>JAXIUT010000009.1:26038782-26095292 GCA_035586675.1 Eurytoma californica | reverse complement strand
TGGATAATGATGATAACTTGAAATTTTTTTATAAATAAAACTTAATTTACTTGAGAATAATACTCGAATTACAAATTACATGCTAGCATCATCATCCAACGAAGGAGAGACTTTGTCTACCACGGAGTTTACATGAAAATTTGCACTTTCTCGGAGAATCACCCATATCTATGATTTGGTTATCTCAACGATTATGAAGATCTAAGAACTTTTATTCGGAGCTTACGTTATAAACGATTAGTTTCTGCTTGTAATCTACGTAGCTTTGCTTACTGTTGGAAAAGAAAGTTGCATTAGGTGGTTATCTCTTGATTCGCAATTTTTTTAAACGAAATTGATGGCTATGAATTCTATCATCGTTTCCTTAAGTTACTATGATTGGCGAAAATAAAGTCTTTTTAGAATCGCTTTAAGTTGTATTTGAATGATGTTCACGACAATTATTGCGGTAGGAAAAGCTCTTTTAAAATTTAACTAGTCAATTTTAATGTTCTAACTAATTAATTTTATTAGAAAAATTGCAAAACAATTTGTTGTGAAATTTCCTATAACTAATAAAATAGTAAAACTTATTAGATTATTTGCAGTGAATTTAAAAATAAACTATTGAAATTTTTCTAATAATTTCAGTTGTACAATTTTTACTATTTTTCGGAAGAAGTAAAAAATTGTAATTATGAGAACAAAATTTTCATTTCTCAAAAACAGCTGCAGGTCTTCACCTTCGGTTTTCGACCTTCTCAATTGTATATCCTATACAAACTAAATATTGTTGTCTTAGTTTCAACGAGTGTGTAACATCCAGAAAATCGATTTATTTGAAATTTATTTGAAATAGCTTGTCATAATAAGAAGTGAGCGCGTATCCCTTCCAGCATTGTGACGTCAGAGGCGCGATCAGGTGGGAGCGGGAGTCGAGCGTCTAGCAAAGGTATAAAAGCGCGTATGTCCAGCGGGACGTACTCTTATTCCTGAGGCTGTTCTAATATTGTAAAGATGTCTCCACGAATCCGTGCAAACTGTCGAAGCCAAGCATTTAAATTTCATTAAAACATTAAAGAGCCAATTATCTATTAATTCAGCATAATCAGCGTATTCATTTTCATAAACTATTTCCGCTGTGCTTTAATAAGTTAATGCAAAAAACGCAAAAAAAATTATTCGTAAATAAACGAATACAGATGAAACGATAATGTCAAGTGAGGTATTTCGCACAAACTATGAAAAAACTGGAAAGCTGAAAGCCCGCAATATGTCATTCTCAGAGCTCTAATTCTTCATTAGCCAACTGTATTTAATTCCATGAATATGTTGAATGTTAATTCCTTTATGCTTCCTCCTAGAAGAAGCTTTGCAATAGTAAAAAAAATTTCCCTAAAAACATGTTAGAAGTTTGTTTTTTGAAAATGTCTGTGTGGATGTGTGTATGTGTGTATGTGTGTGTGAGTGTGTGTCAATTTTTGAAAAATTTATTTTTAACTTTTTTCAATGATAGAATTGAGATACTTCAATAAACAAAAAGCAGTTCAAAGAGCACAAAAATATCTATATTTAAAAAAAAAACTTTCAATTGATTAGGTAAAAAAAATACATCATCGGTCGACGTGAGAAAATGAAAAGTTCTGATTCCCTAACAAATGGACAGAAAATAGAAGCATGATTTTAAATTCCTCAACGTTTTCTGTAGACACACGTGCGTATTTCTATGTGTCCCGTTTACTCATAACCACATATTCATTATACTCGCATACTCATACTGACATACTCAGATGGTTATACGCAGTAATTATGCTGTATCATCCAATGGCTCGGGTTCCCAGTTGAAAGCAACCAATGAAATCTAATAAAAATAACTTTATGGGATATTATAAGTTTTTGTACCAGTAAAAACTTATTTAATCCAAGAAAATATACCTTTAGACCAGCAAAAACTTATTAGACCTAAAAAAAATATATTGTTTTAAACCAATGAAATCCAATAAAAATAAATTTAAGAATTTTTTATTGGATTTCATTAGATTTAATAAGTTTTTACCAATGAAAAAGATATATTTTCTTGGATTTAATAAGTTTTTACTGGTGCAAAAACTTATAATATCCCATAAAGTTATTTTTATTGGATTTCATTGGTTGCTTTCAACTGGGTTTGCAAAGAAACTTATAATTTACTTTGAAACTCAAAGTCGAGATTTGCGAAGAATTCCTTTTAGTTCCTCAACGAATTAGATATAAGAATGTAGAATATCTCATCTTACTAAACAAAATGCATATAAGCTTGTATTGCTAATATTGCCATATAGCTAATTAACGCTGTATGCTTATTTCAGAAAAACGGATTTCCTGTACAGTCAACCAATTCGAAAGAAAGTGAGAAGAGAATTGACTGCGTGAAAGTTGCTACCGGATACGATATTATCGGCTAAAAATGCAGCAGCAAAACTGCCGAGTTGCGGATGTTTGCAAGGACGTCGTAATAATAGGTAACATTTAACATTGCTCAGTGGCAAACGCATTAAACTACATTGTAAATGAATTGAAGCGGCTCGTTGCTCTCTAAATGTACAGGCTTTCATCACTAGTTTTGTTCTGATGCTACACTTGAAAAATGTTATTTCTTTCGTGTAAACGGACACTATACAATTGCTCGATTTACTCGGTTAACACGCTGCGAAGTACAATTCTTTCAATTGTTTTCATCGCATCAAGATTTCGAAGAATATGATATCGACAAAGTAGCTGATCCCTAACAAAATATTTTTTTTATAATTCTGGTACTGAATGAAATGATGCGGAAGATACTGGTAAACTTTATTTGGAAAATAATTGTCGTAGTAAAAACAATGAAAAATGAAAATATAGATAACCCGAGGAAAAATAACGATGAAAATTTGTTTCAGGAAATGGACCAAGCGGTATCTGCCTTTCTTACCTGCTGGCAGGTAATTGGCCTCATTATACAGGTAGTGCACACCCATGCGACGAAATGTTGACAGCACGACTGAGCTATAGCGTGACAGCGCAGAGGCCAAGGGCTGAGGGTATATCGTTATCGAAATGTCCAAGCTGCCGAAGCCACTGTATGGTCAAGTTCTCGAGACGCGAGCAGCTGGAACTTCTTGCTTCGGGGCTGGAGGGGCGCAACAGCGGCAAGCCACTGTCGCTACTGATGGACCAACTGCAGCATCCCTGCCTCGACGCTGGTCTTGACGTGCCCTCTCTGCTGGAATGGTGCTCTCCGGAGGAGCACACAGATCACCGGCCTATTGATCACATTGTGCTCGGCAAGGGTCCGCCCGGCGGTGCTTGGCACGTTGGTATTCACGTCTTTTTAATCGATTGAATGTTGCAACCGATTTGTTAGTGAAATAATGAAATGAAGGATAAACGGTATGCGGGCGTAAATAGCTCATTCTTTTGGATAACGATAATCTTCATCACAAATCGCAATAGAAACGGAACAACGTAAGGTGGCAATAACGTCAGAAAAAATAGCGCGCGTCGCTTGTCCGACGCGCTTTATTATTTTTCCATCGTTTAATTGTCCGTGTATTTTGTATTACTTAGAACGGAGAAAGCTTAACTGAATGTTTGCTAGTATGTCTATAATAACATAAATGTCTTCTACACTATTGTATCCCCTTTAGACATTGGATCCAAGTGTGCTGACCATAAGTCTGAAACGTTGGATGTCACTGCCGGGTCTAGATTTGAGGCAATGGGAGTCAAACATGAGTGCAGCGGAACGTCAACAAAAACTGGCATGCCTCGATGAGGACGTGGACATCGGGAGTGGCAACTCGACTCGAGTGCCAATTGGCACAGTAGCCGCTTACTACAAGGATTACGTTGTGAAGCAAGGGCTTGAAAAATATTTTCGATGGTGAGCGTCGAAAACATTCTGCAATTTAAGACTTTTAATGATGATGATAATCAACTGAATTTCATTCAAGTGGTACGGTCGTGACGACAGTGAAACCTATTCCGGAAGCGGGCAGCAGCGTTCATGAATACGGCTGGCTTGTTGAAGGCCACGAGATTTTGACTGGCCAACCGTTTCGGTACAGGTGCAAAAGGGTTGTATTGGCCACTGGTGCAACGGATTCATCTAATCGCTTAGGGGCCTCCGGTGAGGAGATATATCACTGGGTCACCCACGATTTCAGCGAGTTGGAGAGAAAGCTCGACTTGTCTATTTCGCCCAAGATCAATTCTACGCGTAAGTTGTTCATTTGCTATTTCAATCGAAAAAGCAACACTTGTTCTTTGTCTAATATACTCATCTAATCCATTGAAGGAAGCAGCCTGGAGATCAGCGGGGAATACAGGTTGCACGAATCGAAAGGAAAACTGGAGCCGGTGCTAATAGTTGGCTCAGGGCTGAGCGCGGCCGATGCCATAATGGCAGCTCGCTACCGCGGTGTTTCCGTACTCCACGTCTTTCGTCACAACAATAAAGACAAGAGCGAGAGGAAACGCAGTTTTGACAAGCTTCGCTGGCTACCAGCCTCCATGTACCCCGAGTATCACAAGGTCTACGAGATGATGGCCGATCGGGGCAGCAACTACCCCCTGTATAAACCGCTGCCTGACCATGTAGTCGTCGAATTTAGCATAGGCGCGGACAAGCTCGCACGAACGAAGACGAGGAAGGTTACCGTTTGCACGCCTCAGGGTAGACTAGTCTCTTATCGCATCTCCTTCGCTGCTGTCCTTATCGGTAGGTTTTTCATTTCTAGTTTCTAGTTTAGTTTTATTTTAAAAAAATGACAAAATGCTCAACTAACGTCTATATTACTCTGCAGGATCGAAACCAGATTTATCGTATATGCAAAGCGATGCTGTAGGCCTTGGTAAATTCTCGGAGAAGCCCATAGACAGCCGGTCGAATCCAATCGATGTCGATCTATTTACCTACCGTGCCGGTAAAGCTTCTCGCATCGGTCTCTATGCCATTGGGCCACTAGCTGGAGATAACTTTGTTCGCTTCATCCTCGGTGGTGCATTCGGCATCCTTGCCGACATTCTGCATTCACCTCAATGTGCAATTGCTAGCCCCCCATACTAGTAGTGCAACTGCTGCACAACGCGGACATCCAATATTTGACAAATACATTTTTAAACTGAGCGGAGTTTATATTTTATAAATCATTATTACAGATATAATCAACTATCTAACTAATCGCGATTACGCGATCTGCGACTATTTTTATATATTCATTTCAAAGGAAGAATTCTATCGCTACTGTTCCTTCTCTCTTTTTTCCATAATAATAATACATCTTTAAGTTTTATATACGTATAGCGTAAGAAAATTTCCTTTCTTTTGCGTACCGACGGAATAAACGTTTTAAGAGATTCATTATAGAGATGAGTCAAAAAAAGAAATTAGTAAACATATTTTCGAACGAATCTGTGATATGAGGTGCGTTTTCTGTAACTCACATTTATGCAACGAAATATGTAAGGACAAACAAAATAAATATTTCTTGTAATATGTATATTTGTACAAACGAATATTGTTAAGGCGAAAATAAAACATCTTTCAATAAAAGCATTTAATTATTTAGAAAAGCTAAATTTAATTACATCTTTTATTGACCCTACATTTTATACAAGCAACCCAAAAAGATAATTCTGCTTTGTTAAACATTACGCACATTAACAAAAATATTGATACTGATAAGATAAACATTGAATGTAATGTATTTTCATTCATTCATATATTTGTACATACATGCGCATAACTAGTTTCGTTTTATACTTTTATTTTTATATCAGGACAGACGGTAAAATTTTATACATTTTTATCAGGAATTTTAACATAGTGCTGTTTTTTTTTAATCCTGAAAAATGCAGGTCTCAAGCCACGTCGTCCAATAGTGCTTATTTAAAATACTAATAACACGAATAACAACAAATATTTTTTAAGCCAAGGAGGGCGCTCATCGTTAAAAAGAAGGAGTCGGTGGTCGGTGATACGATGATGGAATAATTGATACGTGAAAAACCAAATTTGTCAATACTTCTAGATTATATACATATGTACTACTAAGTAACGTGTTGTCTAATATTCTAATTACCAAGTTACACGGGAAAATACAATAGCACTCTTCAGTTAAATTTTCATTACTATTATATCCGTGAGTACCCTCCTTGAGTTATAGATCAGTCTCAAGTGTTATACGTAACATGTCTATCATTTCAATTTCAATAGAAATAGATTTTTTATGTATATATCAATACAATCGCTTGAAGGTGGTTGCCATATAAATTAATTTAAGGAGGCTCTGCAAGTACTCACCCGAACTTAATTCGGGTTTTGACTTAAGGGGGTCATATACCTAAAAAATTGTTTTTTTAAATTCACCTAAAAAAATAAAATTATAAGTATTAATACAATTTTATAATAATATCTTAAAAATATATTAAATTTTTAAGGTAATTTTATCTTATGTTATGTCAATTTCAAAATTTTGTCGTTGGCGTAACCTGCAGCATCAACCAATTGATCAATTTTGATGAGGTTTGGCTTAAATTGTTGGCTTGAGTTGTATAATTTGAAATTATTTGAATAAATATCTCAAAACATATAAAAACTAATTTAAATTCTTTCATTTCATAAATTTATACAGTTTTTTAAATATATGAAATACTTACTCAAATAATTTTAACTGATACAACTCTTCAGGTACAAATGACATTAATTTGCAACAATTTAAGCTGAACCTCATCAAAATTTATCAATTGGTTGATGCTGCAGGTTACGCCAACGACAACATTTTAAAATAAAACTAACGTAACATAAAATGACCTTAGGGACCTCAGTTTGGGTCCATTTTATTAAAAATTTAATATATTTTTAAAATATTATTATAAAATTGTATTAATACTTATAATTTTATTTTTTAGGTGATTTTTTAAAAAAAAATTCTTTTAGGTATACGACCCCCTTAACCGAAGTTTTGAATGTGGGCATTTTGATTGGTTTTTCGAGTAATATCTAGAAATGCCATTGGTTAATGAGCTTACGTTCTAAGCGAATTAACTTCAGTCTAATGTACATATAAATCTAGGAAAAGTTTTATCAACAAGAACCGAATAAATAAAAGTATTAAAAAATATATATTCCAAAAATTATGCAAATATTTTTGTTATTATACTGATCTGTTTGCCTGTGATAGTGCTCAATGTATTCCTTAAACAATCTCATGCAAAGTTGCCAAAGAAAAATTGTAAATACATTGAATAAGTACATACAGCTTAAACATTCTACCCGCATCAAATAATATACACTCGCAATGTAATCAAACGATAATAAACAAAATTTCACAATTAAAATAATTTGGAAAATAATACATATATGTACAATTTCTACATTCAAATATTTTATTATTAATGACTCAATTTATATTACCTCTTAAATTATCAAATATTAATCTTAGTTATGCTTATATAACATATATAAATAGTCTTTTTCTAAATAATCTACATTTTCTTGAAGAACCACCTAAAGTTGATAATAAATACTTAGATAGAATTGAAGAATGTACAGAAAAAATAAAAATACTAATTATTGACTAAGATTTGAATATCACATAAAATAAAATAAATAAAATTACTGATCCACCCAATATTAAAATGCAATACATTTTACGACTACTTTTCTTATAGGATTCTGCTTTTTTCAATTGTTGACATCCCTCGAATACTTGAACTTGCGTTTGTTCCATGTTATAATCAATTCTATCTAATACGGTTCCTTGATCTTGAACCATACATGCTAGTTCCTGGGTTCGTTTAACAAAACAGTATAAACAAAATACATTAATAACAAATTAAACAAAATAATAGTATTGTAAATTAATGTCATTTAAGAAAATTTTAATTATAACTGAAAAATATAGAAAAACTTACCTTGAAGACGTTATGAAGTTCTGATATACTTTGTACAATATGTTCCACTTCTTTTTCTCTTTCCATTGTTATTCTTACATCTTGTTCTGCATCACCTAGTTGTAAGAGAACAGAATCTTGTTGATAGTGACTCTGCCATGCTTCGGAAGTAGAATCGTTATTAGACTCAGGCTGCCAATAATCCAAAGAAGAGTTACCCATAATAAATGGTTCATCCTCAAAGAACAACCTATTTCTTTCTTCTCTTGAGTTAATTTCTAAACAAAAAACAATAATAGATTTAATCTAATAATATTAATAAAAAATACACTAATGGAAATTATTTTTTATATTTACTTTGTAAATAATCTTGCTGAGCGGATCGGTAACGTAATCCTAAATTTTGCAAGGCAGTTGAGAGAGCCATAACTGCATTCATTGCTAGCTGTTTATCTGCTTGCTTGGATCCTTGTTTAGCAGCAGTCCTGATTATTTGTACCTGCCTAAATCCACTTGAGAATGCTCTACCAATTTCTCGTGTCAACTGTTCTATTTGGCGCTCTTCCTAGAAATATTTTAACGATAATTTTAAAGTAATTTTTTTAACTCAATGGCAAAAATAAAGCTTTTTACCTGAGGATTATCATCCAATGTGGGCCTTGTAAGCTGCTTAGAGTGCAATTCTATTAAACTATCTACTTTAGTTTTCAGACGACTCAAGATATACTGTGTCTCTTCCAAGGCATCGATCCAAGGAGGAGGCGCCGTACTTTCAAGATTAATTCCTCGTAGCTCTAATCCATCAGTACCAATATTATCTGACGCCACAAGAGCCATTCTGTCTGACATATTCTGAAAAATCAGCAGTGTTCGGACCTTTAAAGAATTACAATATCCTTTTTTAGCTTTTAAGGTAGCTTACCTGCTCTGCATAAATGTGTTTTGTTTGTAATGCATTATTTCGCATTATAACAAAGGCTTCAGTAAGATTTCTTGATGCCATTTTTTCCAAGAAACTGTTACAATTATTAAAAAAAAATTTATAATAAATGTCAAAGAAAAATCAGGCGGTTAAGGAAGCCATAAAATTAACTGTAATCGACAAGTGGTATCTCCCCATCTGTCAAGTACTAGAGAAAGATAGGGTTATGAAGGGAAAAGGATAAAGCAATAAGCCAATGGCAATAACAGCTGATCCTAGTTACTTCCAAAAACCCTAGAAGGCTCGTTCCAGGGCTCCTTTTAGTAGAACCCCTAATCTCTAAAAATAAAATTGTTATAGACTTCTATAATACCATTTTTTTTTAAATAAATAACTAGTTTCAAACTAATAACTATTACTTGAATATACAGAAGGATTATATCGTTCGATCGAACTTAAACATGTAAAAGTAATAAATAAATAAGCCGGTTTTATTTGCTTCACATTTTATTAATTTCTATAACTAATTTATCCGTTTTGTACAAATTTCCAATAGTCACTTGTCTTTTTATCACTTGTAAGGACTCCAGTCCTTTATTATAACAATCTGCAATTTGAGCTGGATCCTGCAATGTCTTGCTTTGTTGAAATTCGTGTCGAACTTTTCTTAATGCATATTCTCTAAAAAATAAAATGTCTTTATTTTCGTGTTACGATTATTTATTAGGCCAAAATTGTTTGCAAGATTAAGATAAATAATAGTAAGTAAATATATGTAGGTTAGAGATTTTAACATTGATTTGACAAGAAAAATCAACGCAAAGTCAATTTTGCTCACAAACACAATGAACGCTTTCGAATCACAGCTTTTTACACACCTGTAGTTGTAACTGCACCACTTTTTACTCTCTTTTATCAAACAACGATAAAGCTCCAAAATTGATTTGCGACTACACGCCATGTTTTACAGATTTTCACGTTGTATTTTATATAGCCAATACCAACCTAATAACAGCTAATAACCAATATCACCTATTTTTATCTATACTTAGTTACATTACATGCCTTGAGCTTCGACGGTTCTGCACAGTACGGCCTAAATGGACTAATCTTACATCTAAACATATTATTATATATTATTATAAATTTAAAAAAAGTTATATGTATGGTTAAGGATTAGGCGACAGGTGGCATAGGCGCTTATATATACGCACGCCAACAAAAGAATTGATCCATTCAAATACTCGATATACTCTTACACTTTATTATGATTTTATAAAACGGTGACACTTTTCTTTTTCAAATTCAACAGACATGCAATCTCGTTGGTAATTAGATTTACATTTTTTTTAAACATTTGTACTATTTTAAATAAATTGATCCTTTTATATTTTACAAGACTTGATATTTTTAGGTTTGCAATTTTACCTCGTACAAGGAATTTTAAAATTTTCTATAGAAATTTGTCAACAGTTCCAGATGTTAATAAGTGCCGTGGAGTTATTGAACTTTTTAATTTCAAGTACCAAACCGATGATTGGACAAACATTACTCCAAAAATCATTTCAAAATTAGGACACAATTTGCATATTAAAAAAAATCATCCTTTATCTCATGTTACACAGCGAGTTGTAGATTATTTTTATAAAAGTTATTGTAATCGCACAGGGAATCCATTGTTCAGTGTTTACGATCGACTAAATCCAATAGTAACAACCTCGCAAAACTTTGACTCTCTGCTTGTTCCACCTAATCATCCTAGTCGAAGGAAAAATGATTGCTACTACATTAATCAGGAAACTTTATTAAGAGCCCATACAACTGCACATCAAGTTGAATTAATAGGAATGGGTTTGAACAATTTTTTGGTAATTGGAGATGTATATAGAAGAGACGAGATCGATTCTACTCACTATCCAGTATTCCATCAGATTGATGGGGTAAGATTATGTACAGCGGAACAAGTTTTTTACAATGTTAAAGACTCTGATAAACTTAAAATTTTTGAACCCAGAAATAATGAAAGTACAGACAAACAAGGATGTCATACATTAGAATCCGTCAAATTGATGGAGCATGATTTAAAACAAACACTCGTTGGGTTAGCTCGGGTACTTTTTGGAAAAAGTAGTGCAAATAATAATTAAATAATATTGTCTTTATTTAAATGTTCATTGTATTTATTTTAATTTAATTATCTACAGATATTAAATATCGCTGGGTAGACCAATACTTTCCATTTACTCATCCTTCGTGGGAACTGGAAGTATATTACGATGAGAAGTGGTTAGAAGTGCTTGGTTGTGGAATAATTCGTCAAGAAATTTTACAAAAGTCTGGTACTTTGGATAGGATTGGTTGGGCTTTTGGCCTTGGTTTAGAAAGACTTGCTATGTGTTTATACTCCATTCCAGACATAAGGTTATTTTGGAGCACAGATAGTGGATTTCTAAATCAGTTTATTGCGGATGATGCAAATAAGCTTATCACTTACAAAGTAATTTAATTCAATAGCATTTACTGTATTATAATTTTTAATGTAATGAACTAATATCAGAAATCATTTATTTCAGCCTATAAGTATTTATCCTCAATGTATAAATGACATCAGTTTTTGGCTACCTCAAAGCAAGTCATATTGCTCCAATGATTTTTATGATCTCGTGAGAGATGTAGCAGGAGATACAGTGGAACAAATAATGTTGGTAGACAAATTTGTTCATCCAAAGACCAAAAAAGAGTCTCATTGTTACAAAATTACCTACAGGCATATGGAGAGAGTTCTATCTCAAAAAGAAGTTAATGAAATGCATAAAAAAATAGAAAAAAGGGCAACAGAACAGTTGAATATAGTAGTTCGATAAAAATGTCAGTGATAGTAATGATAAAAATTGTATAAAAAATCTAACAAAATTGAACTATACACCTTTTAACGAATATATTGTATTTTTATTCCTTCATAAATTAATTACAAATATATGGTACATTAAATAAAACATCTACTAAAAGAGCTATTTTATATCATCTATCATTTTTCTCCATGATTACATTGATCCATCTATGTAGTTTTAATTTATAAAAGACATATATCTTTTATAATAAAAATTTTTTTTTTATTAAATTAATGTTTTCTTTGAATGGCAATGGAGCACGTATATTAAAAATTTCTTTCACTTTTCGGGCTACTCTGCCAACACATACTATGACATATTGTATGTATCGAGATGTTTTTGGTATTTTAACCATAAACGACATTGACGTCATTTACTATTAATTCGATAAGTGGTTAACACTAATGAAACATTGATAACATAAAATTTATTACTATAGACGAGATATTTTAAGAGTCTCCAGTATTAACTTCAACAACATAATGTCTATGTTTAATTACATTTCTTTCAGATATTTATCATAAGATGATTGAATATTAAATACAAAATATGTCTGTTAAAAAAATCAAGTCAATGTTTTTTCACATAAGCGAAACAGCAGTCGGTGTTCACTTTTGCGCCATCACAGTCTGTTTTCTCCAACATTTGTACACACTGCAATTCACTTCTCTTCACATTCATCAAGAGTATAAGTTATGTGGTAAGTGCAAAATAAGAATGGTTCATTTTTGTGTATAAAATGTAGAGCATTTTAAAAATGTAATAAATGGAAGCTGTTAGAACGTAGCATATTTACTCAGAAATTGAAAATATAATCACGCGCATAGAAAATAATTGCACAAAATACTGAAGTTTAAGTTTCTTATCACAAACTAATTAATAACAAACGCCATTTTTCGAGGGCATTTACAGTACTTTTTACAAGTGTCGATTGTATAATTGCTTGATTGCAATGTTGATTTTGAAATTTGTCAACTTTTCTTAAAAATGAAAAAGTTATTTTATGCCAATAATTTCTACGATAATTTCGTATAACTTGGTGGGGAGAATTTCTTCCTCAAAAGCTTCAAAATGTATAGAGGCAAACATGATACAAGAGTTATGACTACTACTTTCCATAAGAAATCTGGTGTTTTAATGAATTCAGCATCTGAAAAGAATCAAGTGAGTACATCTTGAAATTTTCTATATCTTAAATTTGTATTTAATCAGTGTACAAACATACCAAAGTAATCCTTCAATACGACTAATGATAACATATATAAGGCCAGAGAGAAAACTTCTGCAAGAACCATAATGTGATGCCAGGTTCTAATTGTTAAAGCAACCATAATCAATTCTGTCAGAACCAAGGCAGAAAAACTTATAGCAACTATATGAATAAATTCATCTTCGAACATAATCAATGCTCCATACATAATAACACCACCTATAACATATCATTGTAGTATAAAGTGAAATAACACAGAAATTGTTGCATGTATATACATTGTCGCCCCTAAAGAAACGAAGCACACTTCGTTCTCCGCGAAAAAAAAACATTACGCAAGCTTTCCCCCTCAAGAGCACACATAATTTATAAACTTTAAACATATTAAAAGCAATTGATAAATGCCCTTTTAACAATTTGTACTTTTAGGCCCATAAAAAAATACATTTAGCAAGATTCCCGAGAAAAATAATTGCAAGATTTCCAAATGTGCTTTTCTTCACAACAAACGTGCTTATAAATTTATTATATATATATATATCATTTAAGTAAAAAAAAGTTAGTATACCTTGGTAAATGCTGATTAAGACCCACATGAAAAACGTTTTGTATGATAAAGAACGACCTTTACTCAAATCTTTATAAAGTTCGGGAAAGGTCAAAGCTATTTTTCCCGAAACATCTTTATCCAAAACAAGTGAGAAAACGGGAAACATAGTGTATATAGTGGCATATCTAAAAAATAATTTATTGACTATTAGTGTGAATAATTAACAAAATATTTATTTTCGATCTACGAAATATGAGACACTTGGATTACATACCCAACCATTAAAAATCCTTGATAAAGTGGCACGGAAGAAAAGTAGAAAACTGCGGAAAAGACAGCCTGCATGGTTGAAATAATTAATCCACGATGTATAACAAATTGACTTAATGCGGCAGATCGCTTGTAACTGCGTCTACCATGAACAAGCAACAAATTAGCCAAATGACTGAACTGCGTAATAGAAAAGTCAGCAGCTAGAGATGCTTGTCTGCCTTCAAGACCTTCTATACCTATTCCTGTTATTGTATTAATAATTAATTATAAAAGTATTTACATTTTGTTTTGTACGGTTATTATTTGCTAATATATGAAACGTTTTCACTACCAGCATCTGCAGACTGAATCATGGAGACATCGTTACCACCATCGCCTACAGCAGCTGTTCTTTTGCCAGTATGCCTTTGTATCAAACTAACTACTTCAGCTTTCTGCGTAGGTGAACATCGACAACAAACCACAGCAGGTGAGCCACATGCTAGCTCCAAAAATTCATCTTCGTAGTACTGTAGGCACACTTCCAGAGAATCTCCGCTTATGACGAGAGCGCAATCTTGTTTTTTTCTAAAAATATTCAATTCCAAGTGAGCGTCCGTTCTAGTCACCACAGATTTGAAGACATGAAGACCTTGTGTTCGAGAAACTAGCCTTGAAGACTTTGCTATACACGTAGCTGTTTCCAACTTATCTCCTGTCAACATCCAAATCTGAAATAAAAATTATTTTGGCATAATCTCGATGATAAAGATTTATAATTGATAATTTTAACTTTCTATGTTTTACCTTTATTCCTGCATTTCGTAATGATTCCAATGTAGATCGTACTTTATCTTGTAATTTGTCTTCTACCCCGGTGACACATAATAACTCCATTTCTCTCTCCAAACTCTCGATTACTGCGGCAACCCTTGATACGCGATCCGTAACGCTCATTCTTGCTGCATTGTAACTATTAAAATAAAGTATTATATCGATAGTTTTATATAACAAATAATAAATTAGTAAAGGAAGCCATTTTTTTTACCGTGCCTCAAAATCTAAATATTGTTCTTCTGCCAAATTCTTTTTAGCTACAACAAGAGTTCGAAAGCCTTCCCTGGCCATATTTCCACATTCTTCTTCCAGCCAATCATTGTATTGTACAATTCCTGACATGACCACATCTGCTCCTTTTAAATAAAAAGTTATTTCATTTGTTGACTCTTCCTTCACTATGACGCCCATTCTTTTTGTTTCAGAAGTAAAGGGAAAGATTTGAAGGATAGTATAATTTAAAAGCTTTCCATTTGGAGCTTTAAGCTGCATTGTATTCAAGTCGCGTTTGACTAGTGCTAATCCAACTTCCTCAGTCCATTTGACCAATGCCACTTCATCTGGACTGGAAGCTTGATAGGTAAGTCCTTGTTCAGGTGGATAATAACTTTGCTCAATGTCTATTTGACTGAAATTTTATAAAGCGTATTTATTAGCTTATCCATTTTTAACTGTAATTTTTATTATTACCTTTGTACAGAACTGGTTTCAACAGTTTCAACACTGTCGGTATCAAGTTTACTATTGATATCTTTGTTGTGAATTTCATCATAAACAGGAGTGACATTATGACACAATGCCAATGCATGAACTGCTTCGTAAATTCTTGTGTTTTCAGACCGTCTTACTTTTCCTGAATGCGTACCAGTGACCGTTTTAGCTGGTGAAGATTCAGAATCCGTAGAATAGAACGTTTTTAAAACAGAAGATACTTCATCAAATGAATCTTGCCCATAAGATATAGTCCCAAGATGTAACTTTTTAAAAACCATCTTATTTTGTGTTAATGTACCAGTTTTGTCACTCAACAGATACGATATTCTACCAAGCTCTTCTGGAATGGTAGTAGTTCTTACAACAGTTCCAGCAATGTCTTTGTCTCTTTGCATGCACCAAGCATAAAACGTTTTGCCCATATCTAAATTTACTCGAAGACTGATTGGTATTATGTAAGAGAATAATAGAACAAAGCGGAACATGTAGCGATACCATGGGCCACTAAATCCTTTTAGACACATCATAACTAAAGCCAAACCAATTACTGCACAAAATAGAACCTAAATAATGCAGTAAACATTATTTTATTATGTCCCCTATTTTTTAGGAAAATAATTAAATCATTCTTTTACCTTAGTCAACTGGTTGATTTCTTCGTCTAGTAAGCCTACTTTAGATCTTGGTGCAGAATGATTCATTAAAGATCTTGTCTCTTGACCTGTGTACACTACAATTCCTAATGCTGAACCAGAAGCTATAGCTGTGTTGGCCCATAATGTATTGTCAACTCCAAGACTCTCCTCGCTGCTATAACCATCGTACTATAACCATGTAAACAAGTTTCACATTAATTTAAATAAATTATGATTACTCGGTTACAAAATATACTTATTTACTCACTCTTGTAAAAGTACCAATGAAACTGTGAATATCTTTTTGTGGTTTTTCTACATACAGACTGGCCTTTATATCAAACAGTTGAGCGTCCAAATCTAACTTTTGAGTAGTGGGAACTGCTAAACGTAATTTCCAGTCAGTTTCACCATCCAACTGATCTGTTCTTACAAAACAGGCTCCAGATTTTTCAGTCGTTCTCAAAAGAACGAGATCTGCAGGCACTCTTTGACCTTTTTCCACAATCACCTACACCAATATCAAATAGAGATTTCTTAACGTGAATGAATTAATTTAAATATTTGTGTCATGAAAATAAATGCTTACATTTATTTTAAATAAATTGAAAAATATTATTAAAATATGAATACTATACCAGATCTCCAACCCGCAATTTTGAACTTGGCACTAATTCTGGTGTGTTAAAACCTTTAACTAATCTGTAATATTTCTGCCCATTAACTTCTTTATCCCTCTTGTATCTTCTAAAATCATCCACAGCTTCACGGCAGAGTGTTACTGCTAATACAAAGCACAAGGGTCCCCAATAAGTGTACAAATAACCAATTCTTATATCTGGTATGAATTGGGAGATGGCCATCAATAAAAAATATAAATTAAGAAAAAACTTAAATTGTTGAAATAGGACCTAAAATTTTGAGTAAGTAAAGCAAACTTGTTTAAATTTGTATAATTCAAAGTCAAATTGAAATTGATTACAAACCATTGGCAAGAAAGTTATTATGCTGTATTTCTGGTTACGAATAACATTAGTTGGAAATTTTTCGTACATAGGTTGTCCAATTTGAATGGTTCTAGCTCTCAGCTCTTTTTCTTTGCAGCATCTTCGCCACATCCATGTGCAACACCTATAAAATTTAACAAGAAAATAAAATAGAGTATTCAATTTATTATCAGTAAGCAGTAGATGAATTACATAAAATTATGTAAAAGTAAACAAATTTGAAACACAGCTAATAAATAAGTTTAAAGAATGGTTTACACGAGGAAGAAGCACACGAAAAAATTAATGTAAAATAATATATAGGATTCGATATGTATATAAAAATGAAAATACAGGAGATTAAGTATTAACTTAGTAAGCCAATAATTTCAGTGCACAGGATGAATGGACTATGGAGGTATGGACACCTGTATCAAGGTTTACTGCAATTTATTTGAAAGAATTGTTATCAATAGAAAGGACATGAACGTCCAACGACTGTACAACACAAGTTGGAGATATTATTACTTGACTTAACTTGGATTAATACTTAACATTGAATAATTAAATAATAATTTATCGGCTGATATTGTCAGAAATTGGTAAAATTGAATAAACTAAAATAAACACAGCATTGATTTTAATCGTTTTATTTTAAAAGTCAAAGCAATTAATTAAAAGCATGATGGTAAATAGCATTGATAAAGTTACATGCAGGTATAAGTGTAATCCCTGTAACTAAGTAGCCTAGGGCTCTATAGTGTACCTATAGCCCTTATACTGCTCAATGAACAAAGAGTGAGAAAGATGGACAGATAAGGAGAGCGCTACGTGATTTGAAATAGCACGTAAAATATAGAGGCGGTAGAGAGCTTATTTTAAATATAAAATATCTTTTAAAAAGAATTACAATCGCCGCAAGAATCGGCCGAGGGCCGAGTAGAAACGTCGCAGCCTCTCCATCAGTGCTCAGCTTAGGTGTCTACTGTCTATATTTTCTTTGCGTCGCACTATAGTGTACCGTATACGTGCAAGACCGCACGTCTGTGTGAGTGGCCGCACAGCAAAGACGCGCGCGTGTTTGTACTTTGTGCCTTATATGCTTTGCTTCACGGACAGGCCGCGTCGGGGACTTCCAGACCGTCGGATGTCCGACTCGCCCGCGACCTGGAACTGGCACTCTGGCACTCGTGTATGCGACTGGCCGACTGATCAGTCCAGGACCAGGCTCGAAAATTTATGCATAATACATCGTACACGCTTTGTCGGTTTAGTTTAGTATAACTATAACGGGAATTGCAGGATGGAAGAATGAGACGACTCGCACAACAGCCGATAGATCATAGATCCGTTGCTCGAAGGATGTCTCTCGAAAATCGAAACGAGAAAAGAAAGTGAAAAATGAAAAAAGTACACCTACTCGCGAGTCGCGGCCGCCGCGGCGGAGGGCCGTTCGCGTTTCACGTTTCGCCTACGGAGGCGGGAGTAGTAATCGATTCTTAATACAGCCACAGCTTCGCTTCGGTTCTCGTTTTAGATACGTCACCTCGTCCACGAGCTGTTATGTCGCGGCTTGCTTATCAGCGGAATGTCTTCCTTCGACAGCCGAATCATACTGTTCTGATTTTCCATCTCGACTGTGTTGTATACTTTCCGTACCGTCCGCAGGCTATCAAGGCGGCCGCGGCCCCGCCACCCGCACTTTTCACTCGAGTCTGAACGTTGTATACTTTATCAGCTTACTCTTTACTGTTTTAACGTTTATTATGTACACTTCAGTCGAATTTATTACAATTCGAGAGCGAAAACAAGGGCTAAATACTAATAGTCAGCTTGGAGAGTTATTGACGAACCATATCGACGTCTACTACGTCACTTAATAAGCACTAAGTATTATTATACACGCCGCAGTCGCCAGTCAGGCTAGCCTGCGAAGAAGCTGCTTCGCCATTGGCTTGCACTATACACCATTATATATATATATATATATATATATATAATCGTGTATAATTATATGCGCACTGCAATGCTCTGTGTCGAGAGCGGGCCTGGTCGAGAGTGGTAGAGTGGTAGCCGTGATGGTGTTGCTGATATTTGAATCGCGACGTGCGTTTACTGCTTAGTGGTTCGGACGATTCTGTCAGACTTGCGAATTGCGACTCGGCGACGGCGCGTGCGCAACGGTGGCAAGTGACAGCATGACTCACACATACATCGCGCAAGAAAAGAGAGAGAAAACGGTGCAGTGTGCAACAGTGCATGCGTATTATAATAATAATAATAATAATAATACACGTTGTATGTATCGCAACGGTTATCTAACCTCGTAACTTGTTCATTTTTTTATTTACTTAATAGTGCTAATAGGTGATTAATTAATAATAATTATTTTAAGAAAATTTTTTTCAGATTAATCGTTTTTCTCGGTACTCTTCAGTCTTTAACTACCTACTATACTAACTTAACAAATACGAGACATTAGAAAACATTAGAATTTTCTATATTCATTTTCATCAATTGCCATAATATATAAGAACGTACATTAGTTGCCCGCGTAAGGCACCACAGCTGACAACACTGTTTTGAGACGATCATTAAGAGGGAACACAGTGCGACCTAACCTCTCGAGAAAAACAATTACTTCCACATTTTCATTTTCCAAATCATTTTCCACATAAAAAGTAGAGAATGAGTAAATAAAAGAACTAGGGGTTAAAGTCATCCTTCTTGATAAGAAAATCCACGTCGGGTGTGTTGGGCTGTTGGGTGTTGAATGACTCACCCACACAGGATCAGCCTGAAAATAGCCGAGCACTTGGATAATCGTCTGTTGCTGGTACATCTGCCGCCCTGCATCATGCGAATGCTTTCCTCAGCTGGCTGCAGTAAATAGTCGGTTTCCTCATCCATCTCAAAGTCCTGCTCATCGGAGCTGAGTCGCAGCGGCAGCTCCTCTAACCTCATCGCCGCGGGCCGCATGGGGACGGGCTTCCAGGCAACAGCTCGTGCCCTGTGCTCGCCCCCGTGATCACTGCTACAGCGGCGGCGTTATCGCCTCCTTCTGATGGCAGCAGCCTCATCGATCTCTGCTTGACCTAGCCCGAGTCGGGGCCTTATCGCCGCATAAACAACAGACTGGTGCCGTCACCTTTAGAAAACTTGAGTTTTTGATCATATACGTGCGTGTATAGATGTACACTCCTGTCTCCTGACACTCGCATATATACACATATACCGTGATTTCCACAGACGATCCGAGTTCGTGCCACCCTACAAGATAGAGCAAATGCAGAGCGTGGCTTTGAGAGTGTAACGAACTGACGAGTCGAGACGGGACCGGGACGCGTTTACGCTGCAGCTTGCGTACAGGCGCCCTCAGTGGCTCATGAGTTTATCCACATCCGAAGTAGTAAACTATGTACGTTCCTCGGTATGTTGCTGATTCCAATGGAGTTTTAAAAGAAAAGACTTTCTTGATGTTCATGGTTTTTCAGTAATAGGAAAAAGAAAAAACTCGTCTTTTATGCTATTTACTACATTTATTATTCTTCAACAGAAATAGAATACTTTTTCATGAGCTTCTCTATTTTATTAATTTCATCGACACTCTTATTTTTACCCAACATTTCTTTAAATAAGATGAGCAGCTGGTTATTATTCGATTTAGAAATCATGGATAGACTTAAGGTAAATCTGTTACATTCGCTTAAAGTGTCTAAAATATCTATAATTTGTGAAACTTTTTCTCCAAAACAATTAGACAAACTTAGTTGAATAAAGTCTTCGATAAATTTCGCAGGCACTTCTATCCTAAAGTACTTGTTTTTCAGCTTATCTCTATAAAAGAAATAAATTTAACTTATCAATAAAGAAAATTAAACAAATGAACAATCTATGACTGAAATACCGAAATTTGATCAAATATTCAAATTTTTCTTCTTCTACTATAATACTTTTCCAAATATTTAAAAATTCCGTGCTATTTTGAGGTATTAAAACATCGTCCAGCATATATTTACGAGATTGCAAGGAAATTTTTTTGGACCGTAGAATTGACTCATCCTTTTTATTATAACAATGATTCCAGCAGTTTTCGGGTATCTTTTGTAATTCTGATCGTTTCAGCGGCTTCAAATGGGCCGCCTGAACCTGCACATTAATAATTTAGCGAATTGGGGAAAAATGTAAAATTTAATATTAGACTTGCCATTTTACGGAAATGCTCGTAAGTGGGTACTCGCTGTTCGATTGCTCGAAGTTTTGCATCGTTTTGTAAGTTATACAATTCATCTGCTTTTATGGAACCTTCCAATTCACTTTCTAAAATTTTTAAATTAGCACGTTTTTTAAGAATACTCATGCTTGCGTCAGCTCATGCACACTAGTTGGTCGACTGAAAACTATAATGAGCACAACAAAAAGCCAAAAACTTGGGTTGTCATGGTAACCGAGAATGTTTCAGCTACTACACCTCATATTTCATTACTTTAATGATATTCTTTCAAAGTAATATAAAATGTGTACAAAGTAGTTTTCAGAGTAAATGACAGATTTCACGGGGTAACCCATCTTGCTTTAAGGTTCGCATTGCCCCGTATCCCGCTATGTCCTACCCACCCTTTATATATGTGTGTGTGTGTGTGTGTGTGTGTGTGTGTGTGTGTGTGTGTGTGTGTGTGTGTGTATATATATATATCGTATCGTATCGTATCGTATTTCTGAGTTTCTCCCGTGAACAACAGACATTGTTGAAAAATGTTAAACGTTTTAAAACCACTTAATATACATCCTCTTGAAAATTTGTGCTGTTAGACCCTCAAAAAAGCACATTTTGCGAGATTTCCGTGAAAAAAAACTTGAAAATTCCCAAATGTGCTTTTCTTTGCGGCAAAATCCGAAAAGTGCTTTTCTTCGCGGCATAATTCCAAAAAGTGCTTTTCTTCGTAGCAAAAAGTGAAATATGCTTTTTTTCGTCTAGAAGAAATGAAATGTGCTTTTCTTCGTTAGGGGCGACGATATAAATATATATTCAACAAATATTTCTTACATTCAACAAATACTTGTGTGAATGCGTAAGTGGTGTAATAAAATGTAAGCAGGCCGTGGGCGTTAACATTTCTAAAAATGTATATATTTTTTTAATTTTTAAAGCACTATAGAGTAAAGTAACCTCTTTCAGAACCTAATAACTTAGGGTATCATACCAATTACACCCCCATTTTTTCTGGTCCTAGACAAATTTGCAAATAAAATAAATAATAAAATAATTAATAATAAATAATAATATAATCATTTTTTTCATTCTGGTACTCTACAAACAAAATTAAAACTTCGTAGTAAGCGACGTTATAATATCATCTAATATTATTAAAGGTTCAGAATAGGTAGCTATACAATTTAAGCTGTGTAAAAATGACATAAATGGCTCTATGGTAATTTTTTTACTTCATTCAAGAAAACAACAAATATTCTATTATAAAGTATTTTCTTTTTTTGTCTGCATGTATATTTTCTCGGTTCGCTCCTCCTTTAGTAATTTCTCTTTACGTCTTTTTACCATTTTCTCGTGAATCCTTTTCATTTCAAGTATTTCCTTCATATTTTCCTTGTCTTCTTCCTTTCATCGGGAAAAATGCTTAGATTAGAATTTAATGTACTCATTGAGTTTAGTTATTAAGGTCTTGTACTAAAATGTCTTAAAAATATCTTACTGATTGATTCAAACGTAATACCAGCGCCTTCCGCCCATCCGACATTGGCTGTGAATAATCATTTAATTTTTTCAACCTCTCTTCCGGACTGACGCCTCGTTCGACAACAAGCACGATCCTCGCCCACTGTGCATAAAACAAAGTTTTTTATTTATAGGCTAGAGTCATTCAATGCGGATCAGCACCCAGACTGCCACCATCCAGGACTTCTGCCGTCTTACAGCACTTGAGGTGCATCAGAATTCACATTTGCGCTTCGCGCGCTGATTTTTTTTTCAATTCGATGATGGTTAACACAAAACAAAAGAAAATTTAAGCTTGTCTCGATGCATTTTAGCGAATGGGATATTACCTCGGATGTTACAATTGAAGAAAACATTTTTTCCCTACACTAGTTAATTTGAGCGCGCCTAGCCGTTCGTGAAACAATGTTAACGTCATTATTTATTTATGAATTTGTTGATCATTATTCATCTTATAGAAAAATTTTCGACTTCGAATTTTGTTAAAGAATAACCGATTATTCGCCTATTATTTTTAGAGAATAGACTACTTCGCGCGAAAATTTTAACTCTTATTATTTGTTTATTAACCCCATCAAAATTGATGAATGTGTTGATCGTTATCCATCTGTCTTATAGAAAAATTTTCGACTTCGAATTTTGATATAGAAAAATCGATTATTCCCCTATTTATTTTTAGGGTATATAGATTGTCCAGTGCCCTAACTTTATCTCCATTGTATTTTATAGTACGAGGGCCGACAATTGGCATTTTGAGGTTAGAGTGCTGTAAATGTATGAAAAAGTGACAGACCTGTCTTTGCCACTCATTTCGAGTCTCTGCAATCTTCTGGTATGTGTTACCCATCATGGCAATCAGCATGTTGACTAGCAGGATAGCCACGATAGCCATATACACGACGAAAAGTGACTGCAAAAAAAATTCAAGATGGCATATTAAGATGTAAGGGGACAAACGGTAAGTGAACTTGCATCCGCCTTAAAAAACTAAGATATTAAGATATTAGATATTAAGATATGGCAATGCTCAAGTGCAAGGCGCGAGAAACAGCCGTACCTCACTTGACCCGTCTATCCCTTTTCGCCCAACTCTCCCCTATTTATATTCCAGTAGGTTTCTTGGCTCGTTCATCAAAAATGATAGTACAATTAGGTTAAAAAAAAAGTTCAAATTCCACTAAATATGTCTAATAGATTATTGAAAAATAATCGACAGGTATTTTCTCTTTTTTAATTTAATGTTAAACATAAGATATCGTGTGTTTAAACTTCGCGTGATGTCACGATATTACACTATACAGATATACTACGCCGCGATCATAGTAAATTTTATCTAGCTATATCTTTGTTAACAAACGCTTAATTGAAAAAAGACGTGTCCATTATTTTTCAATATTCTATCAGAATTTTTCACTGTCTAACCCAATTTAAAAAAAATGAAGCGCATCAAACATTTACCTTGCTCTCCATCTCGTGCTCGGTATTTTCGAAGGCGTCGTAGTAGTCGCCAAAGTTTGTCATGCTCATTAGAAACATAGCCATTATGCTCTCCATTGGCGAGGGCATGGGATTCGCTTTCGAGTCGTCCACTCCTTCCGGTGTTACAGGATTGTCGAAAGACAAAAATATTATGTAATAGGCTAAAACATAATTGAAAATTAATCATTCGTGAGTAATTTTGTACTAAATCATCATGTAATAAGTAATTGAATTATAAATTATAATTAAGTTAAATATTGTTTAAATCATAAAATTGTAAGGTGTCTGTGCATATTTAAATAATTTCTTTTACACATGAATTGATTTGTTCACATTGTTTATAGTTCGGTGCTTGTTTATTTGAAAAAATAATCAATATTGTGAAAAGAGCAAAACTAAGCTCCTAAAATAGCACCTGAAATAGGTGATTTGCATTGGCACAATGACAAGGAAAAATAAAATCCATCTGTCCTGTTGCGTGGTTTAAAGGTCTAGTCAATAATAATTCTGCACTGCATAAGTAGGAGATTAAGCTAGCTAATTTTTGATATCATTTACAAAAAACGTTTGTTTTCTCGAAAAAAAAACAGAGAAAAGCAAGCGGGGTTTTTAAAAATGATGTGCTAACCGACTCAGAGTTGATGAATGATACAAGTCAATGGCACAGTGCCATTACTCTTTAGCGGATGAGAGTGACAGCGATGATTCAGCTTTTACTTATTAGAGCGAGCGCGTTACGTAATATTTAAACGCGTCTGCACCGTTAACATAATCTGACCTTGACATAGTACAGACCGTTCGATTCCTTGCATTCTGTCAAAGATCCCGAGGATTTATGTCAATGTCGGATTACAATGTTCTACGCTCATGTGGCTTGATTTAATAGTGACGACGCCACGATTAGATAAATACCGAAATTTTTTTTCAGTTTGTCTCTATGCTGAGTAAACCAATCATATCACGAGCAGTCGATTTCCGTATTTGATTCAAGTGTAAAGTGATTGTGCCAATCACAATAGCATAACATTAAATTCAAAAAATGAAATGGAATTAAATTAAGGGGCTATATGAGACATACACTTATTTACCTGAAAAAAAGAGTTTCAGATTACAAATTATATTAATATTATATAATTTTTATCCAGCTGGAGTCATAACTTCGTCTGGAACCTGAGATCAGTTGTTGAATATTCTTTCCTTTCACAATTGCTACAGACCAGAATTTTTAACCAATTTAAATGAGGCTTGGCTTAAAATGTTTGTTTTTAATGTCATTTAGGGCTGAAGCTATTGGTTTGTCTTTTTTCATTTGTATCAGATACCCGGTGTCTTTTAAAAGTCACATTAAAAGTGAAAAACTGATGCAGCCCCTCAAAAATAGTGATTGAACTATTAGTGTGCTATTTAGTCTGTCTGTAGGTCTTGGTAAAAATACGTAAGTACAGGAAAATTATAAAAAGGTAAAAAAAAGAATTAAGCTTAAGTTTATTGAGCTTGCATATGCCTTGAGAAAATCCCATGACGAAGACGAGGTAGATGGAAACGAATCTTAGAAGGTCACCCATGATCATGCGGTAGATCATGACGACGAAGGGTCCTACGGTTTTAAAGCCTCTGCAGAAGAAGAGGAAGTACGGAGCAGTGGTGAGCATGACGACAACAGCGAGCATGTCCTCAACCTCGTCGGCGCAAGCTGCTCGCAGAAACGGGAAGGATAGGAGAATGCAGCAGGAAAAGAGAAACATGACGCGCGACGGAGCTGTCATCTGCAAATGAAATTTTCTCCTCAGTGCATTTTATATTAATAAAGTAAGCATTAGCTATTAAGTGAGGGTAACGGGGCACGGCTCGGCCTTACCAGGTTCTCGATAAACATGTTGAGCCCAAGGAATCTCGCTTCTCTCAAGGCAGCGCATATATAAAGTATCGCGCCGAATTCCATCAAGATCTCAGCTGTCAGTCTGATTTTAGCCAGCGAGTCCGTCATGTGCATGAGTCGACACTCCTCGGTTAGATCATCCCACCTTCAACGGTTTTTTTCAATATCAGACATTGGTCATTAGAGTACTTCTAAGCTCAAAAAAACATTTCACTATACAAATTTTACAGTACTGATCGCATCGGGTTTTTTTACTATTATGAAAAATGAAAAGAAGAGTATATTTTTGTAGGCATTTACCAATCGTCTTTGTCTTGCTCCTTCTGCAATACGAGGACGTTCGTTTCGTTCAGCTCGTACGGGCCGTCCAGAGTATAGTTGTTTAAACTACTGTTGAACATTTCTGTCGCGACATCGATATAGTCCTCCAGGCTGTCATTAATCAGTAAGTCGATGCTTCTTTTAGCGGGAGCCCATAAATCTTTTATTGTCAAGCTGATATTTGAGGCCACCCTCAAGCTGATCTCCTCAAGAGAATTGATGCTAACGTTACTTATTGAAAACTTTAGCTGTTCTGCGAGATTTCGAACGAGAAGCGAAGAGATAGTCGCCTCAAGGGGCTCTAGTGAAACTCGGCCAACCGGCTGATTTTTGGCACTGGTCGTATTTTTCGTTACCAGCTGAGTTGGAGATCCATCCACTTTCAGCACTGGGCCTGGTCTCAGCGTGAAACTTATCAATGAGAGAACGAAATAACAGCAAAAGAGATAAAATTGACGATAGAACCTGGAACCCAAAAGGACAATAATTCACGATCGCGTATAATGCTCAGGGGCACATCAGTTTTGAACCAACTCAAGATATCCTAAAAATTATCCTAAAACTTTTTTCACTTTGCATAGAACGCTCCCGTTTGCGCAAATAACGAAAAGCTAATTTTGAGAAATTTAAAATTTTTTACTTTACACGAATATATATTACTAACCTAGATTTAACAAATGTATTCCATTTAGCATGTAAAAGATCAATCATTATGCCATCCATCAACTCAAGATGCTCGTCTTTATCCTGCAAAAGAAATAATTAGATAAAAGCACGACGGCTTAATTTATTGCTGGAAGCCATGTATTATACTTGCCCCAAATACGACCAAATTAAGAGCTGAATTGTTACTGATCTTGCCAGTATCAACATCGATGGTGTCTATCTGAGAGAGCGGATATGCAGCGCATGTGATGCTTCCGATTTGCCAGTATATTTCTCTCTCGATGTTTAGTATGTGGAAAAACATTTCTATCCGCGCAAGTTTAGCGGCTAGAGTAAGTGGTGTTAAATGTTGCACATTCCGCACTGATAGCGATGATCCAACCTCGTACGCCACATCAAAGGTCGCCTTTAATTTAAATGTTTTTCACCAGTTACTTAAAAAATTAATTATATTGACTTATTTTTTTCAATAAATTACTTGTATCTTGCAGTACAAGTCTTTTTTACCAACATTTTCTTGGCCTTATACTGTAAGTATACATGCCACACAAAGAATATCGATAAACAGGCCTTATAAAGGCTAATCTATAAAATTGATGTAATTGCTCGCAGCTTTAGATTTCGGACAGTTGTAGTCAAGACTTACGAGTTTTTTATAAATGACAAGCATATGCAATACGGTGTTTCCGTTCGTGTCTTGTTTATCGGGATCAGCGCCTCTGGCGAGTATTAGTCGGTAACACTCCTCCTGACCGAGGCAGGCAGCAAAGCTCAACGGATATTCACCCCAATATACGTAACTGCAACGTCAAATTGATAAATTTCGCAATAAATAAAAAGAAATAAAAAGAATTACCCGTCGTAATTTGTTTCGGGGCATACGCAGACCCATTCGTGCTCGATGCTATCGTAACGTGACGCCTTTTGATCTTCCGGGCACATGAAATTCCCGAAACACCTCTCATTCACATCAGCACCACTGTCGAGCAGAAATTTAACCATCGCTGGATCCTCATTCACTATCGCGATATGCAGCACGTTCTCACCTATGTAATAGTAGCGCAGGAATAATGTTAAAAGAACTCTTACACTTTTACAGTCTACGGTGACACAGTGGTCGGCAAGTGCTTTCTAAAATACGGCCTTGTTCATACTCACCGTAGTATTCATCGTCGATATAAATGTCGTTAATGAGCTTCGGATAGAAGCGCAGAAGACGTTTCGCCAGATCAGCATGAATCGCCGTGGCGTTCAACATGCACAAGTGCAAAATTGTCTCACCGACCGCTCCGCGTTCGCTCAGAGTCCAGCATACCAGTCTGTACTTACTCTTGTCTAGTGCATAGTTTTCGGTATATTATTACTTTTTTTAACTATGCTTTCGTATGCTTCTTTCGCTTATTTTTCCTAATGGATATTGGATAATTTTTGTTACCGATTTTTCTTTCGTCTACCTCCGGCTCATTCAGCATGTCCTTGTCTATGTCGTAGTCTTCCGGCCTTTCCATTGCCTTTAGCTCTGGAAGCTGCATCAATCGAAAATGCGATAATCAGTGATATTATTTTTCATAAAGGTGCTTAATTTGGGTATTCCCTATAATACTGTTTTAATCTATTATGACCATTTTGTGCCTCGGCCTGTCCTTATTCCTCAATAGCACGAGTTTTGATATCGGTATCCACTTGCCCTTGCCACCGTTATACAAAAAAGGCTCCACTTTTGTTCGAATTGCATGATCAAGTTCAGCGTACTGCTTCGTCTGAGATGCCCGCTTCATCATGTCTACTAACAATCCACCGCCTGCAAAGTAACACAAGCACATTACTACATACGTTTGTTAATCTAAATACTCTTGCCAATTACCTTTCAAATCAACCAATTTGTAGAGCAAAATCGAAGAAGCGTCTGTTTGCTTTTTCACACCGCTTGTTACGTTGCTCTCGGTATTGCCCATCTTCTATTCCTATAGGGCAATTCTCTCAATCATTTGCTTTTCGAATTTTTACATTCGAATGACAGTAGACGTACTGAATAATTCGAAGATGCAGGAGGCCCGGCTGCCTTTGCTGCGCATGCCGTTACCATGACGCAAAATTGAAATATCGATCAAACTTTATCTTGTAACGATAAAATTCGTAAATTCAACAAACTTAATAAATCAATAAACAATTGCTTTTTGTAAATTGTTGAAAATATTAATAATATGAATAATTTTAATATTATTAATGTGGCAGAGTAGCGACGGATATAGATAAAAAGGTGAACGATATCACCTGGATATTTATAAATTTAATTACTTCCGCCTGCTCTCTCAACATTTGCTTTGTCCAGGAAATTCGCTGCGATTTAGATTTTTTTAATTAACTTAAAAAATTATCAAAATTCCAATTACATTGCAAGTAGAAAATGCTGATAAGACATAATTTATAAAAATAATCTTTTACAAATTCTAAATTAAATATAATACAAAAGGGCCTAATAAGGACTATCTAATTATTGTAATTTCAGCTAGTTCGTGCATAGGTATAGGGGTTCCACCTATAAATATGTATTTTATAACCGTCAAGTCAATTAAGTAATGAAAATTTAACGGCAACATCGAAGTAATGTCTGGTTAACCAAACGAACGATCGAGGCTTTTAGCGGAATACCGGAAATCAAGCAATTTATGCTCTTTAAATAGAAATTGAGCCGTCACGCAAAATACGGTAAGATCTTGTTGAACGTTTATCGAAAGAAAATTATAGAACTCAATAATCATCTAATGTAAAATAAAGCTAAACTTATACCTATACGTTAAGGCCTCCTTACAGTTCCCATAAGAGCAATATATTTTTCCTTCCTTTCAGAGCTTCCAGTTTCCATCGCTTCATATAATTTATATAGGGTATGATGGATTGGCTCTATGTCGTAGCTCTTAACAAGGCGAATAGAGGCCGACCCCTTTTTTTCTTATTCTATTTACCGTTCATTCGTAGCCCATATGTTTCATTAATTTACTTTAAATATTTTTAAAGAATACCACTATTATATGGATCTATTATGCTATAGGGGAGAGTTGCCAAGTACCGGCAATTAAAGTGATTTATATGTATTTTCTAGTCTGAAAGATATTGGCGAGCATATCATCATTATCATATTAGTATTTTTATTCTTATGTAGCTTAACTTGCTAAAACCAAATGAAATGATGTGAACGACTGTGATACTCGCTATACTGATATTGTTTACAATTATTTATAAATTTAGAATTATATTTGTATAACTCTAACATAAAATTTCATCATGTAATTTATCAAAAAATAAGTGAGTTATGGTATTTTTCTTAACATTATTAATTTTTATCTCAGCTGTTTAACTGATGAAACTAATTTTTAATGCACTGAGAAAAATGTTTAGTATAATTTACTTTAAATCTAGTAAAAATTGCTATATTTTGTAGTAATGGGATGATATACTCAACCTAGATATAGAATTTTAATACTATTTATACTAAATTTTGCAACAAATGTTACAAAAAATATAACAGGGTTGCAGATTTTGTAATTAGATTTAATTAATTAAACAATCTAAATGTTAATTGTTATTTAAAGTTACAAGTAATTAAGAATTAAAAATTTAGCAGAATGTACTATTTTACAATATTATATAGTAAAATTTAAGAATTAATTTTTACGACAAAAAATGACAATTTTCGTTAAAATCTAGTATGTCTCTCCATTGCTACAATAAATCAATGGAAATTAATAAGCCCATAATTATGGGATCAAACTAAAGGTATCGGTAAAAAAACACCATGCAAAGTTTCCGAGAGATTGGTGTTCCGGACGTGAAACACTCTCCTACTGGTAAGCGGTAAATAGTCATTTTTACTCCTGTTATTGCGGTATAAAGAAAAGCACACAAAGTTGATTTTCTCGAAGAAGAATTCCTCCGCAGCCATCTCTTTTAATTGTTTAAATGTTTCGAGAAAATTGATGAAAACATTCGCCGACAAGCTAGAAAGTTGTTATACAAATTAAAAAAAGGAGAATAAGAGCTTTAAATGACGTGTCTAAAAATGTCGCAAGTTCACTTTGTGCCTGAAAAACGACAAATTAATACAGAGCTAAGTTGGTTTATTGATCGCTTGTTTTAAAGCTAGAAAGCCCACTTTAGACGATTCTTTTATTTTACAAGTAACTGTTCAGAAAAATTACAAGAATTGAGAGTGATAAGCTAAGGCTTAAAAATAATTTTCGAGTACCTGACTCTGTAGTATAAGTATATATATACACAACTTTATGGGGTTGAAAAAACAATTTTAATTTTACAATGAATTAGTTAATAAGATATAAAGCAGCAGACTGGGTCTGGGAGGAATTTTTCTACCGAGAAGGTAAAAAGGTAAAAACGGGAGTAAAGTTTTGAAAAGGATATTTTAGTAAGTTAATATTGATAGTGTTCGGTGCCGATTAAATCTGGATCTAAGGAACAATCGAACGTGGCACTCGAAGTTTTTGTAGCTTCGACTGCTCCGAGTGCGCGACATCAGTCGCGGCATTCGCGCACGTAGCCGAATTCTGATACATACACCGTGGGGCGGAGTGCGCGAGTGCGCGATATATCATATAAGTAGCTCCGTCTCGTTCTTGCGCTCGCTCCGACTCAGGTTTACCTCCGCGACGGCCAAGCTGCTTGGGTCAGTGAGGCACGCGCTTCCGAGTTGCAAGCACATCAACTTCTTACCGCGACACTTGGACGCTTTACTTTACAGGGGGGAATTATTAGGGGCCAAGTACTCGACTACTCGACTACTTGAATCAGTCAATATAAGTTGATCACTCGCTCACTTGACAATGTAAGTAAACTTTGATTGTACCTTTTGACGTTCAACGACTGCAGCGCGACTGACTAACAATGTGCCTATCGTCCTTGCAATTTTTTCATTCCAATAATTTGAAATACATCTTTCGCTTGCATTTCTGCACTCTGTTAATTTTTTACTTAAAATTCGACAAACACCTATACTAAATAAATAGGTACTACTAACTTTAACTTTAACATGTGTTTATAGAAGATCTATCAAGAAAATTCTATATATTTTCATAATTATTGAATGTCGTTATTTAATAAGTTGATATTTTAGAATAGTAAACATGTAGTAAACTACCTCGAACACAAATTAACTAAAAACTTATGTTCAATATATCATGCATCTGAAACAGTATCGTTCGAATTCCGTTGGTCTTTTTATCTGCTCACCTTTGTAAACATTAAGCACTGCTGTATGATAGGAGGTAGATTCGCGTAGCAGGCGGTAGGTGCGGCAGCAGCGCGAGAAGGTGACCGCCACCGGTGAATAAAAAAAAATCTCGGCCGATAAGCTGCCGTCATCGCACTTAAAAATAATCGATGTTGACCGACCAAGAGTAGACCTTACGCGAGTCCATCGCTGAACGTCGAGCGGATATTTACTTATATTACACTTGTGACACAAACGCGTACAAATAACTATTATGAATAAGTTTATCAGATCTCTGTAGGTATAGATATTAGAAGGCGCAACGATATTATGCTTATGCCAAACTTCTTTTTTATTGCCTCTATAGTTAATTACAGTTATCCCCCTTCAACATTCTCTCGCTCAGCTTGAAAATGTAAAAACGATCAAATTTCGGAAATTTAAGAAATCGTTCGCATTCCGGAAAAATAAACAGATCTTCACACCGAGCAAGTGAAGTTTCTAGGCTATCTGCCAAACGTTGACTTGCTCTTTTTTCTTTGCGAGCTGCAGGTAAAAATAAAGAAACGTTTACTTTTTCACGGCATTCTCCTGCACAAAGAATTATCAGTACCTACTACCAACCAGTGAGACAAGTGACAGAGATTATTTTATTGCACGTATAGATAATGTCTGTAAATGTTCAAATTGTTTTCAATTGAAGCAAGGAATCCGAAGGAATTCGATTGCTGTAGAGCAATAATATATCGCAGAACATTCTTCAATTTATCGCTCTTGTATAACTGAATGTTAAATATCAGCGTTCCAACTAAATCGTTACCGTTAACAATTGTACATTTTGTAAACAAACTTGACAATTGATAAGTGACTATGAATAACATAAGAGCAATAGAGGAATGAATCTCTTTTTATCTTATTTTTCAATTGTGCAATTTAAGGTAAAATATTTAGAATTAACAATCCTTGTTTTTAACTAACAGTTTGAATCATTTAGAGAGGCAGCTACCAGCCGGTCCTGATTATTACAGACTCAGTGGTAAAACATTGAGAGAGCATAATGCGCGATCGTACACGATATTCATCGGCACATTGCACATACGTCAGAGCAGAACTAGAGTACGATAAATCTTAACTAAAAACTTTGAGCAATTGGAAAATTTAATTGAGAACTATGTGAAAGAGTGGAGGATCTATCAATGGTGTGCACTTCTCATTTACTCGCACTACTTTATTATGTTATGGCTACGGTAATTAGTATCTTGACTAAACTATAACCGTGCTTGTTTGCGCGACCGAAGCGAGCGCCGGCGTTAATGTGTGTAAACGTGCAAAGAGCCAGTGAAGGCTGACGCTCGCCCCCCACTTACGCATACATTCACACGTACAACTAAAAATCTATTCCCGAGAATTCAATACATATTTTTCAAGCAAGTTGCTCACATTTTTATTTTAATCTCACTTGTCTGGTTCACCGATTTTGTTCGAACTTTGGGCACGTTTTAAATACGAGTAATTGCTCATCCATTTACTTTTTATACTTTTTTCTATTTTTTGTCGCAAATCATTTTTCTTTATTTCTTTCCTTTTTTTAGGAATCTTTAAGTTTTAGTTTAGTTTAGCAACTGAGCTATCGTCATGAAATGAATTACTTTGAGCGTTACACTCTAATATTTTCGCTTTCTTTATACATATCGTGGAAAAACGCTAATTTTCTTCTTTTGAAAGCATGAAGCATGCATAATTTAAGATTAACAGAGTATTACTACCTGTTACCAGTACAGCTCGAATTTTCAACAAAGATAAAATGAAACGCGCGCTAATATCAGCAATGATTCACTGTATAGGAGCGCACGGGCCACGATTCTGTAGAGGTATAATACATTCTTCTGGCGCTTCACCTTATGCCATGGCCCATGAAATCTCGAAGAATATTTCGAGAAATTTACTTCCTTTTAACATTGTAATAAAGTTCTTTTACAATTTATTCCCAGAATCAATTCACGCGTATTAATTCACGCGTATCTTGCCAATATCTCATTAGAACAACAATAGCTGCAGTGGCGCGCATTTTCTGCAGAGTATTTCATTTTTATCGCTTACGCAAATAATGTACAAAAGCAAAATCATTGTTAGAATGAATTGTCGGCTGCCAGAAAAGTCACAGTTATGCTGTTTTAATGTATTACAAATTTAAACAGCGTAAATACAATTACTTTACGGGTAGTCCCTTCTTTCTCAACGAAAGCTTGATTTTTGCAATTATTTTCATCGAGTAGATTAATCAATATTGCTCTCATAGTCGGTCTAAATCTGCGGTATATCACAAAGGACTATTATAATAAAATATTGAACAGCAAGCGTTACTGTTCGTACTAGTAAATTCTACTGGATTCGAAAAAGAAAAGTGTCATTGCAAAATCAGGAAGATTAACATTTCTCACAGCAAAAACTACAGCTTATTCCAACCAAAAGGCTGAACCTACATTTCTAAAATGTTAATTACATTTCTAAAAAGTAATTTTTGCATTAAAATAAACTTAACATTTACAGCTAAATCTGTTTATTTTTTCGTGTGTGTTTGCATCTGAATATTGTTTGTTCCTGCATGTATTCTGTCATTTGTAACTCGCACAGTTTCTTTTTGACGTAATGACGTATAAATGTATACTTAAATCGTTGAATAAGTACGGCCTTGTTTATAAAAAATCCAATTCATTTCCAAGTTTTTTAATTATCGGACCAGCAATTATTAATGACGGGATTTTATATATAGGTACAGAGAAAACAGATTGAACTCGATCTGATTCTTATACGTATATAGCTATTATTTATGTGAAAAGAAGAGAGAGAGCGGATAGCAGTTAGAACGGAATTGTCTACTCTTAGACAATTTAACTAGGTATAATTTAAAAATGATTAAATTATAATAAATCATTTATTTAATAGCAATTTGTTGTCATGAAAAGAGTGAATTAAATTTATCCTAATGATATATTATAAACTAATTAAATAGGTAAGTTTAGTTTATTAAATGATTCGACAAAATACTTACTGATTGATCGATCAGTATCGCGTTTAATTTTTATGAAAAAGCAGTCTGAAAATAAACGGGTGTACTTTACAGAATAATCGGATGAAAGTAGTTGTTTACCCATCCAAGAACATAAGAAACTGTGAGAAATTAAAGGATGATTAAAGGATCCGATGGGTAATAAAAGATACATAACAATATCGCCTAGTGGATTCGATGACTTTATTATGTAATTATTATGCATTTGTTATTATTATTATGGGAGGTTTTCAAATAATTGTAGGTAGCTTGAAAGTTTGCAAGTTCCAAATATTCGAAACTGAACCATAAAGTTGCAAAACTTGCATAACTTAGCGCGAGTAATATTGCTATTTTTTCAAAAGAATCCACGTTCATCACCAGTGAACGTAAGGGAAAATTATTAACCTCGTGTAACTCCAAATACTCTATATACTTAATAAATAAAATTAAGTTGTTATTAAGAATAGGGTGCAGTAAAAAAATTTAAAAAAAATGTAAATTCTTTCATTTACAACTTATATTTACAGAAATGTAAATATTTTTAGCTAGTATAAAAATAAAGAAGAAAAAATTTTTCACCCTGTTTTAATCAATTTCTGTATAGTTAAGAAGTAAAGACAAGGGTTTGGCAAAAATGTCCCCTGCGGTAAACCATTTGAGAAAGGACTATGAATCTGGAAAATTTGAATGTTTCATCGAACACACAACTTTACAGAGGCTTTTAGTTTTAAACTCAAAAATACAATTTTGGGACTAGTTTCTTACTTTTAATATTATTAAATATACAAACATTTTTAACTTTTTCTTTTTCTTTTTAATTTAAACTGGACTCAAAATTGCGTTTTTGAGTTTAAAACTAAAAACATATTCAAATTTCCCAGATTCATAGTCCTATCTCAAATGGTTCACAGCAGGAGACATTTTTGTTGAAATTGAATAAAATAGGCTGAAAAATTGTTTTCTTCTTTATTTTTATATATACTACCTACATATTTTTACATTTCTGTAAATATATAGGTTGCAAATTAAAGAATTGTTTTTTCTTACTGGACCCTACCCTTAAGCAATTACATCATAAGTAAAAACTATGTAAAAAATAGTGTCAATTAGAGCAATAAACGCTTATCGAGGAAATAAAAGATTTTTATATAACTTGTTGTTAAAAAATTTGTGTATGAATATGTACGGGCTAGCGAAACTATGAATGAATTTGGTGCGCGCACGGATTCGGTAATCAGATTATTTCAGGATCGCTTGCACTTGCAAATTTAAGCTAGCCTTAGCAATTTGCGAGTATTCAGTCGCTATTATAGGTGTCTTCAGTGCTTACGAAAAAGCTGCGTCTACTTTCGAGTTAGACGTAAAGAGTTAGCGTTTATCGGCGTGAAATTGGCTATAGCTAAGCAGCGACTTAATATGTGTACCACAAGTGGGTCAAGAACATAGTCCCGACGTCGCGCCCAACCGTGGACGCTTAATTGCTCGCGTCTGCTTAATTTTATTCAAAAGGCCCTGAATCTGCAGATTAATTCTCTCTGGCTATGCTGCTTCTGTGCTAATACTACTTGCTACTGAGATTTAGAAAAATCTTATACTCGAAAAAATAATTTTTCGATAACCGCATTAAAGTTCACACTTTTCATTCCGTGCGGCTCTCGAGCTATCGATTGTTCGACAGTATTATTTTTAAATGTTTTTATTCGTTTATATTTGGCCGTTTCGCCTAGGCTGCTCAAAGCTTTCCACAAGGATCCGTGGCGCCGCGGGTATCGAGTGGCTAAAAGCTCAGTGCATTATCCATCTCGGCAAATAATTGAGCTTCTATCTTTATTTCATTTCTTGATTGACTCGCACTCGTAACGACATTTCTATTTGAGATGCGAAGGAATCACGGCCATTCCAAGTATTATTTCGATCTAATAAACTTTTAAGAAATGGACTAACGAATGGAAGAACAGCACATTTGGACATTTTTCGTTTTTTCACAGCACTAATCGTTTATCAAAAACTTTTAAACGCTTGCTTGTTTCTTTGTATATTGAAGTGTGGCTTTTTTCGTTAGAAGCGACAGGATATGTGCTACAATTAAGGTGCTTACAGCAACTTGAATAATTCATGAAAATATAACTGCTTTAACGCTGTTACATCGTTAGTTGTTACGGCAGCCGAAAAGCAGATTGTTTCGCGCCTTTCTTTCTATCTATTATTCGCGTCTGGCGTGCTAGTAAAAACATTAAAACATGTAAATTTATTTATTTATATAGTGATTTATAATGAAGACTGACTAGTTTTCGCGATTTGCAGGCAGCATTCTTCGGGGTTGAACGAGAGGGACAGGGTGTTATGGAGCTGCCTGTTGCTCCTGTCAGTTGTGCCGAGCCTGCTGACGGCTACGCGGACACACCCGGACTACACGGGTCTCGAAGGTCAGCCCTACTGTGCCCAAAATCAGCGCAAGGGTGTCTGTTGCTCGGGCCGCCAAGATGACTGCAGCATACCAATCCTCGGCACTCTCTGCTATTGCGACGACTTTTGCAGCAATCGTACACTCGAAGAAGACTGCTGTCCCGACTTCTGGTCCTTCTGCAGGGGCCAGGAAGACCCCAACAAGCCTGGATATGCTGTTGACCCCCGTAAAGTCATTAATTTATTAATCTTTTAATCAAGTCAAGTCAAGTGTTGACAATGTCAGGACGTGTCGTAAGGCATTACTTACACTACTTATACTTTTATTCTAGTTTGTTTCTACAAAGGAAAGATTTATTACCGAGGTCAAAAATTTCAAGAGAATTGCAATACTTGGTAATTTCTTTGATAAATCTAGAAATGCTTATGGCTTACGCTTACGATAGTGCTAGTTTTTTTTAAAATTAACAAAGCGCTAAAAACTTGTCTCTTGTGTTCTCTCACGTGTCGTAGCAAATGTACTCTCGTGAGCAGCGATGAAAGGCAAGTCTTTTGTGAAACCAATGTATGCTTGATGGATCAAGAGATTATCGATGCCGTGAACATTCTTGAAAAGTCCGACTGGGTGGCAAGAAATTACTCATTTTTCTGGGCTCGCACGCTCGACGAGGGTCTGTCGTTAAAACTTGGCACGAAAAACCCAAAACAGTCGGTAATTTGAAAAAGCACCTTCGATAGATAAATAAATTAATTGCTTCTCAGAAAACTTCATTAAATTTCATTAAAACATTTCACTGAGTACAGGTGTACCGGATGAATCCGATAAGACGCATCTATAACCCGGATGAGCTACCGAAGGAGTTTGACTCACGGATCAAGTGGTCTGGTGACATTACGCCAATTCAAGACCAATATTGGTGCGGCGCCTCCTGGGCTATATCAACCGTTGACGTCGCCTCCGACAGATTCGCAATCATGAGTAAAGGCGTCGAGCGAGTTCATCTTAGCGCTCAGCATCTCGTCTCCTGCAACAATAGAGGCCAGCAAGCATGTGATGGTGGTTACCTCGATCGCGCCTGGCTCTTTATGCGCAAATTCGGGTGAGCTAGCCAAACTTTCCTTTTCCTTTTCGTTTTACTTATATTTTTACTTTTACTTTTATTCTTACTTTATTTCAGCTTGACCGATGCCGAATGCACCCCTTGGATCGGCAAAGGAGACAAGTGTCGAATTCAACGGCGCAGCAAACTGTCAGAAGTTGGCTGCAAGAAACGAAATTCTTACAGTTTAAGGAACGAACTTTACAAAGTAGGTCCTGCCTACCGGCTTGGTAACGAAACAGACATAATGCACGAAATTTTAACATCCGGTCCTGTTCAAGGTACGAGACGCATTTTCTAACAAATTAATTATTCCAATTCAGTAAATATTAAAAAAAAAAAGTGTTGTCCATGTTTACAAAATATATTTCATATTTTATAGCTACAATGAAAGTTTACCACGACTTTTTTAATTATGAATCGGGTATCTACAGTCACTCGAGGATCTCTGAACGAGCTGCAACTGGTTATCACTCGGTTAGAATTGTCGGCTGGGGTGAAGAACCATCGGCTCTCAGTGGCAGGACCATTAAGTTCTGGGTAAACATTTTTATACAAATAAATCGACTTTGAATGGAAATAATACAAAAAATTTAATGCAAATTTGAATTTTATATGATTTCAGCGAGTGGCTAATTCGTGGGGCCGAGAATGGGGCGAAGACGGTTATTTCCGAATTCAGCGCGGCACAAATGAATGCGAGATAGAAAGCTTCGTTCTCGGAGTTTGGGCAAAAACCGTCTAAACGTTTTCCTGATACCAACAACCAACTCCTTCTCTGATCAATTGCGCTGATAAGAACCGTGCTTCCTCTTTGCGCCTTCCATCTTCCTACATGTGTGTGTGTGTATATATATAACTAAGCAAAAGTGTAAAAAGTCTTCTACATCATTTATATTATATATTTATTATTGCAACACCATGTAAAATCTAGTAATTCTCATTCAAAGTTAGATAAGATTGCATTTTTAGTCAAATTTTTTTTTATTTATTTAAAATAATACACTTTTTCAATATCATTTTATTTCTACTGGTACTGCCAATGACAATTACATGTCCACTGCCCGGAAAATTATTCGGTAACCTCAGTTCCACTGTATGCGGCTTATCAACCAATGGCATTTCTAGATTTTCATAAAAAACCAATGCAAATATTCTTCGACAAGCGTAGGGGAATTTGCCGAATTATTTTCCGCGCAATGTTCACTGTACAGGCCACATTATATCTTTATTGTAATTTGTATTATGAATAGCGACTAACGACAGAAAAGTGGCATTTATTGTAAAATTTGTATAAAATAACTATAATATAAAAATCATGAATATAAAATTCAGTGATATAAATACATGTTTTCCCTGGAAAAAAACTTAAACTAAAAAGTAGAGTGTGTAAAGGATTTGAATGAAACTTTGGGCTCGATTTTCTTATGCTTATACGCAGTCGGATCCTGAGATTATTTTTCTTTAAAATTTGGTATTTAATGAGGTGACAATTAATAGAGAGTGCATAAAAATCAAATGAAAATAGAAGTATTTTTAGTAGGTGTTAACTTACGTTATAGTGCAATCTCGCTATAGTTACGTTTCATTAAATACTAAAAAACTGCACATTTTGACGTCACTTTAACTTTTTATGATTTAATAGAATCATTTAAAAGTTTTTACTGAATGTAAATTGCGTATTCGTCTACCTTTTGAGAGCGAAACAATTATTCCATATTACGTTATTATTTATTTTATTTAACTTTGTGCAACATAACTTTTCATTTTTCAAACAATAATTATAAAGTTTTTCAAATAATTTATCTACCTATCTCTAATACATATATTCACCTGCATCATATATCGCTATTGCGCACTACTGGCGGTTTACTTTTTACACATTCTAATTCATCTTCGGACGGTATAACATCTTTCATCAAATCCAAAAATTTATCGAATGGGCAAAATACATCACATCCTGGTATTTGTTTAAGAACGAATGTTGATGGTATTCCTTGATAATAGACTACCTATTTTCGAGAATCCATAATAAATGTGCAACAGTATTTATTTTATTTATGGTTAAGTATAATAAAATAACAAATAAAGTACCTGAATGTAATATTTTCCTTTCCACTGGTAAAACTCAAGAATAACGGCACTCGAATATTCAGGTACGTGTGGATGAAACAAATTCAATGTCTGAAGTAGCGCAGCAATATTGGTCTCGTGTCCACTGTATAACAATATTTTCCGATATTTTGGTGTAATAGCGTTTTTGATTGCCTGCATCTCTTTCAGAATTATATGTAACAGTTTACCTAAAAGTTATAAACACATTATTTTTCACTTTCTTTAATTGTTCATTTTTAACATTTTTACTTTTTCATGCTTTTTAAATCTGATTAAGAAATCTAGACTGGTTGATTGTTAACCTCCGTTTAGTCGACGTAAAATCGTGTTGTAGCTAAAGATTTCGTACCAAAGTTGTATACCATCAAAGAGTTTGCCATGTGGGAATATTTCTTTCGTCCAGTTAAGTAACGGCAGATTCATAGCCGACTCCGCAACGAGAATGTGGTAAAGATTGTACATATCATTGGCAATAACAATGTTTTTACCAGTCAACTCTGTAAGATTCTTCATGAAACTTTGGAAAGTCTCATATTTTGCCAGGACTTCCGGTAACTTTTTTACCTTGTTGCGTTCCATTAAATATCTGAAGAAAAAGTCAATTTAATTCGGTAACATAAGAGGAAAATTAAGATATAATGATATTTTAGACTTGTGAGTTCTGGTAAAAATACGCATGATAATTGCATATCATTTTCATGTTATCTTCCCACGATTATCTTTCGGTTCTTATGTAGCAATTATCCCACCGCAGAAGTATTTTTACCAGAGAGTTCAATTCAATTCAAGTAATAAAAAGCCTTATTACTCTGGACATTCTTCAGGGACCATGAGCCAATCTTGAGCGCCAGCAGTGTAAGTCGCAGGTATCGGCTGCCAATTAATTTTATCGTGCCATCTTTGTCTACCCTGTGGAGGAAAGAGAGATGAAAGAAGCAGCTGTAGACATAACTTGGCTCTTTTGTAGTACGTGCTTCGGGCCAGCAGTGATTCCGGTAGGTACGTGTCACCAAGAAACTCCAAGTATCGCTCTCTTAACAACTTACCTAGCTGATATTCTCGCAGTTTTCCCGCCTACAGAAAAGTCACTTTACTCAATCCTTATAAATATATGCCATTTATGTTTATTATTATAGATTGAAAAAACAGCAACATTTACGTTTGTCATACCACCAAGACCTACTGGATAAAATGTATGGTTGTAGTAAAGATCTGAAGGAAACATTTCATTGGGGTCAGGAGCCCTATCCCCATGTCGAAAGACCTCAAAATAATAATTCAATATTATATTTCATTAATCTAATAATAGATCAATCATTGATTAAACAACGACACTTACTACACTGACCAGCTTTAACTCTGGTTGGCTATTCCTTTCCACAGCTTTAACAACTTCAGCATTTAAAAGTATGTTAATAATAGCCAAAAATATAACGAAGCCAACATCTCTTACTGTTTTTTTCATTATTATCACTGAAACCCAATATATTCAATTAATTATTTATCAGTAGGGGTAGATACAAAAAAATTCCAATATATCCGTCTGATAGATTGGCAGTTAGTTTCCTCAAACTTTATTTTGCGATGGTGTTAAACCTAAAGTATTTTTCATTTAAAATTACCTAAAACAAACAAAAAAATAAAATATTTATTACAATTTAAATTTAATATTATGAAGAAGGTATATCGAATTCCGATAAAATGGGTGTAGTTAGAAGTCTCGATCTAGACCCATTTTATATTAAGTTCTATATCAGTTTCAAAAATTTTGTTCGTGTGAACAAATAGAATTTGTGCAGAAATTTATGCATAATTTAAAAAATTGCGCATACGTTTATGCATAAGTGCGTGGCACGCGAAAACCGTGCACGAATTTGTTGTGCACAAACATAGCAAAATTGTTGAAACTGATAGAACTTAATATAAAATGGGCTAGAGACTAATTACACCCATTTTATCCGGAATTCAATATACCTTTATAATATTAAATTTTAATTGTAATACATTTTTTTTTTTTTGTTTTAGGTAATTTTAAATGAAAAATATTTTAGGTATACAACTCCCTTAAAAAATCGCTCTAGACATAAACAAATAAGGAAACTTTTTGATTATTTTAAGCGTTAAAACTTGTTTAAGAAAAGAAAGAAATAAGCCGTTACAGACCACAAAAGACCAAACAGTTCTCCAGATATAAGCTTTAAAAAATTTTCCGAAAAAAATATTATAATTCTCGAAACATATAGGTACTATGTCTTATGTATTGTCGAAGAACTCGTCCAAAATATTACAAAATAAAAAAAATATAACAAAAATCGAATCATTCGTGCGCAAACGTCATACGAGACTAAAAATCAAATTCTCGCACTTGTATCGAAATGTACTATTTTGGGCCAAATCATACAAAAAAACAAAAAAATGAACCTAATTAGATTAGAATAGGTTTAGCAGATCCTGGTATATAGATGGCCACATACACGGGCACACACACACACACACATTTAAGCTAATATGCAATTTTCTTATATTAAAAAAAACTCTAGTCCATTTTCACCTTAAAAATTTATAATTTATTGCAATGCTTAATATTCTATGCCTATGAGAGCTTTTTTACGGCAAAATGACGCGACAAAAAATTAATTTAATAATACAATCCGTAGCAATTCGATAAAACGTAAATATTTAAATGCGATAAGAAGATTTAATGCTTATAAAGTTATACTGCCGCATAAAACACGTTTTTAAATAAATTTATCACGAAAAGTAATGATTAATGTAATAATTCAAGTAATTTACCGAATTAAAGTTGGCCGATAAAAATAGAGGCTTTCTTCTCTAAAATAGGTAAGTGTTCAGGATGAGTCGGAATTTTTTATAAAATTGTTAATCTGCTAGTGTTTCGCGTAACAATACGACTATCATAAAATCTGGTGAAAATCCAGACGCGACTGAAGTGATAAGAAACATTTCTTATCTTTATTTGAGGTGTGTCTTCATTTGACTTAATTAAAATGAACCAAGCGAGTTTAAGAACATTCATTATCGTGCCGAATCTCATAAATTGAGCGAATACTAGTTGAAACACTTTAAACTGCAAACTATTAACTACCTTCTACGATGACTACCAATCTAACGTTGCTGAGCGTCTGTTTGTTGCTCAATGTTTGTTCATTTCTCGTTTGCGCTAGGAAAGAAATTACATTTGTCCAGGTTGTGAGTAAATTGTTATGTATTTTTTGCAATGACAAAAATGACAAGCAACTGCGATAAAGCCTTTAATTTTGTTCAATTTGGATTTAAAATATTTTTAGCTTTCAGTCAATAAATTCTATGTGCCCAGTTACCCAAATTACCTTGATTCTAATTCAACTGCACTCGAAGCTAAAATTAATTTGAATTACGAGTTCTTTTTGAAACATGCTGTGGACATTCCGAATGTGAGTAACTGCAAAAACATTTGTTAAACTGTTAAGTTTTTATATTAAGTAAAAATAAATTAACGGCAGAGCGTAAAAATGCATTTATTCAACCTGGGCACCTATTTGAGAGAAACATACGGTACATTTTTGGGAGATTTGTACTTCGATGAGTTAATGAAAATGCAAACGACGGAATTTCCAGTCTCCATTATTGCCGGGGAGTTAATAAATGCTGGGCTTTGGCCACCGGTTGAGCAGCAAATATGGAAGGAGGACCTTGCCTGGCAACCCATACCCTTTGGTATGAATTTCCCTATTTTCACTCTTGCACTTTTTGAAGCCTTTTCTGTCATTTACATCTTTCTGACTATTATTCTAGAGTATTTTCCAATAAAGGAAGATCAGATTATGTTAGGTACGCTCTGTCCAAACTTTCAGTACGAAACACAAGCTGTATTAAAGACGCACAACAATTTGTCAGTGGAGCATCAAAATCTTTTGAATTATATTAATAGAGAAGCTCGGCTAAATTTGATGAATCCAATCGATCTTTCTCTTTTCTATCTCGCTGTAGAGAACGTCGTAAGTGAAACATCCTCATCATCAGCATAATTAATCTTCATCATTATTCGTGTGATCAAAATTTGCAGCTCGAGTCCAATAAAACTCTGCCAGAATGGTTAAATAAAATTTACCCTAGCGATGCCTTGTTAAGTTTGGCGATGCAAGGTTACGATTTATTGTCTAAAACAACGCTACAGAAGTACTTGAATGGCGGATCCTTTTTGAAGCATTTCATACATGATTGCAGAAGACACATGAATAAAGGCTCGACCGAGGCGAGAAAGATAAGTATTTACAGTGGGGATGAACGAAATTTGGTGGGAGTCCTAAACAGCTTGAACCTACCCATCTACGATCTTCCGAAGGCGGGTGCTGCTTTAATTTTTGAACTGTACGCTGAAAATGGAAAATACTTTATTAAGGTAATAGTTAATGCATCAAAGGATGATTACTTAATTGCTCTAAATTGCGGTTGTTAATTGTGAGACTGTGTGTGTGAAAAAAAAATATATATTTCTATTTTCAGTTGAATTATTACACAGGCGCAGGTAAGGAGATATTGAATCTCGAGTTGGCCGGTTGTCAAAAGTTTTGTCCATTTGAAGAATTTTTTGATGCGTTGAAGGATGTTTTGCCGGAAAATGAAATGGCTCTTTGTGGCTCACTAGTAGCCTTTGGGAAAGGCTCCTCCACAATGCTTCATCCTACCTGGATCATTGTGCAAGTTGTATTTTTTGCTATAGTTTACCTTTTCGGCTCTCCTTGATTAACTCGGCGTTGACTCATTAACTCATAGTCAGTAACTTATATAACTGTAGGTGAATAATGCATTTAATATTGCGGATGTGCTTGTAAGATATAATAGTATTGCACCGATATTGATAAGGGGGTAATTAGAGAAATAGCGTAAGAAATATTGGATAAGTAAAATTGTAAATCGCCAGCAGTTGAAGTAAACTGTTGACCAGTAATATAAATAAAGCTAACTATATTCGGAGGAAAGTTGTAAAATTTCTTTAAATTAATATTTTATAGTAGTGTGATTGTTTGATGAAAAATGCTGTGGCCCATCTCCGAACTCTTAACCGTCAACATCATAAGCAATATTGTGGGAATGTTCTTCGAATCGAACTACAGCTCGAATGTTCTCATACAAATGGATATAAATGTTGTGGAGAAGCAATTAAGTGGTCAGAGCTTCGAGTTCTCCCCGGCAGCCATCGAGGTGGCAAATGCTCTTACAAACAGTCACTTTCCGGAAAAATTTTTTTTCGGTGCTGCTGCGTCCGCGTATCAAATTGAAGGTGCCTACGATTCTCCTGGTAAGTGGCAATAATTATATCATCTTACCATGGCTTTTGTCTTTTTTGCTTTATTATTTTAGAAAAGGGTCTATCCGTTTGGGATTATTGGACACACGCAAATGAAAATCTCATTAAAGACAAAAGTAGCGGCGATGTTGCATGCAACTCTTATTACAGATACCCGGATGACGTTGATCTCGTTAAAAGATTAGGGGTGAATAGACACATTTCTTTTAATTTATACCATTATAAAATAAAATTGAAAAAATATAAATATTATAGTTTACTTGCACTTGGAAATGATAAAAAAATTTCAAGGATTGATACTCACTATCTTCCGACAGGGTAACATCTATCGCATTTCATTGTCTTGGTCCCGGATTTTACCGAACGGATTTTCCAATATAGTTAGTCGCGAGGGAATCCAATACTATAACCAGTTAATAAATAGCATGCTTTTAAACGATATCACTCCTATGGTAGCTATTCATCATTTCGACATCCCTTACAAGCTACAGCTTCTAGGCGGATGGGGAAATCCGCTCATGGTCCAGTATTTTCAGGATTACGCCAAAGTTGCTTTCACTTATTTCGGAGATAGAGTAAGTCTATACAAGCCACAACATTGTATCGTAAATTACTTCCTTTATTTTCCATTCACAGGTCAAGTATTGGATAACTATAAGCGACCCTTGGCTCTTGTGTAACCATCAATTCGGCAACCCGCTTAAGCCATTTTACGATGATACTGGAATCGGACATTATCTATGTGGCCATCACGTACTGTTAGCTCACGAGAAGGCTTATAGTTTGTACAGAAATGAATTTCAGTGGCTTCAAAGAGGTGTGTGTGTACATAAAAAGACCCGAACCCCCGATAACTTTTCAGGCTGAAATCCTATAAAAAAAAGTCAAATAGAAAAGTTGTAGGATTTCAAAAAACAAGGTCAAAGACATGGCCACCGCTGAATTCGTTTTCGGGGGGTTCGGGTATATATTTATACATTTAAAGCATATTTACACTTTGAAGTAGGTAATAATGACAATTAATAATAAATGATGCCGCTTAATGAAAAAATATCATCTGCATTGCAGGACAAGTAGGCCTCAGCATAGACATGCGTTGGTTCGAACCGGAGAATCCGACATTAGCGGAGGATGTAGAGGCAGCCGAGATAAGTTACCAGTTCGCCAACTACTGGTTTTTGAACCCCTTGTTACACCCACGTGGCGACTACCCAGATCCTATGAGGCTTAAATTAGATATAAAAAGTACCGCGCAGCATTACAAACGCTCTCGCTTGCCAACATTCACAGGCGAAGAGCTCAAACGAATTCGGAGCAGCCTAGACTTCCTCGGCATTGACTTTTTTACTACTTATAGCGCTCATTCGCTGTTCCGAGATGCAGAAGCCTCAGTGGGCAATAACAGCTACTTGACCAAAGAATCGATGGAAGACGACATTGGTGCTAGATGGTTGCCATACGAAGAAGCTTTTGGCGCATTTGATATTAAGGCGAGTTACATAACTGCGCCATTGAAAATGCACTTTTTTTTATCTCTAATCATTATTTACATTTGCACTATTGACTGTGAACGCGCGGCCACAACGCAACAGCTCGACAATTATAACAGTTTTCCACTTTCGTTTTCCATTTTCATTTTCCATTTTCAATCATAATTAATATTAAATAATCCCAGTAATAATTAATTGTTGCTCGTAGAATACACCTGAAAACTTCGGGAAATTACTACGACGACTGAACAATGATTACATTTTACCAAAAGTCATCATAACGGCCAATGGTTATGCCGACTTTGGCGAGAGCTACGATATTCACCGAGCAATGTACTATTATGATCACATTAGTGAATTATTCAAAGTCATGAAAGATGGGATTGACGTTAGAGGCTACATTGCCTGGTCTCTAATAGATAGTTTCGAATGGTTCGATGGTTACAGGTATACTACACCAATACCAGCATTTATTTTTATTTCTATTTGTACGAAATTATTTATTTATTTTTCAAGAAAACATTTTGGATTGTACGGAGTAGATTTTAATAACGCTACACGTCCTAGAACAGATAAATTATCAACCAATCTTATTAGAAACATATTCAAGAGCAAAACTGTGCCTTCTTCTTTCACCACGGACAGACACGCTACTGCAGATATGCATAATTAAAATTTAACTTCCCGGCTCAAGTACCTAAATAACTACAACAATCGTGAAGGGATAAATAAATTCAGAGATCCTGTCTACGTATTTAGATTACTTAAATTTATTTCCTAAGATACCGAGATCTTTTGCCTACAGAGAATAGCATATAGTAACAACGATTTTTTATTTTTTTTTATTTCTTCTTAAAATTAAGTCTTTTGCCAGTCGTTAAATCGGAATGATTGTAACATTTTTTTCCTTCATTTTTTTCATTAAAAAACCATAAAAAGATAAGTACACAGTTGAAACTTAAATTAAGAAATTCACATCTATTCATCATTTATTTATGTTTACCTAATTTATTTGATCAATTTTTTAATATGATTGCATTGCATTTAAATTATAAATGAACATTTTTTGCATTTTTATCGTAGAGACAATTGCTTTTTTTAATGCGCATATTTACTCTATTGTATCGTACTATTTTCCTGCTGATACCAAATATTTGAGCATTTAACTATAGTTGATTAGCCTGTTCGCATTTTGTTTATCCACAAAACTGCAATTCTTTATTCAAACAAATATTTAAGGTAGTCTTACTCAAATTACTCTGGTCAAATTAGGTATTATAAAAATTTAAAAATATTGATTATTACTTTAACATTATCATATACAGATGCTTTTTGATCGAAGACATTTAGCTCATTTTTCTCTTTAACACTTTGCATTGCATTATTTTAAATAGACATTGCTTAGATTTGAGTTACCTTTTGTTCGTTTTTAAATTTCAAATAAGGTTACCGATTTCAAACTGTCATAATTAACAAGCTATTTTTAAAAATTCACGGCATTTATTAAGTAAAAAGTAGATTAAATGAGTAAAAGCCTGTAAACAAAATTAAATGATAGATCTTTTGAAAGTATTCAACATAAAAAGTAAAAGAAGGAAAAGCTGTTAGTGTTATCGTAATAATCGATATTACACCCTAATTGAAACTCAAATACGATTTAATGAGTAAGAGAAAACATCTTTTTGTAAATAATTATTGGTTTGCATATTAAAGTCGCGATAGTACTATATTAAATTCAAAACAGGAGACATTTGCAGATGAGTTATTATAAAGTCCACAAAGTTTAATAGCTACTGGTGATTATACAACAACATTCATTTTCCATTGTTTATAATTATCAGCACATCTTCCGTCATTTAAATGATGTCCTGAACTTGTTAATTGAGAATTCAGTAATTACAAATTGACTTCGCTCAATATATACATACATATACTACTTTTTTAATATTAATTTCTTACAATATATAAATAATAAGTAAACATTAATAGATACAAACAAGTTTTCGAGACAAACAATAGATTAAGAAACAATAGTAAACACACCACCGACATCAACAAGACTCGCGATAAAAGTGTAAAAAAGCTGAATAGACGCACTTATTTTATAACAGCGCATATTGTACGCGAATTTATCAATTTATCAAAATGGTCATTAACAACATTTTACGAATTATTTATGAATATTGAGTCTACGGATGCTTTTTATGGATAAAAACTAAAACACATACAAACTGAATATTATCGTTTTCGAAAAATGAATCGATTACCTTCAACTTAATTACTATGATCAGCATAATAAATTTTACATTTCCTTTATAAATTATACTTATAAACTAGAATAAAATAAGAAAAAATTAAAAAGTTTAAAAACTCGTAGAAATTTAAATTCTATAATAATGCTCATTTCAGGTTAACAGTTTAAAAGAAGAAACACATTTGAAACAAATTAAACGCAAGAATGACATTACTCTTAGTTCTGTGAAGTTCGAAATATAAAAAGTAATGCGTACCCGAATGGAAATAAAAATCGTACGTTTGAATACATTTTAGTAGGTAGGCAAGTACCCGTACGTTTCCGTACGATTCCGATATGATTTAGTTACAATTTGGACAAATTGCACATAAACGTACTGAAACGTACGGAAACGTATGGAATTGTACGGCAGTATATAAAAATATACAGAAATGTACAGAAAAATGTACCTAAACGAACGCAAACATATTTGAACATACTAAAAGTTACGAAAATATGCGGAATCGTACGCCATTCTACGGAAAGCTACATCTGTCCAAAAATTCTCTATATAAAAATTTTTTTTTAGTTTCGAATGTATTTGTAGCCGACCGTACGATTGCGTACATTTCCGTACGATTCGGTGCGTTATTGCGTACAACACTATACGAATTGTCCAAATTGTAACAGTAACGTACGCAAACGTACGGAATCGTACGGAATCGTACGGAAACGTACACAGATGTACTTATATATACTAAATCTTACAATAATTTACGGGATTGTACTTCGTTTTTTTTCATTTGGGTACATACTGAAATAATATATACGGATAGGTAAATCATATTTTGCATAAACTAGAGTTATTTTAGTTTTTGGCTTTATTTTTCATAGTGGACATGTTTTGTTTTAAAAAAATATTAATTTTTCAAGAAATATGTTGTATACCTGATGTTGCTACTCTGGCAGAATTTTATAAATTTTTTAAAATATATTCAAAACTAATAAAAATCTGCCTGCCCATCCACCTTATGCAAATTTCTTTTAAATATTTTTTCGATGGGTTCGCAAGCCTTCATTTCCTCCAGAATTCGTTTAGTTTATTTTTCTATTTTCAAAGAATTTTAAGTAGTAATAAATAAAATCTCAGGAATTAATCTGTCAATAATCTTTGTAATCTATTCAAATTGAAGCTCCACCCATTGAGTACAAAACGTCGTCCATAACGAAAAAGACGCAATTTTTCATTTTTTCCGAACGAACAAAATATATTTCAGTTTTTTGCAACAAAAAGTAGTTTAATTCAAATTTGCCAGAAAAAAACACAAATAGGAATCTTAACACGAAGGAAAACACTTTTTTCGTAGGAATATTCCAAATTGTGTATTTATTGCAGCTTTTTTTGTGTCAAAATCCCAAAATCTTTAAAATGGCTTTTTTTTCAGTGCAAGCCTTATGAAAAATATACTAGTTCAAACTTTGCATGACACCTAAAATGAGCTGGTTTTTACCAGTACACTGAAATGTAATTTTTTCATTAGGGGCGACAATAAGTATAACTTTATAAATTATACTTATTACTATTATAAACATGAATGACCAATCTAAATGATAATTTTATTATGAAAGTACCGAAAGTTGTATCTGACACTTGTTAAGGTTTATTTTGACTTTAAAATTTTTAGTGTCCTGTCTAGTACCTTATAATTCGAATTACAAACTTTCGTTATTAGCAGAGTTCTTTTGTCAATAAGATAATAAACTTGGGAGTTTTTAAAATGATTATTATATACATCCATTGAATATATATCTACAGTGTGAGTTTATAAAAAAAATTACAAAAAAAAAGGTTTTTATTATCGAATATTTCTCTATTTAGGAGATAAAATAAATTACTTTATTTCATTTATATCTATATAAGCACCAAATGGTGATAATAAAAATAACATTGAGAACAGATATAGATAAGTTATGCTTGCTTTGTCCTATAGTTGGCAGGTCAAGATAATCATCGAAGTGCTTAACTCTTTCTGAAAGAGTTTTCAGTTTACCGAAAAATTTCCTTTGTCGGTCTTTTTAAAAGTGAACAGAGGAAAACTTTTCTTAATCACAGAGAACATTACAATATTTCGTACATATGTCATGCATCCACAGTCTAAGCTTTCAAATTTACTGGATTAAAATAAATTCTAAGATAAATAAAAAGTAATACTGATATCTCTTTGACAATGGTAACTTGAAACAGATGGATTTTTTTCTGTTTTTCGTTCAGTCTAGAACGTGAATACCTATATAATAGGCAAACAAAAAATAGATTTTTTGTCACAGTTTGCCTTGTAAACATTTTAATTAATCACAGTTTTAGTGAGAACAAGTAACAACAAGTGTAATGGCATAATATTTCTTTTTTTTTTTGTTGCTGATTGGTCTCTATAATGAATCCGCAAAAACTATTCATTTGGTGAGACGAATAATGGTAAGGGTTGTTAAGTTAAAACTGACTAAACGAAGATATTTAAAAATATTTACAAAACTTTGGTAAAAGCAACTATGAAATTAGATACAAAAAGTATATTGTAGCTTTTTTCATCTTACTTTTCTTAGGAAAATCAATAGTTGTTTTAGAAATCGATTAGACTAATATTCTCGATAACAGCTGCATAATTATTTTACCAGGGCAGCAATTGGAAAAATGATCTGTATATAGTATAATGTATAACTGACCGTCTATGCACTGTATCACTCTCGCAGGTACACACCCAAATATGTATTTGTAATACGTCGAATTGTTCGATTGGCACGTGAATATGTTTTTTATCTTATATATTTTTTATTAATTCTTGAGCCATTGCTCCATTATTCATTATTCCCCATCTGAAGATTCAGTGGAACTTTCTGGCATTGCGTTGAACCAATTCCCTCGAGAACTGGTACTTCTACACAAATATTATTTTAATTAATTTAAAATTAATGTTATTCTTTATTAACAAATGTTATAAAAAAAATAAGTAAATAAAAGGATCTATGAATGTAAAAGAAAAAATCATCTATGATTACTTGTTTATATAAGGAGAGGAAGAGAAGGAAAAAACGTAACACGAGCATTCAGGAGCATTTGTGTATTCACAAATATTTTTTTGCAACTCTATTCAAGGAATTATAAGGTTTTAAATCAGTTTCCTCACTATTTTTAGCTGTGACAAAAAATATTCATTTTAAATCTGAAATATAAAAATGAATTACCTTGTGCGCTGTCGAGTACTCGTTGGTAATGTAAGAGAAGTTCTGTAGTACTGAGGAGTAACATTCGAGGCAGTATCCTCTGGTCTTCGCTGTAGAGTCATCGTCTCGTGTGGCGAGGTAACCATTTCATCCTCATTGTCTAAGTAGTATCTAGAGCCGGTCGCACTTTTGCAATTTTCGCATTCGCTGCGATAATCGTCCGTGTCGTCGTGAAGCGGCGGTAGTGCCTGCACAGTGCATGTGCAAGTCACCGAGTCAAAACTTCCTTCCTCGTTAACTTGGTTAGCTGCTGCCAATGAAGGCTGAAAAATAAGCATTTACTTAATAATAGATACCTAAATAATTTCGAACGATAGATTGCCCAGCATTTATTTTTGTTAAACCTTGTAGTTGCAAATTGGCGAAACTACGTCTGGAGGTTTTAGCTCTGTAGCTACTGTCAAAGTAGAACTTTGAGTGCAGGAATTGTCGTACATCATGTTTGTACGTACTGCGGCTTCACCATTTGGGAGAATTGAGGGGACACTCGATGGTATGACGGTTGATGGTATGCTGACCGATGGAATCGTTGATCGGCTCGAAGGATTTCCGTCTTCGGAAACATTTTTCGGTAGTGCTAATGGAGTATCAAACAAGGGACCCACTGACTGATGCACTGGATAATCCTTTCGCAAGCGTAAACTTCCACTGGTAGCCAGTGTTCTTGGTATTGTCCGATGAGTTCCTCCATTAGAATTGGGAAGAGTAGCGGATATTGTAAATGCACCACTTTGATGAGACAATGTACCTTGCTGGTGATAATTTTGTGCTGGAGAAGTTTGAGAATTTACCGATAGTAATAGTTGATTAATTTGAGGCGATGTGTGTTGAGGAATGATACTCGAAGCACTGTTAGATAAGGCTAAGTAATAAACGCAATTTAAATAGTTTTATATAATTAAAAAAGTATGTATTTATTTAAGAAACTTACTTGATCTATTGATAGGAGTAGGCAAATTTTCATAAGTATTTGATTGCATAGTAAAACTGGTTGTACATGTTCCTGCACAGAAGCCTGAAGATGACAATTCTGTTTGATTTAACTGGTAGCAGTTATGAGCTGCAGGACTACTTAATGGTCTATTATTAGGGACAATTAATGGAGAAGAACTTGTTGCATTATTTTGGGAAAGAGTAGGTGAACTAGCTGGCAAGCCATTCTGACTATTTGTAACTATTGAAACATTTGTATGAGCACTGTGACTTAAGTAGGTACCAGGAAAATTTAATGGAGATAAAGTGTGTGGACTCATTGACAATAAAGCTTGTTCAGCTCTAGCAGCTGCTACTGCTTCTTCGTATGGTGGTGGTGCTTCACCCCGTGGGAAATAATTGCTGGGTGGCTTCCACAATGGATAATTTCCATTACAAGGTAAATCATCTAATGGCATTCCATGCTGAGTACCATTTCTATCCAAGTAACCCAAGCTTCCCAAAGACCTCTGGTCATCTGCTATTTGATGAGTTTGCCTTCCAGCTGTTAATAAAAACCATAAAATTGATAAGTTATTAATATGAATTCATGTATAGCATTAAGCTAAAAGTATACCTCTTATTTTTCTCTGTCTCAAGCGATGAATCAAAAATACCAGCAAACCAAGAGATAAAAGTGCAGTTATACAACTAGCAACTAACCGTAATCCCAAATCATAGTTATTACTGCTGTCTACCAAACTGGTTCCATTACCATCTGCTTTATCATTGGTTGTAGAGGATACAGCATTGTCTAAACAAAAGGTCACCTCACAACAGGTATTACCAAAGCGAAAGGTCTTGCAGTCTTTGTTTGGTAAAATTTCTTGATCCTTGTACTAGAATAAAAAAGAAAAAAACAAATGAATCAATGCAATGCTTAATGTGTACTACTTAATACTGTAGAGGACAATAGTAAAAGAATATCCACCTTGCAGAATACTGCCTTGCACAATGTAGGATTTCCATTGTCGCATACACAAAGAGTACAGGGCTCAGGTCCAGGAATATAGTGATAGCCTGTTTCGTGGAACAGACCATTCACATCCTTGCAGGTGGCACCGCCAGCTAACACTTTGGCTTGAAAAATTGAAAGAATCCAATCTGAGCAATCAATGGAAATATTGGAAACTTGGCAATCCGAAAGAAAAGGTGCAGAAGGAAAGCAAAAAGGAAGAGATGAGGATAATGTTGGAAGAAAGGACTGATAGCGACGGCCCGTCAGGCACCGTACGTCGCTAGTCTGTCCTAGTTTTTGTTTCTCGATACGAGCGAGTGCCTTAGTACAACGGTCGGAAAGGTGATAAGGTGATAGATCGAGGGAGAAGGGGAGAAAGGAAGGAACAGTTTTACAAGTAGAAGGTACGCTAGCTAGTTGAGCGCCGAGTCAACAAAAGATAGTCACCGTTCAGTAGGAAATAAGAGAGCAGCGCAAAGCCGAAGGCTTTAACTAAGCCGTGTCTCATTCTGCGCAGGTTATCTCATATTCTCGCCGCAGTCGGTTGCTCGAACGATCAAGTGGACCCCGGCCCAGGCTTGGCGCGTAGTCATCAGGCTTCCTGCTCTGGCGATCCTCGAAAAAAAATGTGGCCGCTAAGCCTGTTGAGTGCTGACTGACTGACTCTGCTGACTATACCCGAAGTCCCGACTCCCGAACGTTTCGACAGTCTCGACAGTATCGAGTACTCGCCTGACTCTCGACAGTATTGTTCAATTGATGAATGACAGAATGAGCGTAGGGTATCGCCGCCCCTTCGCTGAGGATCCTGAATGGCCACTGGCAATCCACAGGATGATCCTGCTGCCACCACTAGTGGTAATACGATCAGAAATCAGTGCTTATATATTTTTGATCGTCGCTCCGAGTGCTCCGACTGACTCTAACAGCCGAATGCTGTAGTGCTGTGCGGCGAGTTCACTTGCCACTCTGTAGGACTTGGTCGTGGTGAGGTCTCGATTAAGTAGTGTTAACTGCAACAATGAATTATTAGTAGAGCTGACAAGAGTGACATCGGCACGAGGCCATGATCGGAACTGATTACTGGGCGCGAGAGCGCGAAGCTCTAGTCCCTCTCTCTCACGACAGTTGCGGCGCATGCGCGTTCACTCGCGGCTCGGCGGCTGGTCCGAGTCGCGCCGTCGTGCCGCGCGTGCAGGGGGGTTATTCTCAAAGTTTACGAGTGAGAAGTGAGAACGGTAACTGCGCGCATGTTCACTCAGGCACGTAAGATTGAGAGAGACAGAAGTATATCTCGAGACGTTTCGGAACACGCGCTAAATTGAATAGTATATTATGCACCATGGGAGGAAAAATAAAGAATGTCTCAGATCGCATGTAATTGTCACCCGAGGCGAA
>JAXIUT010000009.1:26016789-26038682 GCA_035586675.1 Eurytoma californica | reverse complement strand
GAAATATGTTTCACAGCAAATGAAACATATTTAATGGGGTGGCCCACTATGCCCCGAAGGTTCACATTGCCCCACCGCCCGCTATGCCCCGCTCTCCCCTATATAAATTTATTTTAACTGATTGAACAAAACCGCTTTTTATGTAAAGAACTACAGTATTTGTATAGTTTTTGTTTTTATTTATACCTTATTTTAAAGCTTGTTCTAAGAATAATACATGATAATATTGTGGTGCTCATGATATTTATCTTTAATCATATTAACAAAAGGCCAGAGGAAAATAATGGTCGCACGTTACATGGAATTATTATTTATTTAGTATTAGTATTCAGTATACCGAGAAAGTTTTGTTTATTTGCGTGGCTCATTGGAGTCGCACAGTCGCAAAGTCTTGACTTAAAGGAGATTTTAATCTAGTACTCGTCTTGGAGGGTTGAGTGTTAATTAAGCGGGGCTGGCTCTCGGCGGACTTTCTCAGGCAGCCAGGAGTGCCAGGACGAACAGACACCAGAAAAAGCGACTTTGAAGGGCTTTACGGAGGAGCTCCTAGGAAGAGCAGGAAGAGGAGCAAAAGGAAGAGAACGCACTCTCCTAGACATCGACGTAATACATACTTACCTAGCACGCCCCTTTTTTCAATGCCCAACATTCTGTTTAGTCTTGCGGTTTCTCTTGGCTCTTAAGCGTAGACTCTCTTGTATCTCTTGTTCCTCCGCACGCTAACCTTTATTCTCGTTCTTCTCGACAGCTCTCAGTTCGCAGTTCTCAGTTCTCAGTACTCAGTTCTCAATTCTCAATTCTCAGCCCTTACGGATAAATATAAAGATATCAGCAAGACTTTATGCTTGACGATGCGTGCATACATTACCATCAAGTTCCTAATCAGTTACTTTTCAAATTTGACTTTCTTCTTTTATTCTCCTTCTGTATGCTTTCTGTTGAGCAAACATGACATTTGAAAAGTTGTACGGAGCGCTTGCTGATCACTCCGCATTGATGATTGGTGCAGTTTCACCGAGAGCAGCGTACGTGCTTACGTATTTCACCACATCATTCTGTTAGATGTGTATGCAAATGCTTGCAAAAGATTGCAGGAGCTTAATAATTGATCGCGAACTCCACCGAAGCGGATGAAGCTCGGCGCTAAGAAAAGAAGCTACCAGTCTCCATTTTGTCATGCTTATAACGAGCCGTCACTAACTGAGTAGCCAACGCAATCTATTCATAGACTCGTCAGGCAAACTCTTCTCTTTTCCCTCAACCCTTTTTTCTCACTTTCAATGCTTTGCTTTGTCACGCACAACTATGCAACCTCTCGAGCTTCCTCGGCTTCAAATCGTTTAGCTATTTTAGTCCTCTTACTTTCAGTCATTGGCTCGGCTATCGGATAAAAAGTGAAGCTTTGTAATGAATCGGGAAAAGAGGTGCGCGAAAGTTTGTTGCAAGTAGCTCAGGTGCTAACTGCCAATTGCCTTTCACCCTGCCTTCGCTCACTCCTCTTAATGCCTGGCCTTAATATCTACACTATATGACAATCGAATAGCCATCTTAATTCTAATAAAGCTTACTTGGCTTATCCACGACAAGTGAAAAGAGGAATGTACGCAGGTACGATTAAAGGAGAAGAATGTAAGAGAGCAGATATTCCAGCAAGGAAATTGATGAAGCTCTAAGCGCTGTAGGCTTGGCCTGGCGTTATTTCGCGAGATTTTTGTCGGTGGTGCTAGCTTGTAATAGTAATAACAGCAGTAACAGTAATGACGAGTCCGCGGAAGGAGGTCGGGGACGGCTGGGGACATAATGATTGTTTGGCGCGATAACTGCGCCTGCAGAACGAGCGGCATCGAGCAACCAGATTACATAGCGAGAGCTTCATTATAAAGGAAATGAGGAGTTTTGCGATCGCGATGGAAACATTATCGTGGCCAGCCCTTGGAGGGAGGACCGCGTGACTCGACGCCTGCTCCAAGGGCCAATAACCTGAACAGCGCTCTTGCCGCTCTTGTCGAAACATTTTACTTCTTTATTTATTTATTCACCTTTCTTATTTTTTATCCACAGATTAACTCATTCATCTTTTCTCTATTGCTATCCAGTCGTTTGAGTTTGAGCGTTTTACCTCATTTTTTAAGTCGTGTTTGGAAAATAAAAAAACGTAGTCGTTTAGTACAAGTCTTAAGCTTCAAAACGCGACCACGAAGTAACGCGTACTCTGGCTAGTTCCCGAGCAGCAATATAGTGTCAAATTTGTTAGTTGCCCAAAACCGCCCAATAAAGTGTTGCCCAGTACCGCCGGCATATTTTATTTAAATACTAACAAAAAACCGGGTTTTATTCATTTATTTAGTCTCTAAACAAGAAGAGGCGATTATAGGTAACGTGAAAACGACATGAAAAGTGCATATTTATTTATTTTAATGATTATACAATGAAGCATAATTATAACTTGCAAATTTAGTTTAATTTACTACTTTCAGTGTTTATTTACATCAAATTTATACTTGAAAAACAAGTGTAAATAATGTGCACAATCATAAACGTGGTATAGTGGGATAGAAGGCAAGACTCTGGGGTATAATTGAATACTGTATTGAAACGTTTACTTGAAAAGACTTCCTGACAAGCATTTTGTTAAAAAAATTAACATTCTTGAAAATTATAACAAAATTGCACATTTAAATATTTTGTTTCCAAATGCTTTTAATAACATTTTTACCAAATTTTAACCATTGAGTATTCGACGTTTTTCTGAGCTGCTACGTTACTTCAATGCTCCCTTATAATAATTTTATATACATATATGTACTTTAAATAGAAGGCTAATTTCCAAAAGCGTTTTTTATCATGTAAACAATGAAAACATCTGTGGGCGGTACTGGGCAATGGTTTTTTGAACCTGTAAAAATCATAACTTGTTTTTTTTGTTAAAAAAAGCTCCTAAAATGTCAGTAATCATAAAAATAAAATTTTGCACTTATAAAAGGGTATTTTAAAGAAGAAATTCCATTTTTGTATTTTATTTTTTATCAATTCAATCAAAAGTTAGAGCTCAAAAAGCTATGGGTGGTGGTACTGGGTAACTCCCCCTATATATTACACACTTTTTTTTAAATTAACCTTTTTCTCTTTATTGTGCGCATGCAACATACACTCGACTGCCTTTGATTCTGTTAGAATGTTTTTAAATAATTGCAACGTCGCTTGAAAATTTCTAGGTGTTAGATAAGGATGCAAATCTATGCATCCCTTGTCTAGCACCTAGAAATATTCAAGCGACGTTGCAATTATTTAAAAACATTCTAACAGAATCAAAGGCAGTAGAGTGTATGTACATGCGTACATGAAAAATAACACTTTTTACTTTTTCACTTACAATTCCACGCAAAGAAGATGCTAACGGCATCTATTGGAAAGAATATAATCATCGCGCAGGGAATGGCTTTATCGACATTCGCGAGGTAAATAGGTATAATAATGCTGTGGCTAAACAATATATATTTTATTTTTTTATTCATTAAAAGTATTGGTTCATAGATGGTAGAATTCATAGTGGTTTTTTTAACAGCATCGCGATTTATTTTTATTAAAATATCTTGCTCCGCGAGTAGTTGTCAATATCAAATCGACTTTTAAATCGCTTTTTCCTTCCTCTTGATATGCTGTCCAGTACCTTACTCTAACTTGATTTTATATGTATGTACAATCATTAAATACATGGCATAAGATCCTGAAGAATTTGCGCAAAAAAGAACTTGTATTGTTGGATTTAACCATATCATCTACTTGTGACATTTTCCAAATGCAATTAATGTTAATAATAATAATAATAGCAATAGTAGAAATAGTAGTAGTAGTAGTAGTAGTAGTAGTAGTAGTAGTAGTAGTAGTAGTAGTAGTAGTAGTAGTAGTAGTAGCAGCTTAACTATAATAACTAATAAAAGTGACCCTAGCAGAAATTGATCCAAACTACTCCAATAGTTATGGAACGAATAATTAAAATTGAAATCCTAGGTAGCTAAAGGAGCTTCGACTAGGGTAAATAAAAATAATGGTAATGTTGCATTATTTTGCTCGACGAAGAGCATGGTAATGATGAGGATTGAGTAATATAAAAAGAAATACGATGCAATGAATAACATGAAGGGAAAATGAATAATAATAACGAGTTGTTAGCGACGCTCGGTGAGTTGATAAAATTTGAAAAATTCATCATTATAGCGTAGAATATAAGAATATAATAATCTATACATGTATCTATACAAATTCAACGATAAATTGTATACCTTTGAACAGGTATCGTATAAAAATATTGCGCATAACAATATTATTGGCGAATGCCGCTCGAGAGCAATTGCTAAATATAAATGAAGCCTGTGCATAGGTTGGATCCTACATCGGGGCGCGAGAGCGCTCAGCGGAGCTTCTCTACATAACAAGTAAACAAACATCTTGAGTCGCGATAACAGGGAGAATAAAAAATGAGGCTAAACTATACAGCATCAGCAGTAGGCTCCGGGAGTCGATCGGCAGCCAGCTCTCAATAACATGCGAGCGCAGCCGGAGAGGCTTCTTCTCGTCCGCGCTCTTTTGTACTAGTGCGTATTCGGGGCTCTCTCGGTAGTCTTGGTCCAGCGCTTTAAAAACGTCTTGTATAAAAACACAGGCACACACGGGCAGGCAAACGACAGGCAAACGGCAGGCAAACGGCAGGCAAACGGCAGGCAAACGGGCAGGCACGCAGGCGAGACGTCGGCTCGCTGGAAGACTCGGGGCACGCGCTCGCTTCACTTGACCAGCGTGTAGATCGGCTCGTTGTGCCGCACCGGCACGCAGTGGCCGCTGTACACCTTTATGGACAGTCCGTCCCCGTAGTAGCTCGACGGCAGAGATCCGGGCTCCGTGTGCCGGCGCGGGCATCGGAAACCCTTGGAGCACTGGCACAGCGGCGAGGCGTTCACTTCCTCCAGCTGCGTCGAGGATTTCTTGTGCACCGTGAACAGGCGGCAGGGCTCCTTGGCTTGGCAGCGCATCCTCTGTTAAAAGAGCACCGGTTAACCAGTGGCCTGCTTGCGTTAAAGCTCGGCAAAGCGAATTCTCGGCAAACTTACGCTTTGGGGGGAGCAGGCGAAAGAGTAGACAAAGGACGGGGTGCCGTCCGGTAGAGCAAAGTACTGCCTCCTGACGAGGTAAGAGACGCTGCCCGGTCTGCATCGACAGTGCACCTTTTGCACGCTCGAGTTGTTGGCTCCGATTCCCGGAGTTATCGTCCACGTGATGTCCCTACGGAGCCGTGGTTAATCAATCCGTCCGAGCATTTGCTTCGCTACTCGACTATTTGAGGATACTCACTTGAAGTAGCGGCAGACGGGCAGGTGCTTCACGGGCTCGCAGAGTTTGTACTGGCGGGACTTGTCGACGATCGTGTGCCCGTCTTCAGCGTGGAGGCTGCGCGAACAGGTGCGCCCGGACGGGCATCGACACTGTCGCTCCACCCAGGGGTCGCCGTACAGGTCGACCTTGCTGCATACCTCGCCCTTGCCGGAGCACTCGGCCAGGTCTTCCTCGCTCTTCTGCAAAAATGACCGTAGGCAAAGAAATTAGAGGCTAGTAAAGGAAGTAATCTCGTGGGAAAGCGGCCAGGTGAACGAGATGCACGAGATGAAGCAGATGAACGAGATGAACCAGGCGGACGAGATGAACGAGCTGAACGAGATGTACGAGATGAAGGGAGGAGGGGAAGGAAATTTATTTCCGGCCAGCAGCCTGCAGCAAGCAGCATGTTATCATTGAATCGGCTCCTTTTTCGTCAATTGGTTTCAAGTCGCGCTGAAAAGGCCGGAAGGAAGGAAGGAAGAAAGACGGAACGAATGACGTTCGGCTCGTGGGTTGCCGAGGAGAGGGAGCGAGATTTTCCGCCAGCCAGTGAGAACTCGAGGTTGCCGCTTTGGGGCAGGCGCAGACCGAGAAAGAAGACGAGGCGAATTATTATTAGAGCGCCTCCTCGGCTTGTAAAAAGTAATGACTGAATGGCGGCCAGGCGGGGGACGGGGGCTTCTTTAAGAAATGACGGAAGTTGATGGCGCGGCTCAGGGGGAGAATAAGCCGGAAGTCCCCAGTGTGCCCGGTGCCCCACAATGGGCCCGGCAAATCATAACATCCTCTCGCTTCCTCTCTCTCTCTCTCTCTCTCCGTCCCTCCCTCTGATCCTTTGGAAATCCAGCGCGTTATACCTGCCCACGAGCCGTCAGTGCGGAAGTGCGCCCGGTGCATCGCGTCCAACAGAAAGAGAGTCGTTGCTTTGTGGAAAAGCAGCAGCAGCGCTCGCGCCTCGGGAAGTCGGGGGAGTGCAAGCAAGTTGGCGACTGCAAGCATTAATTGGATGATCGATCGGCTCCCTAACGCTCCCGCTTATTAACGCTCATCTCGCTCGTTTAAGCAGCATCGGCAACGCTGGCTGCGGCGGCCTGCGGCGGCCTGCAGCGGACGCACCTTCGAGCAAGAGTCGCAGCGGTAAAGGCCAACGTCCCAGAGAGAAGAAATCCTCCTTCCGGCCTCGGCCATCTTTTTACCGATCTCGAGTAGGATCTCGCTAGTGCCAAAGAGCGTTTCTCCGGAGATTGCCGGGGATCTCTTGGGATTGGCGGGCCTTTTTGCGAGGCTAATCGCCCGCTGGCCGGCCGATCGTCAATTTCCCGTGCGCCTCGAACCGCTTCAAACGGAACTCCCCTTTTTGCTTTTTACGCGCAGCTCGCTTTTTTACCAAGAGGCTCGTACGCGCGAGAGGAAGAAAAATAGGGAGGAAGAGCGAGAGAGAGGCTGCGGCTGTGCGTCGTCACGCGCCGACCTACATTCCGAACGTGAATGACTTTTAGCCGCAAAGCCCCTCCGACGTGTCAATGAATGAGCAACACGCGCGCGGGAGGTGACCGCCGCCGCTCCCGCTTAGCTCGATGAATGAGCGAAAACACACGTGGCCCTCCAAACGGCCGATAACGAGCCATTCCTTCCCATAGCTTGCTTGTTTGGATCGAGTATTGTGCGCGCAAAGGAGCATTGGACTCTGTTATGATCGGATTGAGGCGCAAGCGTCCGATCGTGTTTACAACTCTCCCACTTTTCGAAGGCTCGCCGGGGAACAGTATTGAAAGCTCGATCTGTCTACTCGGAGCTGTTGCGCAAACTCCCACTAGCCGTGAGCAGTGAGCAGTGCAAGCAAAAGGAAAACTACCAACATTGCCACGGCTTATTCTTTCCATTAAGACCGAAAGACCAGGAGAGCTTAACGTCGCACAGGCTGTCGCACAGCTACTATTATGAAATTTGTCTTGCACAAACAAAGTCTTACGTTTAAGTGGAAACCGAGGTCAGACACTCGTCTTTCGCCTCAATTTACTCGCATCTCGCATCTCGCATCTCGCGAACGCCAAACGATATGCTTAAATATCTCTACTGATTGCTTCAAATGAGCCCTGGGCCACTTTTGCTTCGAAGAACAAAAGATATTTTCCAGTAAATAATAAATTTTCCAATAAGTAAAAAGTGAAGAAGGTGAAAATGAAAAGGCTTTGCTCGAACGAGCGCCGATGCTGAAGGCGAAAGGACATCCAACAGGTTGCAGAGCCACGTGTACGTGGGCGACAAGTCCGCGTTTCCCTTGCTCGCGCCTTATTCCGCTCATCTGCGCAGCAGCGCCGGGAGCAGCGTCGGGAGCAGCGTCGGGAGCAGCGACGCGCGCGCCAAAGAGCGAGAGAGACCGAGAGGCGAGCGCCAGGTGTCGAGTTCGCTGCGGTCGTGGGAGAAGCCAGAGAGTCGTGAGAACTTCCGGATGCTTTCTTCCGCGAAGCTTCCGGTAGCCCTATTATTTCCTTTTAGTTCACTGCCACCGTTTTAGAACAGCCCCTGGGCTCGGAGAAGCGCGCGCCACTTTATATTCCCGAGCGCGCCGGCGCGAATCACGTGGCGGTCCAAGCACGCTACACCTTACGCTCTCCTTACGAGAGAGAGAGAGAGAAAGCTCCGCGTTACGTAATTACTGGCCGCAGGAGCCGTGACCTGACGCGATCGCCTAGTACCGGGAGTGCGAACGTGCACAGCTGATCGCGCGGCGCGCGGCGGCTCGCGGCTCGAGGGGGCCGTGCCTTTGCCGCTATTGCGCGAGGCACTCGCGGGAAAGGGAGGACTGGACTAACAGTAGGGTGTTTCGCAGTAGTCGGGGTGCGGTATGCTTACGCCAATTTGGTAGACGACCACAGGCTCCTTGTGGCTCTCCGCGCCGTGCTTGTCGCCCATGAGGACGATGGTGGTGTCCGGCGCGTCCGAGAGCTTCTGCAGGTCCGCGAGCACGCTGTTCTCGGGCGGGACGTACGCCTTGAGCAGCTCCTCGCCCGTCTCCCCGTCGAACTCCATGCCCAGCAGGCTCTCGGCGGAGGTCGTGCTGCTGATGGCCGCGGGGCCGCTGCCGCTCGCCGGCGAGCGGCTGGATCTCGCCAAGGCGAGCGCCGCCGCGAGCAGCCACAGCTGCGCCTCGATGCACCTCGCAAGCTTCATCCTTCCTCTTCCTGCGGCACTTTCCGAGCCCCTCGAGCGTTCGGCTCGCGCCTCAGCGCCAGAATAGGAGCGCTACCCCCGGTTCCGCCGGTTGCCCCGGGTCCCCCGGATCCCCGTTTCCCGCGCACGCAGAGAGCTGCCGAGAGCCGCGCGGTCCCGTCCTGTCCGTCGTGTCGGAGAGCAGAGCGCGATTGCACTTGCGTAGCATACCACGCTGACGACTGGACTCGGTTCCGGAGCTGCGATCGGCCCAAAGCATGAATGGACGACCCCCACCACTCGGCTCTCCCTCCCTCCGGGCCGCTCGAGTCCGCAATACCGCTGCGCCGCTCCCAGCGTCTCTCGGCTACGTGCAGCCTCCTTTTCAGCTACAACGGCCGGAACGGCCCGGCGAGGCATCTCGCCTGCCTTTCGCCCGCGGCAGCCCGCAGCAGCCCGCAGCAGCCCGCAGCAGCCCAATCGCCGCAAATCCTAGCCGCGTTATCTCTCGGCTCTCGGCGCGGCTCTCGCCTCGAGATACGAAGGCAGCCGCACTCGAGCGTGGACGGCTTCTCGCGTGGCCACTCCTCCGAGTGCGGCTGCAGCCAATAGTTGAGAGCCGCTGCTTCATTGACGGAGGCTGGCCGCGCGCTCCGAGCTCCATTCACTTGGCCCTCGTTGCCACGGCTAAATCTCGCTCTTTAGCTGTTTGCTTTGGAGAAAAGAGTCAAGCCAAGAGCGCCCGGAATCCTGGAGGGGGCAAGGCCAGGGAGGAAGAGGGGACAGGTGCGGGCAGGTGCCGAGGGCGCGACCGGAAGTCCGATTCCTCCTTAGAGAGAGATAGGGGGGAGCTGCGAAGCCAGTCCAAACAAACGCGGCCCAACCGGGCCCAAGCGGCCTAGCTCACTCGTAGCTTTCCCTCCTCCACCGAGACGCAGCTATTAGGAGGCACATGCCAGCCCAAGCATCATTAGGCAGGAAAAATTCTATCCTCGAGTGCGCCTGACCGGAACAAGGCGTCCCGCCAGCCCGGAAATGCTACGCCGAGAAGAATCATTAACGGAAAAGAAAATCTTTGTACTTGAGCCGATTAGCCCGCGGTCGGCGCCGACCACTTTTCTTTCCTCTGACCTCTCTCTCTCTCTCTCTCTCTCTCCCTACCTATCCGTCCAGCATATTCGTATATTATAAATACAGGCCTTCGCTTCCCTTTACACTCGAAATAAAAAAACGTAAAAAAACGTAAAAAACGTGAAAAAATAAAGAAACTATTGTTAACAGGAAAGCTGTATGCAGTGTTTGGAAGGCGTCAGGGGCGAGTGATCGCGGCGGAAAGCGCGGGGTTCGGTGGTCAGTTTCGGGTGTTGGCGACACTTCCGGTACCCGAGAGCTTTCATTTGGCCAGCGAACTGCGCACCCAGACTTCCGGATTGGCTAGTCCGCAGCTCGTTTTCAGCCACTGGGAGGTAAGTTTCAGCATGTTGCTTTTGACTAGCTCATCAAATTTCCGTACAAACTTCCTCCTCAGCAGCTAGAAGCCTATATCTGATATCCCGAGAAAGGCGCCTCAGCAACACGTCCAAACGATTATTCTCCGAATAACCGACTATCGACTACCGCCGCCGAGACCGGAGCATTGCCGAGCATTGTACGCTCATATGCGCTTCCGCTTTGAAGAAAATTTCTAAATTTCCGATTTATCAGCATCAATACTTATGTGAAGCCTTCTTTTTTTCTTTTCCCCTTTTTCCTCTTTTATCTTCTTTTCTTCTTTTCTTCCTTTAACCGAGGGCGAGCCATCGTCTTTCTTAAACTTTTAGACAATTAGTTTTGCTAGGCAAAGTAAGGCGATTGTAAATGAGGTTGTTGGAGGCGGTAGAAGGTTGAAGGTTGGAAAAGGTCGACGACGGCGCCTTTCTAGGAATAGCGAACCTCTGCGAATTGCACCCTGGGGCCTTCCGTATACTCGCTTATAAAGAGGAAAAAAGAGACGAGGCTGCCGGGGTGTAAGTTTCAAGCCCCCGCGGAGTTATTGTTCCGCCGACAATGGAGCAACAATAAAGCGGTGACAGCGAGCGCCTCCCCCAGTATATCCCTCAGGCCTCGAGGGAATTTCAAGAGACGCGCGTTTGCTCCCTGCGGGAAAGAGCGGAATACACATTGTTCACCTTGGCAAAACAAGCGCGTGGACTGGCCAAGTAGCCAGACTGCCAGAAGCACAGCGAGTCAAGTTATGCTCGTGACTTTCCACTCGGAGTGAAGCAAGAGTCCAGCCCTCCTGCGCTCGAGCTTTCCATTTGTCGCAACTTGTCAACTTGCTGTTTTAAAGCTAGAACCAGCCGACTCGGCTGACTCTATCCAGCAGGTTGGCTACGAAAACAAATCTCGCCCCAAATTCGGCCCCAAGCTCGGCCCCAAAGGCCGAAAAAAAGACAAGAGGCCTCTCGGCCATCTGTTCCAGCCGCTGGATCTCGCCGCAGCATCTCCGCTCTGGGAATCTGCTGGCAGGTGTCCGCGCACCCTGAGAAAACTCGATCGTCCCTCTGCAGCCTTAGGCCTTTTCACCTGCACTCGCTCGCTGCCCGCCGTCGCTTTAAAAAAGGGAATCTGAAAAAGAAAGGATGAGACGGAGATCGGCCTCGACGGCAAGCCTAACTTTTCCCGGAATAATCGCTCCTGTCCCGCTTCTGCTAACTAAAGTCTCTAATCGGTTACGTGTTGCATGTAGTCGTGTAGCTTGCAGCGGAGAATTCTTGCGGGAAGTGGCAACTTGTTTGCTTGCAAAGCGCACTTTGCTTACTCGCGCAGCTGTCGGTCTATAAAAGCTGCGGAGGGGAAGGAGAGGTGTTGATGGAGGATTTCCTTGGCAGCCCTTGGAGTCGCACCTCCTCCCCCGCGGCTCAGCAGCTCCCTGCCCGAGGGAGAAGGGAGACGAGCGGGTGCACATGCCTCCTACCTCTCCCCGCCTCCCTCTATCCCTTGAGAGCATCGGCCAAAGATTCTCACGCTCTCGCATGACATTTCAGGTCATCGAGCAGGATCCCTTCTGGGTCCCCTCCACCGAGGAAGAGTACCTGCACTTCGGCGAGAAGGCGGATAGCGGAAATCGTGCCAAAAGGTACATGGACTCGGTGCGCCGGAGGAAGGGACTTCCGGTCGACTCACAGCTCGTAACTCACGCCGAGAAACAGCGAACGCTATCGAAAAACAAATAGCAGACTTTTCTCCCTCCTTTTTCCTCCTGAATAGACAAAATAGCCTTCACCCATTTCCCGACTACTGCCATTCTTTACAGTCGATACTTTTTTTTGCCTACTGTACATTCAAATTCATCCAAAATAAAACCATTATTATTATTATTATTATTATTATTATTATTATTATTATTATTATTATTATTATTATTATTATTGTTACTATTATTAATATTTTCTTTTTGTTCTTACTAGTCATGTTATTTCAGGCAATATTGTTAAAGTTTTTCATTTTATTTTGAAATGCTACATATGTACAAACTATTTTACAAAAGTTCATTCTTATACATTCTCACTTATTTACGTATCACCACCGAAAATTATTTTTTTTCCTTGAAAGCCTTTCTTCAACATTTCTTGTTCTTTCCTTTTAGCTTCCCATGACGGATGCAGCTGCTCAACACTTTTATATTCATTTTTAATAAACCTTGATTTTTCACCATCACTTCTACTACTAGTACTTTCAAACTTTCTTTTCTTTTCCAGCTCGGATCTATTAGTACTATTTTGTCTCTTGCACAATTTTTTATCCTCCCATCGTGACATAAATTTTGAATTATTTTTTAATTTTGCAACTTTATTGAAAAATTTGTCATTTTGTTGCCTTGAAAACTTAGTTTTCTTATAATTACTCTCTTTGTTGCCATTAAAGTCGTCTTCAACAGTGAATGCTTTATCTTTAGGTACAGCAACACTCAAGTAACTTCTTTCGTCACCAGTCATAAAAAATAAATCTACTTCTTTTGTAATGACTAGATTTGAATTTGAAGATGCACTGTTTACTTCTTTCTCATAGTCCTTGCTAGAGGTATCTTCTTGCAGGATATCTGTCAACTTTGTTACAATAGCTTGTTTATTAATAATCTTAGCAACATCTTTTTTTCTTTTATCTAATTTTGCACTGCTATTACTCTGTAAATCTTTTTCCACTAATTTTTCTAATTTTTTCACTTTAATGATACTACTAGATTCATTACATTTTTCATCCATTTTCCCAATTTTCTTTTCACTTAAATCATCTTCATTGTCATTTTTTTCATCATTAATTTCTTTATCATTAGTTGAACAGTCACTTACTTCTCTAATCGATTTAGATTCTAATTCTTCATTATCTTTTTTAATTTCAACAATCTTCTCAACTCTTTCTTTATTTTTTATTTTCTTTTTTTCTTTCCATTCGCATATTGCATTCTTTTTTCTACTGGGACCCATGAATTCCATATAATTAGGATACTTACTTTTAAACTCGCCAATCTTTTTGCTGAATATTTTATGATGAGCAATTCTCGCCATTGCTCTATTCAATGGTAGAGAAGTTTGATTTTCAAGAACTTCCTTTAGGTTCAAATCATTTATTAAAATATTTTTTGTTATTTCATCCTTTTTTACCTTTTTAATAGAAAGTATTTCTGCAGCCAATCTTTTACTTTTGCGTTCATTTTTTGCTTTTTGAGCATCTGTACCTTTTTTGTTTCTGTACTTTGTCACATCTCTGGTAAGTTTTTTAATAGTATGTACACGCGCTTGTTCTACAAATTTACGTAAAATTATTACCTGAAAAACAATATACTCATATTAAAGATATAATTTTAGCAAAGTATAATTGTAAATTATAGACTATTAAAATCTAAATTAAAAATAGGGCCTAAAGAAAGCATCAAGACTGTATATGCTCAACTTATACAAATTTAAGATATTAGCTTACAGTGTACAAATGCCTTTGAAAATTATATTTGGAGCTCCCTATATTTAATAACTAAAATACAAAAGGCATGACAAGCTTAAAGGTTATAAAAGGAGAAAACAAAATATATCTTTAATTATTACAGATTCAAATAAATAATCTGAAAAAGTAAGGTAAAGCAAGTTAATGTCTTCAGAAGCTTTTTATAACCTCTTGAGCCAAATCTGAATTCTAATGGAAGGCATTGCAGGTGAATTGAAAACTTACTTCGTTATTTATTACAGCCTTACTCATGTTATAATAGTATTAACTCGTAAATTCTAATACTAAAACAAGTCTGCAGCAGAGAATACAGCAAAATGGAATGACCAGAACTGCACGCACGTGTCGTCGCACTGATCGACCCCGTTGTCATCAAACCTTGTTTTCTTATAAGAGGTATCGGTTTCAAACCATGGCCTTGCAATTCTTATTATAGGGTACAATAACAAATCTGATCTCCACTTCAAAATATAGTTGATCACGATGTGGGTGTCATTAAAACGGCATGGCGCGATATGCCAGTGCATGAGTGTGCAACCAATAGCACTATAGCAGAACAGCGATCGGAATTATACATTATACATACTGCAGTAGTACAGTAATATAGTAATATCAGGTAATATGCAGAGCCCATTGTGCGCTTATATACACTTTAGTGTATATTTTTTGTGCAGTGAATTTGCGATTAAGTATCTGTGACCTACAGGAAAAACCGCGCAAGTCTACTTTTTCAAAAAATGAGATTAAAGGTCCCTCTTTGGTGAAAGATTTATTTTTATAATTTATAATTATTTACAGGGACAGGATAAATGTACGGGGTATGGGTATGGGTACGGGATAGGGATGGGGTAGGGAGGGGATAGTAACGGGATGGGGACGGGGTACCATGTAGACACGGCCTCAGGCGTGAAAATGATTTCGGACGACGTCTGACGAGTGACGCGTGGTACGTAATGTAGAAAGGCTCTAAGGGGCATCAGGGACTGTCTACATGGTACCCCGAGCACACTCTGAAAAAAGAGTTCATAAAGAATTCTTTATGAATTTTTTAACGTCCGCGGACTTAAAAAAATTCATAAAGAACTCTTTTCAGAGTGTGCTTATCGGGACCCCTACCCCTACCCTTACCCCATCCGGTTCTTCTATTATGTACTCCTTTGCGATTTCGATAGTTTAAAGGAGTACATAACAGTGTAGTCGGTGGACTCTAGAAGAATAGGACGGGGTAAGGGGTAGGGGTACCATGTAGACAATCCCTAATACTCCGACGCACACTCGAAAATAAGTCACAGCACATACATTTTCTTGTTATTATTATTTTCTAGATATTTTTACACGCACGGACGGACTTTTCTTTGCGTATGTTTACTCATTATGTGCGGATATAACGTGTGCGTGACGGTAGTAAATGAGAGCTTTGAGCTTTGAGAGCGACAACTGCATTTAGTGTCAGTGCTGGTCGATGTACATTGCGGATTATAAGTGGAGTTCGGCCGTCCGGGGCGAGTACTACCGAAGAATAAACAGCTGAGTGACTTGGATAGGGAGGCCAAGCGCAAGGTTTACTTCTATAAGGTTTACTCACCACTAACGGCACCGCAATTTCACTCAGGTTACTTATCCTCATTCTCCTTCCATTTTTTTCAATTTCGCAACCTCTGAATCTGCGCGACGTCTGTCGCCAGAGAAACTCATTATCTTTATCAGTGAATTACCTCAAGGATATATAATCAACAAATTGTTTTTCTTTTTTCGCGCAGCCAGTTTCCGTACGTCAATTTTTTCTAGTTTACTAGAATATATTCTGGTCTTGTGGACTTGTGGTCTGCTAGCCTTCTGAGCTTCTGGCCTTCCGAATAACACTCTTACTTTTTTCGACTTTTACTTAAAAAGAAATTTTCCAACATTTTTGCTTGGACACGTTTGTCGGTATGAGTGTAGAAAGAAGAAAATAAAGGTCATCTCCGATCAATGATTAATCCAGCCTTGAGCTTGGCCAGAAAGCCAGGACGCGGCGGCAGCAGGCCACCTCGTTTGATACAGCGTCTGCTTGCTCGTGTAATCGTTAAATTGCATAGTTGATAAGAGTCCGCACTCGGCCAACCTGCAGCAGTGCAGCTACCCGCGGAATCGCGATATCGATGACCGATGTATGTACAGGTTGGTGTGCGCGTGATACTTATTTCGCCAATTTACTTCGCCATTCTACAGGCACTTTTTATAAACATCTATAAGTATATCTACTTGATCAGGCTTTCTACGTCGTGCCGTTTAGTTATTTAGTATTCATTTAAAAATACATCGGTCAATTGCAAGACGCAAAAAAGATTATTGTTGGAGATTGCGATAGTAGCTAATGCTATTTAATATTTACCGAATATACATAACCTCACGAGGCACAACTCACGACAGACGACGTAAGATCAGAGCAAATGTATTGTTATTTTCATTTTCGAATTCCCTTCAAACACTTACGCGGACCGTTTTCACTGTAGTTGGCGCGACGACCAACGGTCCCGAGGAAATCTTTTTTTTTCTTTTTTTTTACCGTTTTTTTTTAATAAGTTGACTTGCCACTACGGAATTACAGAACGTCGCGGAATACTCGTCAATTTCAATATTGCAAGTTGTTGCCTGACCTTGGGCTTCCTTTTTTATTTTTGTTGCAGTCTGCCTTCACACTCAAACTGAAAATTTTAGTTTTCCTCTTATTTTGAAATTATACATAACTTGACTCGCCAGCTGAAATCACAATGAGAACCATACGCTGTTGCTTGATTGGTGCCAGTCGATTAGCATCCTCTAATCATGTCTCTAATCAAGGTAGGTTATACAAAGGCATTTGCAGTTTATGGACTAATAATGTCTTAAATAAACTGTTAATTAAAATATTTCTCTGCAGTACTCAAAATTGTTAGAGTTGTCAGTTCTCGAACTTTGTCAACTAGTGGAGTATTAACAAAAGCCCCATCGGAACCTGTACCTCCAACTAATGACAGTACTGGGAACAATGCCAGTACAACAGGGACAACAGGTAGTGGTGGTGGTGATAAGAAAAACAATCTCATCTGTCCAAAATGTGGAGATCCTTGTACACACGTTGAAACATTCGTCTGTTAGTTAATTATTCTTCTATTGCACAGTCTTATTTAAAAATTCTAAGAAATTTATTCTAACAATTGATAATTTTTAATTTTTAGCTTCAACTAGGTTTGTAAAATGTGAAAAATGTCACCACTTCTTTGTTGTCTTGTCTGAGATTGATTCTAAACGAAGTCTTAAGGAAGCTCTGAGGCCAGAAGATCCTAAACAAGGATTCTATAGGAAACCACCTCCTCCCCCCAAAAAAGTATTTGGGCTTATTAATAATTTTTTAATTACTTTTATTTTTATTCTACTATTTTTTATATTTCAGATTTTTGAATATTTGAATAAACATGTTGTTGGCCAAGAGTATGCAAAGAAAGTTCTTAGCGTTGCAGTTTACAATCATTACAAAAGAATTCACAACAATTTGCCACTTCAAAATGCAGCTCCAAATAACACAACTCCAGCAGGCAACCAGGAACTTAATCATCCTTTTACTCACAGAGGTCTCAAACCACGTAAATAAAGATTTAATCATTACCTGTTGTTTACTTTTTTAAACTCTTATATTTCAATAGTAATATTCTAATCATACTTATTTAGAATAATTCACAAATTTCTTAATTTTTAAAGATCTTCTTCACATTTCGAGTATTGGAAATTCCTTGGGTGTTGGTTTCCAACATGTTCCTTCTGGTAATGATCAACAACAGAAACCACCTTCTGGTAGCCAGTCAGTACCTGGCTCTGATATCCTAGACAGCAAACATCATCAACTAAAATTAGAAAAAAGTAATATTCTACTGTTGGGACCAACAGGATCTGGCAAAACCTTGTTAGCCCAAACTATTGCTCAATGTCTTGATGTTCCATTTGCAATTTGTGACTGTACTACTCTTACTCAAGCAGGATATGTTGGAGAAGATATTGAAAGTGTAATAGCAAAATTGCTTCAAGATGCTAACTACGTTGTGGATAGAGCACAAATGGGTATAGTCTTCTTAGATGAAGTAGATAAAATTGGAGCAGTGCCAGGAATCCATCAGTTGAGGGATGTAGGTGGAGAAGGTGTACAACAGGGAATGCTAAAAATGTTGGAGGGTACAATAGTTAATGTACCAGAAAGAAATAGCTCTAGAAAATTAAGAGGAGATACTTTACAAGTAGATACTACAAATATTTTGTTTGTTGCATCTGGAGCCTATAATGGTTTAGATAGATTAGTATCAAGGAGAAAAAATGAAAAATACCTTGGCTTTGGTGCCACGCCAGCATCAGAAAGCCCAGGAAGAAGAGCAGCCAGCCTTGCTGATGTGGCTAATATGTCTCCCTCGACTGAAGATGATAATAAAGAAAAGGACATTTTATTGCGCCAAGTAGAAGCAAGAGATCTTATAGACTTTGGTATGATTCCAGAATTTGTTGGAAGATTTCCAGTACTAGTACCCTTCCATACTCTAAATAGGGAAATGCTTGTAAGGATTTTAACAGAGCCCAAGAATGCTATGGTTCCTCAGTATCAAATGTTGTTCTCCATGGACAAAGTAAGTGTCATTTTAATATTTTACTGATTTTAAATTACTGCTTCAACGCTGTACCCTCCTCAATAAAAAAACAACAACATCAAATCCACTTACAATAAATAACTTTCTAAAATAATAAAAAAATCATTTCTTTGATGAACGACATGTTTTTAGGTCGAACTTACATTTACTCCAGAGGCTTTAGATGGAATTGCATCTTTAGCAATGGAAAGAAAAACTGGAGCTAGAGGCTTGAGAGCGATAATGGAATCATTGTTACTAGAACCAATGTTTGATGTGCCAGGAAGCGATGTAATGACTGTACATGTAACTGAAGGCTGTGTTCAGGGTCTTGAAAAACCTCAGTATGTCCGAAGAGGAGGTGAAAATACTGCAGTTGAAGATGAACTTCAACAAGCACAGCATGTACAAAATTAACGAACAATTAAAACATGAGGCAATAATGTGAATTTAATAATTGACATTTAGCTATGTCAAAAAAATCTTGAAGTGATTTCAACAATGAATTGAAAAAGTTTTCACTAGGAAATTATGAAAAACCACAATAATCGCGAAATCACGAAAAAAAAATCCTATTATTAATTTTGTTTATAGGAGTAATCAGTTGTACTGGCGACACTGACAAAATTGTAAATTGGCGATACTTTAAGTGTGAATGTATTATGTATGCAGGTGCTTGAGTTACAATTTTCAAAACGTAATATTCAAGTGTTTTTAAAGTTACTTCAAGGGCATCCAATCAAATATAAAATTTAAGTATTCACAAAGTTATGATTTCTTTCCTTTTTTTAACAGAATAAAAAAAAAAATTGTTTTATAAACGATACAAACTTTTACAATTTTTAGTTTCAAGGAATACTTAGAAATTTTATATACTAAATTTGAATTGAATTGAAAATTAAAATAATAAATTATATTTATGTCGCTCCAAATAGATAGTTAAAGATTACTTGTAATATATTGTAAATAGCAGTAGATAAGTAATGCAAGTTTTCAGGACTTACATTAAAAAACTAAAAAATCTAATAAGTTTATGCGATAACAAAATACAGTTTTATCAAGAGGTAAAATATAAAAAAATGCGTTTGTTCATAAAATCATAGCTAATTGTAACTCTACAATAAAAAATTCTGACTAATAAATAATTTTTTCATGGTTGACCATGAAGCAAAGAATTATTTGACTCTGAACAGTTTCCTCTTTCCTTGTGAAGATTAAATTCTTTGAAAAACCATAGCTAATTTGCATTGTATGAATACATATATTTGTAATAAATCTATTTAAAAAAAATTAAAACCATGCTTTTCTTTTACAAAGTTTATCAGAGCATTTATTCATTAGTTGCAAACATTAAACTTAAAATGTTACAGGCTTTATCAACATATCCTTACCAAAAATAATAATATATTAATTTGTGTAATAATTAAACATAATAGATAATAACATAATAGATATCTATGACTAGCAGTTTCCGTATCTCTAAAATGGATTTATATTTACATTTAAGTAATATTTACACTCTTTTTTGCCAAGGGTCATCATCAGAAATTTACAACTCTTACTTTCTATAGTTTTAGAAAATGAAACTCTTAATGGTGTTAATAAAAAATTTCACATAATAAAATTCATTTGATTGCTAGTTGAATACCTACATTAACTTTATATTTCATTGTAGTACGATGTAGGAGGTGCTTTTGCTACTTTTGGCTTTGGCCTTAATATCGTACCTATTTCAGTTAGAATCCATTTAGTAGTTTTCAACACTAGAACATGAACAGCAAATTGCATCATCAAAGCTCCAAATCCTTTATATAATCCAAAAGGACCTTCTGTAGCAATAATAGTACGATAACAATTTACAGCTCCAGAATAATTAGTTAGCAAAGCTGTGACACTTCTTCCAGAATCTAAATTATCAATAATAGTGCGAGTCCCTTGTAAATGTAATCTTTGAATGACTGTTTCAAACGGATAAAATATTATATCTGCCATGCACATAGAAATTAGTATAGATTTTATTTCGATATCCTGGGCTACTGATTCGGACATAAAATCTCTACTGTATGCTCCCTAAAATACAAGCACAGAAATCTTTGCTATTTTTTAATTCTTTTATGGAAATAGTAATAATTTATTGAAGAAACTTACCCTTAATTCTTGGGTATATTTATGTCTTGTTCTCATTACATGACTTGCAATTGTTTTAGCAGATATAGAAAAAAGATATTTCAATACACCACATGCAATAGTGGGTGGTAAGAGTGCGTAAATTGGAATAAGGCGTCCTTTGTTGCCAACATCCAGTAATCTAATAGCTCCATCTCGAAAAACATCTAAAATTCCAGGACTCTCTGATGCAACTTCTGATTGAACAGTTTCAACCAAAGATGCTGAATAAAATGGTGTTACTATTCCAATAGAGACACATTTCAAAATAATATGTTGACCAATAGATTTAATTGAGATATGAGTTATTTCTCTAGAATAAATTATTTAAATTAAAATAAAAGAGCTAGTATTTTTTGTTTTATTTGTGTTTAAAAATATTTTATTGGTAAAATATCTTACTTTGGCCAAGGAGTAACTTTGGATACAAGATCCTCAACAGCTAAGGTCAATCCTCTAACAAGTAAAACTGATCCTATACCTTTCCATAATGTATTTAAACCTTGCGTTTGATGAAGTCGTATAATTACTGGTATCAAAGTTATTGGGACTACATGGTATTTTTCAGATCTTGGATTAACTTGACATTGTCTTCTGAGGACAATAAATGGGTGTATCAAGAGATTTTCGGTTATCAAACTCGCAAGACCACATCCACGACCTATGTACTGCTTGACCACTTGATCTGAAAAGGTAGGGAAAAACGAGTTAAATGAAGGACATGACCTGGCGTCGATGCCTCTAGGAAGAAAAAACAAACAAGTTTGTTAAATAAAAAACTCTGAAGAGAGATAAAAGGCTAATAAGCATAATATTATGTCCAGTAATTAATTGTTGTTACCATTGTCATGTGGAGGACTGTCTTCAACAAGCGGGTGAATATTAGGAATATCAAGAGGTCGGATAACCTCGCGACCGCGGTAAACCGTGGGATAGTCCGAAGCACCATCCCAGGACAAGCCTGCACCTCCTCGATTACTGTGCAAATCCCGATAACTGAGATCGCCCATTCTGTTGCAACAGCTCTGTTCCTTACTAAGTATATTTTAAATTCCTTCGAACTCGAGATTAATCTTAAAATCAATTCTCTTCTTCGCAGTCCTCAAGAACTAATGATCTCGTGAAAATTGGAAAAGTAGAACCCGAAAAATGCATACTGCGCCTCTGCATCGTTTAAAGTCGCAACTGATGTGGTCCGAGATGCCGAGCAGAGTAGCAAACTGAGAAGATGATAATTAAATAGATTTTCAACAATCTCCTAATGAGTATAATGAGCAAAGGTGCCTACAGAAGCTAAGCTTTTCACTTGCTAGTTGCTACCGAGTGCCAATAGATGCGACTTCTAGCCATAGAGCGACAGAAATAGGCCCGACCCCACTATCCCAGCTGATGACTCTCCGTAGTTCCAACACTTCCAACTCCCACAATCACTTAAGCCCCAAATTCACGGCACGAGTAATTCGCTGCGAATAAAAGTCAGCTGATTTTCACGTTATTCGCTATATTAGTTAAAATATCAAGAGGCGCGGTAGCGCCTCGAGGCAAGTCTGAGTTTCACGACGAGCCAACGAGGCCGCAACGCGCGCCTCT
>JAXIUT010000009.1:25981557-26016689 GCA_035586675.1 Eurytoma californica | reverse complement strand
GTATATCTATATATAAGTGGAATAAGATCTTATTCCACTTATATATAGATATACAAACAATGTAATTTTTTTCATTCCCATTCCTATTCCTGCCCTCGTGTTTAGGGCCTTAGGTTCTGAACACGAGAGCAGGAATAGGAATGCGAATGAAAAAATTACATAGTTTGTATAAGATCTTATTCCACTTTTCATTCCCATTCCTATTCCTGCCCTCGTATTCAGGGCCTTAAGCACAAGGTCTTATGTATGTAGATATACAAACAAATTAATTTCTTCTGGTTATTCCCTAAATTTGTGATTATTCAGTTTATTCTATGCTGAGGCCCGTAGTGACCGTCGACGGAGGACCACGTAGAAAGGCCCTTGGCCAGTCTTTTAATTATGGCTAAGATCGCAGTATCGTTTAACTTAATAATTGTGGCTTAAAATGGGCATTGCAGATACATTAATAAACTTGCACCTAACCTCACCTTTAGAATCTTACCAAACAATGTAGGTTATTATATGCATTTACATGAAACGCCCAGAAACTAATATATAATTTAAGAAAAAAATTAATATATTGATTAATCATTTACTAGCGCTTGCAATCTACAACATCTGATAACAAAGGTTAGGTTAGATAAAATACGAGTATATAAAATCAATACTGTACAGTGTTGCCAGATCTGACCCGCTGTCTATTTCGAAATACAATTTCCTAAAATGTTACAAATGATTTGTTTTTCCTAAGTAAAAGATTACTCTATTCCTTGAGGTACTTCAATTTCATCTAATTAGGATTATGTATGAAAAATTCCATTAGATCAGTCAGATACAATATCGAAAAATAATCGACACGTATTTTTTCTTTTTTCAATTTAACACTTATGAAAAAAGTTACAGCAAGTTAAAATTTACGACAGACGTGACGTCACAATGGCGTAGTATATCTATATAGTGTACAATCGTAACGTCATCGCAAGTTCAAATCGCTATATCGCTATTAAGTGTTAAATTGAAAAAAGAAAAAATACATGTCGACTATTTTTCGATATTCTATTAGACACAGTTTATAAAATTTGATTTTATTTTTCATGCAAAATCCCAATTCTATGAACTGATTTCTATCACCGATAGAACTCCCTTCAGATAAGGTCTGTTTCAGACTTTGATTAGGTGAATACCTCCCCATCAACATTAGGTGTAGTTTATTTTATCCCCGATTCGCATAAAACACTATTTAAGAAAAATTTTAATTAAAATTATGTTTACCTTAAATAAAAAAAAATAAAAAATAAAAATTATGTTTCTTATTACTGATAAATTTATAGCGCCTGTCGTTACGCCTATAACGACAACTATTACAAGACCTCGAGTAATCCAGGCTTTCCCAGCTAGCGTGGCATTGACGAATACAACAAATCTTAGACTAGTTCAAGCTGGTAACCAAGGGTCTCAAACTAGCATAGTGGTGAGTATTTAGTCTAAAAATGTTTTAACATTTTTATTAATTTATTAAAATAAAATATTTTTATTATTTTAGAATAACGCAAACGCACAAAGACTGACTACTTACCTTATGCAAAGCGGCGCCAACGGAGTGTCAAGACAATTAGTATTAGCGAATCCGAACGCAGTAAGTTAATTTTTTTTCCTAATCAATGTTAAATAAAGGCATGAAACTTGTATTAAAGAAACGTCATTTTTTAATATAGATCAGGCCTGTTACGAGTGTCGGATCTCGAAACATTTCAACCATTAGTTATAAACAAGGTAAATAATGTTTTTATAATTTTATTTTCAGTCCACAGCTAACAGTTTCGAAAATAAAAACCATTGCTTTATAGGAGTGCCAACACTAAGCGGTGGAACCGTCAGGGTATTGACAACGCAAGCTCCCACTGCCAACGTTCAGTTATCCCGAGTAAGTTTTATACTGTTAAAAAAAGAAAGTTTTAATGTTCACGTGGTTCTAAATAAATTTTGTTTTTACAGCATCCAGCACCACTGCCCGATACGCCTGCGGCAGAATCGAATCCGTTGTGGAAATTAGCTCCTCCAGCGCCATCGTTAAAAATCTCGAAAGTAGCAACTGGTACGTAAGAAAGCAATACTTTTATTTAAAAAAATATAAAATATAAAATAAACCAAATTAATGTAATGTTAATGTGACGATATCTTCAAATTTTAGGAATAGTACTGTCGTGGAATATGGATTTGCCGAATAATAAATTTGCGGAAATAGTTAGTTATCAATTGTACGCTTATCAAGAGGTCGCAGGAACGTCCCCTAGTGCAGCCCTCTGGAAAAAAGTGGGCGATGTCCGAGCATTGCCACTGCCCATGGCTTGCACTTTAACTCAGGTAAGGAAAATCTCTTTGAAGTTGTTTAAACTTTGTTCCAGTACACATTGATATCCTCATATTAAATTAATTTTCTTTTTTGCAGTTTTCGGAAGGGAATAATTATTATTTTGCTGTTAGAGCCGTCGATATACATTCCAGATTTGGCCAATACAGTAAACCTGGAAATATTTCTCTTTAAAAAAGAAAAATAAGCCGTTACAAAAAAGGTGATCGTCCTTTGTCCGTTGTTCTTCGTTATTCTAGGCTTACAAGAATTCGATTTTAATACGCGTTTAAATACGAAAAGAATACTTTTAATACCTTCTCTGTAATATAGTTATTTTCGATTTAGACAATGCGGATTTATAAATTGTACTGTCTTTTTATATATATGTTCACACACAACGTAGAGATACTCATAACTTTTACGTAAATTTCTATTAGTGACTATAATTTTTTATTTTATCAATTTTTATAAATATTGCTAAACAATGCAATTACTTACTTGAATTTGAACTTTTAAGTTTCACTTTTTAATTACTTTATTTTTATTTTAATTATTTTTTCAACTTCGGTAAATAATTGTAAATCTTGAAAAATTTATTCAATTGTAAGGAATTGTTAAAGTTAAAAACTAAAATGTCAATATTCAAAATTATAATGTTACTTTATTACTGCCATTATTAAAGTTTCAATTGAAAAACTAAAAATCATATCAATTACTTTAGTTTTTTGTGAATCAATTATAAGATTTACTGATATGTACCCTTTACAACTTGTAAGTCTTATTTATTTGTTATGTGAATTATGTAAAAAGGTGCCAGCTGTGAATAAGTTTCAATATTCAAAAAAGACTAATTGATATTGATTTCAATGAAGTTAAAATTAAAAAAAATTTTAGGTTTCTGTACAGTACTGCTAATCTAATTACCATTTAAAGTCGTCTTGTATTTGACGTATTAAATAATTCAGTACAATTTTAACGGTTTCAAACTTTCTGTACAAGAATTAGGTGTATAAATCATATGAAATAAGGGTTAGATAAAATGCAACAAGTGAAGTCTTGTAAATAAAACGAATAACAATTAAGTTAATAATTTATAGGGTGAATTTGTATATGCTTTAACGTCTAGTAGCCCTAAAGGCTAATAAATACATGTTTCGAATAAAATGTTTTATTTTATTTATAATTAAATTAACCATACACTAAGCTAAATCTTCATTGAATCCCAAAGAAGAGAAAAACTGGATGCAATATGGGGACGGAGCGAATTTTGAAAATGGTTTAAATTTCATTTTAAAAGATTCATATTTGCTGATAATTTGCCTTAAATACGCCAGTGATTTTACTACCTGCGTGTTATAATTACTGACTGCTAAAATTTTTAAATACTACTCGTTAATTTCATGTCTAATCTTATAATTGTTAGTAAAGTGACATTTTGCGAAAATAGAATGGAATAGTAAAATTAAAGTTGAATTTTAAATTTACATGCCAGTGATTCAGACTCAATTTTATAGGCCATTAAAAATTACTAACTTGATTCGGTAATTTTACTACCCTGCATTGATTTTCACTACCGGATAGTTTATTTACTGTTCTCAGATTAGGTAGGATTATTAGTTACTTTCAGAATAGTAAAATTACAATGTTACTATAAGCCCATGTAACATATTTTAAAAAGATTTAAATAGTTATAGATTATATTGAAGAATGATGTGTATCAATTTCAAGTAAAATTATTAATTCTCGGCGATAAGGTGGCGAGTAGAAAATGGTTTTTATTGTAAGCAAAAACTTGTTTACTTTCAGATAAAAAACCGCTGCAATTCACTGGCACTTAGCTTCCTCAAACTTTATTTTATGCTCCTTTTTATTATAAATTTCAAAGTAAATTAATTTTTATTAAACTTATAATTATTTTGAAAGCAATTTCCATTTATAATTTTGAATTCCTCTATTGATAATTTAAATACCATTTAATGCTAAAAATTACTTTCTCTCATTTGTATCGAAATGTACTATTTCTTGATATTATTATGTTTAATTTTGAAGATATGAAATTTAAAAAGAAGGATCACAATATGATTGTAACTTTTTGTAACTTTTTTTTTATATGAAATATATTACAATTTTAATTAGTTTCTGTACAGTACTAAAATGCAAAAAAAAACAACAAACTTAATAAACTGAATCTCTTTAAAACTAATCAATGTATATTGATCAAATTTTGTACAAGCGTTGGATATGACACCAACTATATTTCCTGTAAATTTCAAGTCAATACAAAAAGCCATTCTCAAGAACTCAAAATTTGAAAAAAAATATTAAAAAAATATAAACTTAAATATTTTTAAAATTTATTAATAGATATACCTACAAAAATATACAGTAACGCAGGTGTGTAATCTCTACTTCTCCACAAAATTTCAAAGGAATTTAATTAATTTTATTCCCGTAATCGTTGGACATAGAAAACTCATTTTTTTCAGTTTTAAATTTTTTAATCTGAAAATAACTTATTAAATAGTTTTCATGATAACACGTTAACATGATTTTTTTCTTGAGTTTATTATGTTTAATTTTAAAGATATGAATTTTTTTTTTAAATCACATTTTTTATTGTAGAAAAATAACGAAAAAGTCTATCTAAAAATAAAAAAAGGAAAATGTAGGTAATTGTATGCTCTTTCAGATGCATTATTTCCGAATTCATTATTTAGACAATATCATTTAAAAAAAAGAAAAAAAACGTTTTTCGAAAATGAAAAAAATAAAATAAAATGAGTGGACAGAATCGAAAATAAATGTTTTTCCACCCATCGGGCAGAAAAAATAAATAAAATGAGCCTTGGTAGGTTAAAATCCAACGAGTAGAAGCTGAGATACAGGCGTAAACACACACACACACACACACACACGCGCGCGCGCGTGCGTGCGCCCACACACATTTTCCAAAAGTAGTGTAATTCGCTTCCTTAAAAAACATTTATAATGTTTTTAAGACTTCAAAAATCACTATTACAAAGCTTTCTCAAGGGGAAAGGAAAAAAAATTTGCCTACAGTGCAAAAAGAAGCGCAGATCTCTATATTGCATCCGGTCCTCCAATTACCCATATTATTTTCAACAGTGATTTATAAGGTGATTAAAAACTTAATGTTTGATATATACATATAAAAAATTCAATTTTTTACGAATTAAAAAAGTTATTAAATTTGTATAAAATATTTCAGTTATAATGTATGTACATACGTACATATTTTATTTTAAATCACCTGAAAGGTTACACGCGGATTTATTAATTTAAGTTAAATCAGATAATACATAACATAGTGTGCCAATTTGTTGTTTTTAATAAATGTTTATACATAAGTGTATAATTAGGAAAAAGTGTTGACCTTAACACATTCAATACAAGGACAGGTTTATAAAAATCAACAAGTCAGTTAGCTTTTCATTGACAACAAATTTCATTCACATAATTTTTATTTGTATCCTTTCCTTTTAACATTTTTTATTAGATTTATAATTATTATTATCATATTAATATTGTTATTATAATTATAATAATTTGTTGTACATCACTATACAAGGCTAAGGCAAACGAATTGTTTGATAATTAATATTTACAGTTGGAACTTTGATTAATTATATACGACGGAGCACTGTCTTTTCAATTTATCCAAAACCCTTTGTTTATTCAAATTTACATTTCTGAAAATTTCTCATCGTTTTATAAATTACTTCAGTGTAGAATTTGAAAAGTACAATATTAATATTGTAATATTATTCCACAAAAATTAAATTAAGTGCAGTTGTTAATGCATGGTTAGTGACTTTTAAGTAGGAAAAATTTTTTCAATCTTGAGGCATATTTGGCACTATGCAAACTGCTAGTTTTTCTGACAAAATAATCTTGGAAAATATATTCTTTTTATATTCATGTCTTATATTAGAGAAATTATTCAACTTATGAATAACTTTATTTGTTTAATAATCTAATTATCAGTGACTAGTACTGTGTGCCATATTTTTTTTCTCTAATTAAATAATTTTGTTTATTAGATTTTCGATGATTATTTGTAATACATTTAAAGTTTTTCAAACGAGTACGACGATTTGTTTGTTCATTTTCTTCATAATCACACCAAGATGTCCACTCTTTAGAGTATAAAAATAATCTACAAAATCTTCAAAGAAAAAAAGTACAAGTGCTTGATTTCAAATCTTCACGTCTATAAAACACGTCTAGGACTTTAAGTAAATATTTCGTACGTCAGTAAATATTTACAAAATGAAAGATCTTATTTACTTATTAAACATAAGTTTGCAAGAATTATAACTAATTTTTTCTCAAGTAAATGTTACAAAAGTAAGAGAAAAAAGATCTTAATATCTTGCTTAATATTCTGTACACTTCTTAAAATGCATCTTTTTTTTATTTTACATAAATAACTGAGGTGATAAAATTATAAGCAACAGTAAAAAATATTTGAAGTATATTATGTAAAATTTATATTATTCATGACGTACAGCTTTTTTCTGCCATTATAATAATATATAAAATATCACTAATCACTGTTAACCATTGGTTACATGTATATATACATTCACACGCGTCAAAGTAAATCAAGAGTTAATACTATTTTTCCAAAGTTTTTTCAACATTATGCACAAGTATCAATTAAAAAGGTATTTTTTCAGTTACATGCATTTACAACGTATACAGTCGCCGACCAACAATAAATCTACAAATATAACATAATCTAAAATACCTTTCCAGACACTGGGCGCGCTAAAAACAGTTAACATACGTATATTATGGAAAATTGTCAGAAGCTCTTAGTTAAAACTGCGTCGTCAGATATAATAATAGTCGAATGAACAAATGAAAAATTATTATTAAACGCCGCCCTTGTCTCTTTAATATTTTTTAAAGCCACCTTAAGAGCTGGATGGACTTATCTTTGTGGAATGTTATTCTTTTTTTGTTTTTTTTTTCTTTAATATTACGGTAACTCAACAACCAATTTACATCGTAGTTATTCTCCTTATGCAACGCTCAAATGGCGTCTAATTTTATCAACAAACAAGGAAGGCAATAAGTAGTACCTAGTACGTTATAAGAGTGACTCTTCTTCGTTTCTCTTCTTCTCACTTGGTTCAAACGTCTTATAAACTAGCGAGGATTCACTTGATTCTCTTGACTTTTGGAACGAGAAAAGAAAACACCTCTTGGAAAAAAAGGAAAAGTGTCGAATCAAAGATTCTTTTTGACACTCAATGTACACAGCTTTTCATTTGTTTTTCGCGCTGAGAAAAGTATAAATTTACATCAAAAGAATTTATTGGCAGTCTATGGTTATGTAATTGAATCGAAAAAAAAATACGCGGCAAATTTTATTTTGACTTTTGTCAAATAAACTCACTTACTTTGTTCGACAAAATATTATTGTTACAACATAAATATATTTTTATACAGTCTTAAAATAAATAAATATATATACTTAACAAGATTATAGAATAAATTTCACATAGGAGTTCCCTACAAAACAAAAAAGAATTTTTATCAAAAGTCAAAATCTATACAAATGCACAAAGAAAAAAATCTCCATTTTTTGTGTCTATGATTTAAAAAAAATAAGTTTGAGTATACTTGAATATATTACTTTTCGTTAAATATTAAATGGACATTTTTTTTCACTGCACATTACTGTCAACAAATTCAAAGATGAAGTGTTACTGCAGGGTATATCAATAATCTTTCGCCGCTATAATTTATTTGCAGACAAAGAGTGGATTTTCACTTACGATTAAAATAATAATCAGCATCACATTAACGCACTTTCACTTTCTTCAAACACTTTCGCCATTGGCCATTGGAAACTCTAGTCGTTAAATCAACAGTCGCATCATTATAAAATTCTTTCCAATAAAAAAAAAAAGATCCAGTACACTCAGAATAAAAGAAAAATATCGCGACTGCTCTACCGGGTATGACTCAAATTTACCCTACAAAGCGATCGTAACTTTTCTCAGCGCGGACGCGCGCACGCATCCCTGGGAGATCTCAGATTCTTCGGGGGGTGTGTAGACACAACGGAGAATTGTACGCATTTACAAGTAGCAGTCGGCGGGCGACTCTGAGCCGGCGGGGTTTACGTGGCCGAGTCGTCCTGCTGGCCGTCGGCGGCGCCGGCGACCGTCGTCGCGGCCGCGCTGGCCGCTATGTTGACGGCCGTCGCCTCGTCCTGCTCGAGGCGCGACGAGCCGCACACGCGACACTTGCAGCAGACGATACAGGGGGCGGCCAGCAGCAGCAGCGGTGAGGCGACCAGCAGAAGGAGTCCGAAGCCCGCGAAGATGCCGATCACCTGTGTCCGATGCCAGATCACCGAAGCCCGCGAGTGTCCCAGTTTGTTCTTGCATGGTCCCTTGTCGTAGTGCCGTAGCAGGAAGTCATCCTGTTGGCGAAGGGTAACAATTTTTTGTAAAGATAATTCATGTTTTGTTTTCCTCTTAAGATAGTAGTCTCTCTCTTTTTTCTTTGCCTCGTTTTTAAAGATTCGCCGTGGCGCAATTTGCGGTACGTTACGGAGCGATTGCTTAGGTAACGTTCGCGTCTTAAATAATCTCCTCTGATAATGCGAGGACGTTTAAAATTTATTTCTAAATTTATCCTTTTTTAAATGCTCATTTAATTGAAAAATGTCTTAACATAAAGAAACAAATAATTATTTTACATAATGAATTTTAAATAGCTGATTATTTTGTATTTATATTAGCATATTTACAAGTTTAACTTTGCAAATAAATAAGTAATTTTAAATTAATAGTAAAAAAAGTCTTTTCTGGAAAATAATCAGAATGCCTCTATAAAGCTGAATGAAGAGAAAAATCTTTTCTTAGTCAGTTTACTTAATTAGTCCTGACACATTGTCACTTAAGCTTATCTTGTACAATTAACAGATTAAACAAGCCTGTAATTATATTTTCCTATTCTCTTTGAAATCGAAAAAATGATGAGGAAGTGATTAAATCTTAAATCTCTATTATAATGTTATATAAGTTCTATTCTACCGTAACTAATTTGACACTCCTCTAAACTCTTCAAATGAAAATGTATAGGAGTGTAATGACAAAGAAAATAGAAGAATGAATTAGTTAAAATATTGTAAAAATGCTTACATCTAGTGAGGCTAAGCAATACCAGCAGAACACGTGCTTGCATCGCTTGCACATCATTTGAGCACAGCCTTCGTCCTTCTCAATTGGCACAGAACACATTGGACAGCACTTGATGTGATCACTGTCGAAAGGTATGCCCAGTGGAAGCTCAGGGCATGGACCCGAATGCCACGGTTCTCTGCACAGTGAGCAAAAGTCTGTAGAGCAATTTGGACAATGCACAGGCCCTGGTGTACTTCCATTGGATCCATCTCCATTCAAAGAACATATTGTTTCGCATCCTGCTCGTGGACACCATGCTCTCTCTTTGTCCATTGATACATCTGTCAATTAAGCATAATTGAATTAATAAATCTTTATAAAAATAAAAGAGATCAAAAGGTATAGCTAAGATCAGACTTTTGAAAGGTACACATTCATACTTCATATACTTAATTTTAACATTTGTCAACAAAGTTTATGTTCAGTTACTGCAACAGTATATTATACAATTTTATTTAAAAATTTCTTTTTTGCATTTTTAGAACAGTGATTTTTCATTTTGAGTCTTAAATTAAATGTTTTAAATTATTGTCAAAATAAACATTTATGTATGATTTAAATAAATATATTTATTTCGTAATTAAGTAGTTTATTGGTTCTGATATAGAATTTAAAAATATAGAAAAGGGAAAAACGTTAAAGAATATTTTTTTACTTATGCAAAACTTTGATAAGAAACATTTTTATTGAGAGCTGTTAGTTCATCTGAATCATCACAATTTTTCTTGCTTGAGTAGATAAAAGAAATTAATTTCTTTCAAACATGGGATCTTTATCAAGTATGGAAGTGAGTATAATTTATATTATATGATAATGAAAATTAACCTCTGTTTAGGCGAAATTTGTGGTGTTTTTCTATCAGCTCCTGGCTGACAAGTGTTCCCATTTCTTTTATAGAAATCATGCCATCTTGTTCACACTTTGCATCAGGACAGCTGATGTCATAAGCTCCTTCTTCTATTTCAAACTCCACATAGGCACGCATACACTAAAAACAAAACATGATACTTTTTCATCACAATAACAAGTAGCAGTGAATATTAGGAATCTTGTTTGTTTCACATTCTGTGAGCTACTATAAAACATTTGCAAATACCTTAGTAGTCAGTAGTCATTCTTAAGACAAAAAGGTTTATAATTACAATTCTAATTGCTCTTATGAAATCAAAATGAAATAAAAACTTAAATTACAATTCTTTTCGTGCTTCACTAGCAGTGAATTCAAATTGAAAGTTTTTTAACATTAATGAAAGAGTTAAAATAATTTAAAAAAAGTTAGAATAGATAAAACAATCTTAGATAAAAAATAGTACTATTATGTATGATGTGTTAATACAACAAAAGTAAACATCGTAACTCTAAATTTTACAAACATTGTTGCAGAAAAGTTAGCTAGTTAGACATGTACATGTTTCATTACATGGTATATAAAAAATAAATTGAGATTACATACATCTTTGCAATAGGAGCATCCACAGCCTTCAATTGTGAATGTTTGTGACACGGAAACGTCCAATAAACAAAGTTTACACAGTAATCTTCCAATTTGCTGTTGTGATGTTGCTGCTGGCACAAAATTACCAGCAGCCAAACTGTATCGTGAACTCGATGCAAGTGATAGTAAACTTGAACATCGCGAGCAAACTCTACTGCGATTCACTGGTCTTCCTTCACCAAGGGCCAAAGTACTAAGTCCCACTGCAGTTTCACACTTTCTTAAGGCTGTGGGCCCCAAACTAATCCAGCTTCCACCTCGAGCCTCCAAGCTTGCACTACTTTCTGGCCTTAAAAGTGGAGCTTCACCACTCCTTTTGTTCATTGACCTCTCAGTCAAGGACAGATTAATCGCACTGGATTCCTTACGAAGAAGAGGTAGTTTTATGCCACCCAGTTTGTTATTCTTCTCCATCTTTTTTTGGTTTGAGTTGCTGTTACTTTTTGATGGGGGATTCATTGTAGTCACTGAACTTGCGGCAGTACCCATATCCATGGGAGCAGCTCGTCGTATGACGAGCGAGTGTAGGCTAGGCATCCCCTAATGAGCTGTAGGTTTATTTCATTGCTGGCCCTCTTAGCAGAAACTAAGATCACCTCTTTATAAGAGAGTACATGTGCCTTCAATGTAGTCCTGAAACTGAACAATCATTTCATTAAATTTTATTTCTTAAAATTATACTAAGATAATAGATAATATGTTTTACATTAATCAATTTCATTACAAAGTGTTGATCATAGGGATGTATTTTGACTATTTTTTAAGGAAAACATTTTTTTTATGCAAAAAATAAGATAAAATCCTAAACAGCTGTTAATACAAATATATTAAGTTATTGGGGCATAATATTTGTATTTATCAGCTGAGTAGATGTTTACAAAATAAGTTTGCATAAGGTCATTTTAAAATTTTTTTCTTTTCTAAAAATGAAAACAATGGGTATGAAAAATCAAAACAAATAGTCAAATAAAGCAAAACAAACATTGGTGATGGTAATCTTTAAAAAAGGAAAGTTCAACTTGGAAGAGCACATATTCAGAACGTAAATAGACTAAACATGTTTAAGAAAATGGTTATAAAACTAGATATATTCATGTAATATTAATTCAATATAATTTTTTTTATAGCACTTTAATTATAAAATATTAGATTAAACAAGTAGGTTAATAAGAAGACTGTACAAGAGTATTATAATTTCTCTAAATAAGCTGAAAATCAATGATTGAATAAATAACAGTAGATACACTATGGCAACTCTGAGTAATCTATATAAGCGTACAAGGAAATAAAAATTCCAGAGTATTTTTAGGAATTTTATAATATATGTTTAAAAATAAATTCTTTATAATATACAAACATGATTATTATAAATAAAATGTTATTTTTAATATTTTTTATAATTTTAAGAAGAAATGTTTATTTGATATAATAATTAATTTTATTTCATCTACCAAGTTTTATAAGTAAAAAAGGATTACTGTAAAGGCAAAAGATTAAAAATATTTTAATGTATTTACAGTGTATTTACAGTTCTCTGTTCAATTTGTATTATGGAATAAAATAATTTGAAATAATATTGATGACATTGAATATAGTCTTTGATGTAAATATTAACTAATAATTTGACAAGTTAAAATATTTTTCATTATTAAATCTTACTATAAAATGATAAATTCATCTATTTAATAGTAACAAAACCCTGAAACTGCAAGTATTATTATAACATTCAAAAATCAACCTGCCCCTAAACTATCGGTGTAAAAGCAGTTTGACTAATTCACAAGTTATTTTCAAAGTAAACACCTATGAATTCCCGGTACTGTTACAAATTTAAACCCCAACCAATGCTCCAATTCAGCTCTTTGTTTCCCAGCACTAAAACATTCCACGGAGAACTGAATTGAACTTGGTGTACGCTGCGACTGAACTCGATGGATCACAACAACAGCTCTTACTTTTTCCCAGACACGAAGAGCTGTCCTCCGAATGGCACAGCTTCACGAATCCCAGTCTTCTGTTCTCGAAGGGAGCTCTCGGAGCACCCGGACCAGTCTCTCCCTGGGGATATCCCAGGAACGCACCTCGACGTTTCTCCAAGTCCCGGCCAGCGGTGTGAGCTGCCGCTGGATCGCTGCGCTCGCAGTTGGCGACAGGGCGAGGGCAACACCTCGACGAGGAGCTTCCCCCTCGGGGTGCCCGAGGGACGCAGCCTAGTTCTCCGCGGCGAAGGCGAGGCCGCACGCACGCGGCGCGTGCAACCGACGTCTGCGCGCGCGCGTGTCCTTTCTTCCCGAGAAATCACGTAGGCACGGGGCACTGGCTCACTCGGGCGACGAGGGGTACGTCGGCGGCATCGGCCCTCATCCCGCACAGCCGTACACTCGACCTCCCCGCAGACACTCCGCAGCTCGGTATCTCCGCTCCGTCTGTCTGTCCGCCCGTGCACACGGGCGCGCACGGCTCCTCGCGCTGCTGCTGCCTGCCTGCTGCTGCTGCCAGCGCAGCCGAGAGAAGTGTACACAGCGACGCGGGCGGCTCGTGCACACACGGCACCCACACACGCTCGGGCACCCGCACACACTGGCCGCGCGTTCGCTGGCTGGTCGACGCCGCGCACTGCGCGCACGCAAGTGTATATAATACAAAGCAAGCGGGCACTTTCACCTGCGGGGATGCTGTCCTCAGTGCCAGCCCGGGGTGCGTACGCCCAGGACCTCCCGGATCGGGCGCTTTCCACGATCTTCTGGAACGTTTGTTGCACCGCGCGCGGGCTTCAGCTGCTGCACAAGTATCGCAGCGGGCGATCCTTTTTTTCTCCTTTTTTTTTTTCTTTCGACGGTTCACTCCCACTCAAGGTGCTTTTCTCCGCGCGCCCACACCTCGCACACTCGCGGTCGGTACGTAAACACACTCGATGCAGGCGCGCGCGGGCGGAAGAGTCGGCGCATCGTTTCCCCCGCGGCGGCGGCGTTATATCTGTCCCCGCGACGATGATGATGATGCGGTGCGCGGGTGCGTGCGTGCGCGACGCCCGCCGCGCCTCGCGACTCGATAAAGTGCACTGCGGCGGCCGGGAAATGAGGAAATGAGACGCGCACCGGCCGATATCAGTCGGCGTGCGGAGAGGCGACTTCTTCGAATTTTCCTCTCTGGCGCGGCGCTGCCTGCCTCGCGGGCGAACGAACGAACGTGATGTGCTCGAGGGTACTATCTCGCGCTCGATCTTACGCGCGCTCGCGCCGAAAGCGACGAGGTTGCGGTCACGGAGAGCTCGCTGTCCTTTACGTTTATAAGTATACGGCGGTTGCGATGGCTTTATTTTATCTCTCGGAGACTAGTTTGCGAGATTTTTTTTTTACTTTTTGCTAAATTACTAATGTGATTGTTGCTTTTTAGGTGAACGGAGATATGAATTTTACGTTTATGTTATGGCATTGCGGCTGGAAAGGGAAAATCGAAGAATGGCTGGAGTTTATTGCTGGAAGTCGCTTTTAGCAGTATGATATGTAAAATGCAAAAATGATCCAGTGAAAGTTTGCGATATCTCCTTTAACCAGATGGAAGTAGAAACACCCAGTCCCGTCAGACGCGAATTCGCTAAGTTTTCAAACTTTCTTTATGTGACACTGACAGGGGAATACTTTTTTTTTCTTAGGCCTTATTTATACCTTCATCAAAATTATAATTAATGAAACAAAACAGCACGTTTGACGGCTACCTTGTCAGAGGTATTATAATTACGTTGTTTTAGCTTACAAACCTTCTTCGAAACGAAAGGAAATTGTTTTGTGTAGATTAGGCCATTTTGTAGCATATATTAATTTAACAGTGAATGCAATTAAATTTCATAAAAATTGCACAAAAAATTATTTTTAAGCATTCAAATTAGATGAGTTTGTTATGTTCTTAATTTTCTTATTAAAATTGTTATATGTCAGGAAAAAATTTGCACTACAACTTACTGGTCAGCAATTACAAAACAGTGTGATGACTTAATTTTTAGATATTACTAGCTTTTAACTTAATTAAGAATGATGTCATATAAGTGCTTCAAATTCTTAATAAAAATAACTGAATTGCATCGAACCAGGTAATTTAGCCAGGTGGGTGTGCGTAGGTCTACTGCATAAAAAAACCAAAATAAAAACTTATAAAATAATTTTTTTTTTAAATTATTAATTTTTTTAATGATAATTATGTGTACCGTAAATAACTGTTTTTTTTTTAAATTATGAATTAATAAAGAGACTAATATGTAATTTTAGAAAAGATGTACATAATTTGACAAGCTTTATAACGACGGTAATAAAAAGCGATTCTTTCGAATTGAAAATTTCAATGCAAAGTGCATCTTTGTTCTCCGTTACGTAGGTGAGTCACGATACCTACTTAACGTTCATTTTTTTAGATTGAGAAAAACGGATGTATTATTACAATTGACTAATAGCTTGTTAAAACGTAGGTGTGAAAGTCCTAGATCCACTTAATGAAAAAATATATATACTTTCCTTAAAAAAAATACTTTCGTCATCGTCGCGGTAATTAATTTAATTTATTTTTAATATTAGTCTTCGGTCGCCTGCCACGTGAACATTACCATGTTCCTTCTTTTTTTGTCATACAAACGAATGGAAGAAAAATGTTATAACCGCGTGGTGAACAAAGGACGGACAGCCACCCGCAGTGTGAAACTACTTGCGTCTATTTACGTAAAAGCTAATAACAATCGGAAAGTTACTCGTATTATTTACGCAGGCGAATTCTTACGATAGCGGCTCGGGCTCTACTTTGAATCAGTGAAAATTCGATCTGTACTTGCGTCCATGTGCGTGAGGAGGAGCGCGTCTGTGGCGTGACAATGGGTCGGCGGAGCGATTTTTAAATTAAAATATTGTTATTTCCGGCTGGCCGGACCCTTTAAATTCACGATGTGTTTGTACAGTACAGCAGATTCCAAAAGTGCGACCCACACGAAGGCACGACATCTCCATCCGGAGAACATCCCAAAGACCTTATCAATATTAATGCGCCGACGTCGTTGTTAAAGTAACGCATCCTGAAAGATTGAAAAATTTTATTTCAGCCTGAAACAATAATTTATAATCGCAGAAAAAAACGCGACGGTAAACATTTTATAACGACGCAAAAATTGAGTGCTTTATGCTATTACAAAAAAAATGAAAACGCACGTCAAAAGTGTGCTCTACTTAAAGGCTCGTTACTGGTTTACAAGCGTTTCGAAAAAAATACGATTCTAATCTTTATAGTCACGAAAATGGCTCGGTCAACGAAAAAAAAAAAAAAAAAAAAAAAAAAACGAGAAAAACTCGGCATTTATTAAGCCCGAGTAAAATTTATCGCGCGGCCGGTAGTTTACTCAGTCATTTCCAGCCGATTACCCACAATAGGAGAGATACAAAAGAACGGAAGATTGGATCCACGTATACGGCGCGCGCGAGAGCAGCCGCCGTCAGCCTTGGCCGGCGGCGGACGAGCCGAGGAGAGTGCCCTTCATTAAGTCCCCCGATGGACGCGACAAAAGGAAACATTTTTTTTCTCTCTCCTCTCTCATTACCGGCCGAAAAATGAGGGAATCAAAAAAGCTCCGCAAGGGCGACCGATATGCATCGCCCCCGCCGCCGGCATTATGCTCACATTTCCCTCTAAGGTTTTCCGGGAAAACCGAAGTGGGTCGAGTCGATAATCGAGCGATCGATTGAAAATGAAAAAGAACCGTAAATTTATGCGGAAGACGCGAGAACCGTTCCGCGCGCCAAAAAAGCGCACTTCGGACCGACGTTGTTTTATCACACGCGCGCGGCGAGGCACCTATGTGCTTCCGGTCCGATCGAACGAATCTTGCGTAGATCTCGAGGTTCCTTGTAGACGCAAGAAGCGGGGAACAGGCTTATACTTTGTTTTTTCGCGTTTACTCGGGTGTGTAGTTCTTTTCTTCTTTCTCGCGCGTTATATGTATACACACCTTGCGGTGATTTGGCGGTCGATGTAGAGTAACGCTGCAAATATGAAGTGCAAACAAAACCGACGCATAAGCTTTTAATAATGCAGCACTGCACAAAGATGGTATTTTTCGCGTCAATTTTATGACGTCTTCCGAGCCGACTGAAATTTTTCTCGATTTGCGTTGTATCGGCCGTGATAGCGATTCACACGTGGAAAAATATTATTTTAATTCAATTTGTATGTGTACGCAATTAAAAATGTCGTTAAAAGCTCCTTGATTGTTATCTGAAAAAAAGGAAAAATTGAGAAAGAGCTTTTCAAGCGCATTAGTCACGAGTTACCTTTTTTTTCCTCTTATCTAAAGTATCGCACTTCTGTACGGTAGAGGAACGGAAAATATTTTTCAGTTCGGTCTCGTTTTTGTAGGAAACGACCGATCGACTTCCGAGTGACGCCGGCGCGAGCATTAGGAAATATTTAATTTTAAAAATGGGAAGGTTTTTTTTTACGTCGGTCACTTTTTCCATTCATTTACGGGCCATTAAATATTGAAAGCTCAAATCACTTTATAAGTACCTTGTTTGGATATCCACGTAATTATGTACAATAACTGTCAAATTATTCTATTGCGGCCAAAAAGCTTCCAATCAGACGAAATCGTTCACGAATTTTCCTTCAATTGTGCTATCCTCCGTGCGCACGGAGCATCGACTTCATGCTAATTACACTAAACTATAATGATTGCAGCAATTAACGCGGTGTCTCGCATAAAGTAATAATCATCAAATGACGATTAATAGTACAACCCAACAATTAAGTAGTAGTAGTAGTAGTATTTATTTAATTTCAGCCTAAAAGGCCCAGAAATTAACCCAACAATTAAGTATAAAGGATTCGATTTTTCTGTAATGTACACACACTGGACAGTAAAATTTTTCTATTGTTTTGTAAGCCTTTTGCGCGCGGTCGAGGTGAGGACGTTGCGCGCCTTTCTTTCGAAATTTTTAACAAGTTTTATTTGTACGCACGCGTTTTACGAGGCAAGGCGCGACGAGCAGTTTTTTTTTTTAAACCAGCGAAAAAAAACACACTTTTGTGCACTCGAGGAGAGAAGACGCGTTGAGACATATTCACAGTGTACACACCGTGTGGGTGGGAGGTGGGAAAAGTCTTTTTTTTTTTTGGGCCTCCCGAAGACTTTTGATTTTGACGGCTACCGCGGCAACTGTCACTCTTTATTCAAATGACGCGTCTTTTAATGCGTCCGTGAATCCGGCGATACTGCATTTGCATTTATTTATAGCTTCGCATTTCGAGCGGAACGCTGTATTTGCCGGAGATAAAGGAGAAGAAAAAAGAGACGCAAATCAATTCTTAAACACTGTGTTAATGCGCCGCGGGAAGATTAAGGAAAAAAAAGTGAAGTGACGAATTTATTGCACCGACGCTCCGAGGCGCGGAATGCGCGAAGAATTCGATTACAATTATATTTAATACGGTTGTAGCGGCATCAGCGTAAATTTGATAAGCCGGCTCAAAAATAATAACATTCCGAGGGAATTTTTACAACTTCCTGGCGTATAAAAATACCGCGCTTGTCTAATGCGGGAATGAATAATTGCCTCACAAAGTGTGTAAGTGCACACATTTGTCCAATTAAATTTTTTTTTCATCATTCTTTTTTTACAATCTTGAGACTTGGTTGTGATTCATCATGATTTTCACATAAAAAAAGGGTACTTTTGTGCGCTGATCCGCTTTTTTCTCTCCATTCATCACTCTTTTTTATATATAGGTATATATTGAGAAAACTGCGCTTTAATGGTTTTATATTCGTACTAAAATAAACGAGCGAAAAGACAATAAAAAAACGGCGGCGAGCTTTGTGCGAGGGGCTTTAAATATGAAAAGGCTCTAATCTCTTACAAAATCGATTTGGAAAAAAATCGATTTAAGCGACTTACGACATTTCACAAAGTCATTAATTGAATCCACAGACAACCTTCTGGGAGGATATACATCCACATATATCCCGCTCTCACGTGACCCGCGTCGGGTCTTCGCGCAAAATTCCGCCGAACGAATCCAATTCAATTAAAAGTGAAACAATCGGCCGATTATATCGCGAAGTCGTATAATACTCGTAAAACGCGAAATGCAATTAGCCGGAGCCCGATGAAAATTGAAAAATCGACGACACAAAAATTTCGGCAAATCACAGCTAAAAATTCGATAATAAGAATTATCTTCTCTCAAAATGTTAAAGGCTGAAAAATCACTCGATGCAAGTATTGACTTTGAATTCATCAAAGTTCGAGTGGCTCAGTTTTTTTTTTTTTTTTAAGTAATTTACACAAAATTTTCGATAAACCCCAACTAAAAATTCTATAATAATCATTTACTATCAAAATGTGAAAAACTGAAAAATCACTCGATGCAGGTATTATCTGAATTGACCGAATAATGAGTGGCTCAGATTTTTTTCTAGAAAAGAATAATTTTCACAAAAATTTCGGCAAATCCCAACTAAAAATTCTAAAATAATCACCTACTATCAAAATGTGAAAGAGTGAAAAATCACTCGATGCGAGTATTTAACTGAACCGATCGAATTTCGCGCGGTTCATTTTTTTTTCTGAAAAACCGTAACTTTCCGCTTAAAAAGAGTGATTTTAAAAATTCTTCGCTCTTCTACATTATGGAAAAAGAAAAAGAAAAGGAACGCAGGTGAGGCGCCTTGACTCCCACGCCGCAGTGCGTGCGGAATACCTATGCGGGTCGTCTGGATCCCGCGGAGCGGGGGAGGACGAAAAAAAAAAAGGAAAAAGAAAGAGACGCGAGGCGCCAGATCGATTTGATTCGCGCCTTGACCGCGTTTTCAAAGCTCGCGGCGCTCGGGTGTCCTGCGCCTCGTGGAAACTTTTTCTCGCTATCGCACCGCGTGCCGGATGTCTCGGCTTTCGCTTTTGTTGATCGAGCCGCGCCGGAATTCCGCGCGAGCTGCGCGCTGCGATATCAGCTGACGCGACGAATTTCGAGAGGTTCAAACTTTAGGTTTTGAAAGAGGGGTCGGTAAAGTAGGGTGCGATCGATCGACGGTCGGTAAGTTGGGAGCTGTCGGTAAGTTGGAATTTTCAAGGAGGTTGCGGGGCTTCACGAGAAGAGGCGTGGGGACGATTTAAATAACCGGCTACTGCGGTGCACTTGCATTGAGGAAACAGCTGATGGAGCCGTAACAATAGTTCGGCTTTTCGGAACTTTTTCTACTGTTTTTAATAACAAGTATGGTGGTTGTTGTTAGTGATAGTATTGCAATAAAGGATTAATTTAACTGTGAGTATTTTTTTTTGCAGAATATCAACGATGTTCGGAGTAGCTTCAGTCATTTCTAAAGCACACACGAGATTGAGTGGAAATAGCAAAGGCACTGCTCTTCCCAGCGTATTTAAACAATGTTTTTGCCAAGAAATGTTAAATCTTAAGCAGCCCGTTCAGAGGATACAAACATTTAGTAACTGGAGGGCATACACACCCAATAGTAGATCGTGGAGGTGAGAGGTTATGTTTATATAGTTAGTTAAAATAATGTATACAGTACTTCTTTAATGAAATTTTTACTAAAACTACAAATTTTATAATAATTATAATGAAATATCAAAGATACTTTTCATTTATAAGTAATGGCATTTATATTCATATTTTTTATTCTTTCAGTTACAAAACAGATGCATATAAAAGGATTGGCAATCATCAAATGTTAAAAACTCGACCAAACATTTTTCAATTTTTTAGAAATTCAGTCGCAAATCCATTGAATATAAACACTAAAGTTGTGAATAATGTTATGTTATATAAGTATGAAAGACCTTTTCTATACAAAGGCGCATCATTATTTAGTTTTGCGGCATTGATTGGATGTCTATCTATGGCAGACAACGTTTATTTAATCCTTGTTAAAGATTTGTTTAATTCAGAGATAGATTTAAAAGAAAGATTATCAAATAATATGTTTTCTCTAGCAGCCATGACTACAGGAATACTTGCAGGTAAGAACTTGCTCAGAAATTGAAAATTTTTTTAAAATTATCTTACATTCTGGATTTGTAGGTCCTGCAATAGTTTTTATTGTATGGTATATTACCAAAAGGAGTGTGAAATATGTAATTTTGCATAAAGGAGGCCAAACTGTTACGTTTGTTAATTATCATCCAGTAAGAGGAGAAACAAGAATGACTGTGCCAGCAAATTCTGTAATATTCTAATTATCAAAAAGAAATTCTCATTAAATTTTCTTCAGTTTTTGAGTAATTTTAATAATTTAAAATTTTTTTGCATTACAGATTTCTTGCAAGTCTGGAAGAACTGATAAAAAAGGTTACATACCAATTAAATTGAGAAACAAAAAAAATCATTTAATTATAGATAAAGATGGTGAGTTTATAAATCCAGATTTATTCGACTCTGTTGTTGCTGTGCGTAGATTTGAATAATTACTAGGTATAAGTACAAAAAACCACTTGATACTGTATGAATTGCTTGTAAATAAATCTTATACTTCTATGTCATTTTGATTTACTAATTTATTTAAAGAATTTGGAAGGTAGGAAAATAAAGAAGAATCAATGTTACATTGAAAGTTCACTTTTATTCATAAGATTTCTTTATTTTTTGATTTAACTTAATTACAGGTATTTGATAATTAAAAGTTAAAAAGATTAATCGATTTATATTTACATATATATATGCATATTTATCACATACTTATGTACAATCAAGTGCTTAGAATATATTCGAAGACTTTTAAAGTTACAATCAAAGAAAACATTGTAGTACACGCAAAACGCATTCGTCGTTCTCGCATAGAAACATTTGAATATAGCGTTAAAGATCGAGCTTCATTTTAACATTATCACGAGTCAACGCATTTCTTTTTTTTTTCTTTTTTTTTGGCAAAAGTGTCTACGTCGGATTGATTCGGTACGTATAACTCGATAAATTGTACTCGTGGACGACGAATGAAACAATCATCACTTTGATCCTATTATCCGACACCTTTTGCGACTATTTTTTTTTATTTATTTATTTACACACACACGTAATTGATCGTCTGGAAAAGCTTGAAGCAATCGACTCTCGTGTATTTTCCGTTTTCGTTTTTGTCTCTCATCAATTTCATTTCGACGCGAAAGTGGATGAAAAAATGATGAATTTCCTTGATACTAATAGCGATCTTCCATACAATTTTTCATTTTGGATCGAAGATTTTGACGCACTTTACAACATACGCTGGTTTTTTTATTTACATTCGAAATACATACCTAAGACGTAATTTTGATTCGATACTGGAAATGTTTTCCCCTTTTTTTATACATACAGTCGATTCTCCCTCACTGCAAATCTAATATTCGAAATTGATTCTACGCGCGTGTTTATTTTCGATTAAATTTCGATCAAAATTTATTTTTATCGAGATATAACTTCGTGAAAAGGAAGTACGAAAGAAGTTAACATTTTTTTGGAAATTTCTTTATTTTTATTCTAAAGCTATCAATTTTACGATTTTTTTAATAAATTTAACAGTACGGAAGATTTGACTGTACACTGCAAAAGTGCTTCGTAAAGTTGCGAAAGCAAATTTTTCTCCCCTTTGTTTCTTTTTACGGACAGACTTGACAAATTTTATTTGCCACTTCACTTCTTTTTCTTTTATTGCATTTTCATGTATTGCCGCGCAGTCATAAAGATTTTCCTTGATTTCGATAAAGAGAATGAACGTTACGTTATGAAAAAGTCGTGCAGAATATTAGAGGCTATTTAAAAAAGTTTTTTTCTTTTCCCTTGTTTTTTTCTTATTTTGTCCTAAATAATACACACTTACGAGTTTTGTTTCGTTTACGTATCTATAAGAGATTTTTTTCATTTATTTTTTTCGGAAATAAACATTATTGCGATACTCCGCTTACGTTGTCAAACTCAATTTTACTTTTACTTTTTCGTCAAAGAGTCGAACAAGTGAATTTTGACGTTAATTTTTTTTTTACATTTCGCCGAAACGTCTTTTTTTTTCTCGCGGCCCGCGCGCTGATTTTCGTCGGACGAAAACCGCTTTTTTCGCGCGGCCGCTGCGATTTCCCTCGCGATCCCAGTGTGTACCTTTTGAAGTCTACCAGAAAAATATATAGCGAACGTACGTTTGACGGATCCTTAAGCCGAGCATCGCTTCAAATCGAACGATCGATTTTGAATACGTAATGAAGTTCGACGAGGCGTACTTTCTCTTTCTCCCCCTTTTTATTTTTTTGCTTATCTTCGTTTATACCTTCTAAAATGGAAAAGACACGTAACTTTTTAATATGATATCGAGTACATTACAGCGAAAATTTGAATTTCATACTTGATATTACACTGCACACCTTTCACACATATATTTGCATTCACGAAGACCAAATGACTTTTTTTTTCGTTTATAAACTATTACGTTCCGAGAGAAATGTTTACACTAATTACGCATGTACTGTGAGCTTTTTTTCGTAATTTCCGTTAGTTTATACTCGAGAGAATCCGGACGCACTCGCGAAAAGGATAGGGGATTTTGATAGAAAATTTTTCTCGTTTAAATTCAGTATGCTTTGTCTACAGTTCGTCTTTTTTTCCTTCGCTTGCATTAGAACTAAGTGTTGATAATTAGAGGCTTAAACTTACGTGTTTACACTTGAACCTTACATTTTGATTATACGCCTTAAAGTCTTTACAGCTATATGTTTTTTTTTCGAAGTATAAAATTTGAGAAGGTAGTACACGTTTAAAATGCGAAATTTCGTAAAGATATCGGAGTTAGAAAGGTTTGGACCGAGTCGATTCCGGATTCTGGCGAGTAGTGCATTGAACATTGAAGATTTCGTACCTAGACATTATGTACAGACGCGTTTAATCAAAGGTCTCCTCGTTTTTTTTTTCAAATTTCCCTTTTCTTCGCTCTCCAAACAATATATTCGCATCCGAACAGAAGTGTAATGTCACCCGCGGAATAGTAGAAAATCGCACAATCGTCGAAGACAAAGTCGTATGCATTACAATGAACCTGCGACCAGAAATGAACTATTATCGATTGGTGATCCTCCAGTGTGTGTGTGAATATGACTGTGGTTTATCATCTATTATAAAGATATCAATAAAAGTATTCGTCGTCGGCTATTTCTCATTAATTACGGAGGTGTATATGGTAAACGGCTTTGTTTCATTTGTAACTGTAAATTCTGTTTTTTATTTATTTCGGGTTTATTGCAAAAATAAAATGCTGCTTTTTTTTAACATTTGTTATTTTGAGGTTGCGCTTGGAAGGACATGTTTATCGTTTATTGTACGTTAATACGCCACGTTACCCAGCCCTTACTTTCTTAACTTTGTTTTCAAGATAGCCTTTGCTTCGAAATCAACGCTTATCCACTATGTTTGATTGTTTCTTTGTTTATTGTGTGCAACTCGTCATTTATCTATTATTTGTTATGAGATCGTACGTACGCTGGAGAGTATAAAGTTACGAGTTTCAAGAAATTATTCGATCAAAGTGTACTGTAAGCGATATATTTTCTTCATTTTGTTTATTTTAACAATTACTTTACGCATGAGATAGTAATCATACGATCGAGTTTGCTAAAATTTCCTTAATACATTTTATAATTTTTAATACATTTTATAACTCTTTGTACGTATAAATTAATATTCCAATATAAATTTGTCGTTAAATCAAAATTTCTTCTCTTTTCAGCGGGGAAAAATATAATTCCAGATAATTTCTTGAAACTGGAAAATCTCTCTTCCAGCGTACTAACCTGTTTTGCGCGAACGTTTCGTTCGCTCACAAGTTTATTTGCTATTACGATATATTTATAAAATAAAGGTTTGTTTCTTAAGGATCAACAGCAAAAACTATCTTTAAACAGTTTCACAATTCTCTGGGCTCGCATCTATGCCACAATAACTGTCATATGTTCGACTATGTCTTTAACCTTTATTTTTTTTTTCGTTCTCTCATCTCTATTACGTGTAAAAATAGAAAACATTTCGATTACAAGATGCGCGACCGCCCGGACGGCCGGCCGCGCGTTAAACTGTCTGATGCATGTGAAACGGGCTTTGTCGTTTTTACTATTTTTTTTTAATCTCTCTTTCCATTTCTTCCCTCTCGTTTATTTCGGCTTCACTATGTAATCCTTAATTAATTCTCCGCGCCTCGGCATTTATTCAACTATTGCGTTTATAATAATTAATTATCCGTTCGTAGCAACATATCAATATTCTCCATTTGTTTCTTTTTCTTTTTAAATCTGCGATAAAAAATTCGTGGTATTTGTGAGGGGGGTGAAAAATGTTTCTCCTTATTTCTTTTTTTTTTTATTCTCTCGTTTAAACCCACACATCCGATGCCTTCGGTTACGCTTAATTATTCTCGCTCGGAATCGTATCGTTTAATCGGCTAATAAAAAATTCCCTTATACTGTATACAATATCGTATATAACGTGTGCACATGTGCATGTCTTTGCATTCGTACGTTCGTATGATGAATGAGCGGGAGCGAAACGCCTGTGTGTATACAAGTAGCGCGCGCGCGCGAAAAAAATCGCGGCGACCCGCGCGCGCGCGTATAATCGTCCAACGGAATGCAACAAACCGCCCCATTCAGCGACCATAGACGCCATTTCAATATAGATTCTGTGTTCTGTTATGTTTAAAACTAAATCGACATTAAATCTCGCCGTCATCTCGCGCACCCGACACCTCGTTTATTGTATCGCACCCATATTTTATTAATATATATTATCGTTTATTCAAGTATTCAACAAAAGTACGTAGTCGTCGTAACAATTATTAGTCAACTGTATATTAATCATTATGTATATAGCATCGTGAACAGCACAACCATTCCTTATATAAACGGAAAAAAGGACATATCGCCGGGTGGGCGAGGCGAGCGGCGATTCCCGTTTGAACACTTTGCGTTATTATACACGGTACAAAAACACCCCTTAAATCTCTATTGCGTAAAATCTGCGCAGATAAATCAACGATATCATTTATTCATTAATATAGGAAGGCAAGTGGCCGGCGGGGCTATGGTCGCTCATTGGGGGTCATACCTCCGACGATAAGCGTCCAAGCTACGAGCACCCGGGGTGTGTGTGCGTGCGCGCGTGCAACCCGCGGGGAAAGCTCGCCGCGCTTTAAAAAAAAAAAAATAATAATAATACTACACTCGCCGCCTCGATGTGCGCGCGTGTGTTTACGAATCGAGAGAGACTCCGCCTCGTTTTTTTTTCATTTCTCATATGCACAACGGTTCGCGTTTCCTGCGCTGCTTGGAAACGGCTGATATTTTCGACGAGAGATGCAGGCGCCTATTGTTTTATTTTTTTATAGTCGGGGAAACGAAAGAAAAGAAAAGTGCGCGGAAGGAAAATTCGTGGCTGTCTATGATTGGTCCCCCAGGTCCCAAGAGACTTGGCTGAGTTTAATAAGCTTTGTACTGGTTCGGAAATGTCAACTGTTAGCGATTGTTACTTTTTACTCGATTAATACTTCTTTCCCCGTTTCTCTCGGACATATCCGTGTAAGACGCAAACTTTTCCTTTCGCTCGCGGACTCCGGGTTCGTGATCTTGGCGGCTGCCGATCCAACAGGAAGGAGACACTTATCGCTTGGAAAATTTCCTGGCTATTTAATTCGCCTCATTTTTGCGCGATTATCGTTAATGAACGAGCGACGCGTCGTTTGCATACGCGAGTGCACGCAAACGTTTATTGCCGTACGCTCGTCCCTCGCTTTTTTTGTCCCGTCCTCCTCGTAATGAACCCCCCACGGTGGCTTCATGATCCGCGACGCGCCAGGATTGTCATGGAAATTCGGCGGGTCCGTTTCGATTCGTTATCATTTTCGTATACTCCAGTGCGAATTTACACAAGTAAACAGTCTATTTGCATACTTCGACCCCTCCCCGGCTTCGACGCGGTAAGTTTTTAAATGAAAAAAAAAAGCGAGCAAGAGGGGAAAAAGACCGCCGCCGAGGTAAATTCGTTTTAGTTTCGGGGGAAAATTGCGCGTTTTCGCCTTTATTATTATTATTTTTTTTTTAAAGATACGTGGAAAGAAAGGGGCGACGGTAAAACAATCTTCGGCGCGGCGCAGTTTATCCGCGCGCAAATTTAATATTTATAAAGATGCGAGGGAAATAAATATCTTCCTGCCCCTCCAGCGGAGTATTTTAAATTCAAATGCCATCGCAATGTTTCGCCTCATCGTGTGAAATTTATGTGTCTGCCATTTTTCGACTTTAAAGAGCGCCTGGCCTCCGTGAGTTTCCGCTTCCACAATAAAAGTCGGGGCAGGCGATGCGCGCGTTTCTCTCTCTCCGGGAAGGCCCGAGGAATCGAGGGATCCGCCGGAAAAGTCAGTTTCCATTCGCAGAATGTGGTATATATATGTCAAGCGCCGCCGGGAGGAAGGAACCTTCTTTTTTCTTCACTTTGTTTTAAATCAATTGCGTTTTTGTTTTTAGTGTTCAATTTGCCGAAAATAGCTCGATGCTCGTTGTTTTATTATTTAAATTAAACAAAGAATCGTGGTTTAAATCGCGCGAGAATTTTGAATATAATTCTTACGTGCGTTCCTTACCCTCGGCGCGCCAGTGTCGTTGGGTTAAATACATTGTATAGGCAGCTATGGTACGAGATTATCACGTTGTGCGGATATATAGTAAACGAAGAGATGCCTCGTAAATCATTTGCGCCTCGATCGGTTTGCGCGATAAAATTCTCTCTTTACCCACCTCTGCTTTCGTCCTTTTATCCCCCTTTATAAACCCCATTTTTTTTAATATATAAGTCACACTGTAGTACGTATCTTCGGTGTGTCCCTTGCGAAGAAGATCCAAACAGCCTCGCTTACACGCGGCGCCCTCAGAAGTGCACACAGCTCATTTTCTCACTCGGCGAGTCGTATACCGATTTTACGAAGCCGAGTTGTGGAGTACATCGTCGAAGACGCCGCGACTCAGATGCTAAGGATTTTTTTTTTTAATTTTATTAAGGGATAATAATTGTATACTTATTATATATGTTCCGCGGCGGAATCCCGTGCGCTTTGTACGAAGAAAATTGGAGAGCTTAATTTTTTTTTCGCTCTGTTCCGCGCTCCCTTTTCTCCTCACCTTTTTTTTTTATTTCCGCGCCTACTTTACGTATCGAGTTCGAAGTTGCGCGCGACGGACGCGTGAGAAAGTTTTCGCCGCGCTGCGCCGCGGCTTGGAAGGATGAAGAATGCTCAGTCGTGGAATCTACTTACGCCTTTTTTTTTCGTTCTTAACGCGACAATGTGGAGTGACGTTGAAAATATAAAAAAAAAGTAAAAAAAAATGAAAGATATAGTACTCCTTGCGCCGCTGTGTCGCGTGCTTTTAATGGGTATTATATACGAGGAAAAATTGAGAGTGAATATTGCTCGGGAGGTCGTTGGCCACCTATGAATTAAAAACGTTAGAATGTTGTATGCATTCCCGGTATAAAATAATCACGTGATTTAATCACGTAACGAAATCATGTGATTAATCACGTGATTTTTGTCCCAAATCAACACGTGATTTGAAAATCACGTAATTAAATAACATGATTGTGAAATATTACGTGATTTTTCGTCATATGAATTCAAATTACATGATGATACATCACATCATTTTTCAGGAATCATGTGATTTAATTACGTGATTTTCAAATCACGTATTGATTTGGGACAAAAAAATCACTTGATTAATCATATGATTTCGTCACCGTCACGTGATTATTTTAGACCGGGTTGGTTTTTTATTAACTGCGGCAAGATATTTTTTATACGCAGTAGTGACAGTCTGTAAAGTAAAACATTAATAATTCATGTTAGTTAAAGATTATTTTGCAGGATGTTTGTACTGTTTTTTTTAAGCAAATATGGGCAATAGAAGCAGATCTTTCTTGAGATATTGAGTTCACGTACCTGCTTTTTACAGTATTGTATTTTATATATTTTCCTCAAACTTATATTTAAATTTCTATCTTGTATTTATATTGTGGATGGAGTTTTCGCATACTTGTGTTTTTAGAAAAAAATGCATGCAATACCTTTTTCAAAATTTACTACAAACTTAAGAATGACTAAATTACTAAATGTGCGGGTTGTATGAGCACCGTTGGTAAAATAAGGTAGCGAGATGTAATGGGACACCTTCTCTAAATACTTAATTTTTTAAAAAGACAGCTAATAACATTTTCGTAAAGAAAAATGAACAAAAAAAATTAATTACAAAAGCAAACGCTTACTACTTTTTTTAATATGTGTACGATAATCTTATACTGTGAGAAAAATTGTTATCTTTCATTTAGTAAATATTAGAATAGATATTAGTAAATTTATTTACTCATTATCCACATAGCAGTTTTTCTCACAGTGCATCTATGTTCTAATGCTGCACTACGCCAGGACATAGTAATTTTTGCTAATCATTTTTGTCTGTCAATTTAAAACGTATTTTAATGATTAATTTTTGCTGTTGCAAAGTTGTGTTTTGAAAAATGAATCTTTTCTTTGCGTGTATCTATAAAATTAGCTAATTATACAAAAACATATAACAGCTGCAGTTAAAATTAACTGCTAATAGTGCAACAGTTACCACCACAACAAAAATTAGCAAAACAAAAAGAAAACGTAAAAAATTCTCCATTAAGAGCATTACTAAAAAAATCACAGTAACCCAGAGTCGAAAGTAACCTTAACGGCGAGGCCCAGTAAATTTGGCGGTCAAGACCACAAGCCTTCCAGACGGTGCTTCCGGCTCGGTAGTCCCGCGCACCCCGTACATATTCAGCACACTCAAAAAGAAAGACGAGAAAAAAAGTCGCTAAGGTCCCGGCGCTCGCGTGTGCGCCCCGGTCAGCCTTGAAAAGCCTCCTATCGGAGACTCCTCGTCGCGAGTCCGCACGGCCGTTCAATATTCAAAGTCCCCTTTGCTTGTTTAAAACATGAAATTCGTAAATAAATTCGCGCGCCTCCGTCGAATATGTGTCGTCGCCGAAGCGTCGGACGGGGCCCGAAGTGACGATCCTGATTCAGCGCACGCCGGCGGAAAGGAGAGGAGGAGGCGAGGTGCACGCGTGCACGAGAGAGAGAGAGAATAAGTAAAGGGACAGTCGTTCCCTCTGCACTGGGTGACGAGTTTCCAGCGTACGGGTTCAGGAATGCACGCGTTAGAAATGCGGAGAGTGTAGGCTTCCGTGCACGCGTGGGACTTCGGCTTCGGGGGCTCGCTGCTGAAAGCGAAAGTTACTTGTGTGTGAAATTTTTTTAACGTTCTTTTTGTTCGTCTGATTCTTTGGTTTCTAATTGTACGATTATTTGTGGATTGACTCGTGAAAGATGGTAAGGTGACTGTATTTTCGAAATTTTGTGATAAAGTGCACGGTTTTTAAGATTGCTTTTTGAGCAAAATCAATAGGAAATGAGTACAACGCAATTTTTACGAATTTTGAGACGTAATTAAATATTTTTGAGAATATAACGAATTTTTTTATGTATTATTTAATGATCAATCGAAAACTGTAGAAGTAATTAGTAATAATTCGTTTTTGCATTTTCTTATCATGGCTTTAACATTTTCGGACGGTAGACTTTGTTTATCCTTAACTCGTAGAATAACCTGTGCTCTTTGATGCTAAAATATTCCCGTGATATTACCTTCTTGGTATAATAATCACCGCCAGGTGAACTATGAATTTTCTTTCTCGGCACCGGCTCTACTGTTTGAATCGTATGTATAGTCGCCTTAAAACCTGGGGTGTTTGAATCTTTAGTGTGCTAATGTTCTACTAATGTTCTTACTGCTTAACCGATTGTAAAGAAAATTATATGATTATATATCACAATGAAATTTCACTATTTGTATTAAAATTAAGTATATTGTAATGAAATTTCACTAACATTCCATTGAATAATAAACAAGTTGTTTGATTTTATCGAAAAATCAGTCATTGATTATCAGTATTAACATTTTTAACAGAGTAACAAAAGATTTAACTGTTTTGAATTTTAATGCAGATTAAAATTGTATTTAAAGTTCTTTTTGTATATTTAATTTTTTATTCCAAATATACATTTTATGGACTGGAAATTTTGTTATAAAGTGTCAGGTTTGGAATCCTGCCTTTTATTTAAAATCGATTAGAAATGAGTTCCACGTTCTTACACGAGTTTTGAGGGATAAACGATATTTGAGATACAATCTAAAATCTCGTTCAATTTTGAATGCATGTGGGTACGCAAAATTCAACAGTTTTCCAAGTACGTCAAATGTTTAAAGCGTCAACTTAAAATGGCGTACGATTCAGTTTTCAAAAGAATAAAATAAACTTCTCTTTTCACACAAAAAACGATTTTCCCTAAAAATAAAGTTTAGTTTGCTTTTCGAGAAGGAAAGTAAACGACTTCTCGACTAAAAGAAAATTTAATTACATGAACCAATTGTACAACGAAAAAAAAAGGAACACCGCCGCAGTTTAAAATTAATGCTTCCGCGTCTGCGTTTGCTTTTTTTTTCTACCAGTACTGAGCGAATTCACGAACTATTCGACGTCTCTTTCCGGTCGCAGTCGGGGATTTTTAAGATTTCCCTCATAATGAGCCGCGACGCACGGCCGGCCCGCAATTACACTTTTACATTAGCATAAGCGTCGTTAACGTTTTAATGATCACCCAGTATACGTCGCGCGAGCGTCGCGGCCTTACGGCACGCACGCGTACATAAGTACATACACGCGTCGGCGCGCACGGCATATATCTAGATGCAAAAAGTGCGCTCGCCATAAAAATTATGTGTTTACGCGTATACCTGCTCTTACACTCGCTACGATTGAATCCCGCACCTTTTTTTTTCCTCTTTTCTCGACGCACCGCCGTAAATTATCGGAAACACTCGCCGATGGCCCGTATATACGCGCGCCTTTTTTTCTTTTTGTATCGCGATGCCCGCGATGAAGATTCAGGTTCCTTCCTCTTTTTTTCTTCTTTTGCATAACGAACGAATAGTATTCGCTCGCTCGAAAACAAAGAACTGTATATTTAATGGAATGGTATAAAAATACCGAGGCTTCCTTTTTTTTGCGACGTCCGAGCTGCGCGTATCGCGCAAAAAAAAGGAGGCTGCGCGCGATGAAAAATTCCGCGTACACGCCCCGAAGGTTCCGCGCGCGGGAAGAAATTGCGATCTTCCTCTGCGCCGCGGCGGGGATGTATACGCGCGGTCCCCGTGGGTTTTAATTGAATTTTCGTAAATAAACTTTCGCGGAATAATAACCGGCCGTTTTATACCGCGCGCCGCTTTCTCTCTCTCTCTCTCTCTCTCTCTCTCTCTCTCTCTCTCTCTCGGCGCGGATTTTATTATATCAAGCCGGCCGGATCCAATTCATCCTCTCGGGCCGCGCGTTGGCTCCTTTGCCCGCCTTCCTTTCGACGAAAATTTTCCTTTTGCTCGGACACTGCAGCGAAATATATTCGATAAATCAGATTGGATTCGTTTAATCACGCGCGCCGCCATTCAGACTCGAAAATAAAATCTTCGTGAAAGAGATCTTTTGATCGGCGGGGTCTCGTCTATATATTCTTTTTTTTTTCATAGCGACGGGGGAAAAAATGTGATATATATTTTTTAATATTGAAAACAGGGAGAGGAGGAAATTCGAGCGAGTGCCTCGGCCGAAGGTGAATAAGCATCGATTTTCTTTATTAGCCTCGGTGCTAATTACAGCGGGGTGTATACGGAGCGTTTAATCGATCCGTGTAATTCGGTGGATTTTTTTCGCGGAGCATTCAGCGCGATTGAAAGAGGCACGCAATAAAAAATCTCTTCCGGTGCTCGTTTTTAAAAAATTTCTCGCTTATAAACTCCCCCTCTTTTTTTTCAGTGTCCCTCATTAAGCCCATAATTTTCCCCACTTATCCGCCTCGCTCCCTTTTCCCCCGGCACTATCGGCGCGCTCTCGCTTGGGTGTACGTCATTTTTGCCCGATGCGGTAAGCCGCAGCGCCGCGTCTTTTCTTTCTCCGGCCGCTCAACGGTCGAAATTTCTTTTTTTATCAATAAACGCCGGAGATGATTTACGACAAGTGCAAAATTAACGGAGCCCGCGTTATCGTAATGCGCATAATACAGCATTAATGCGGGGATAATGAAGGAAAGGCCCGCGATAAACCGAGCTTAAAAGCACCTGGTTATTAACAGTCTTAATTCGGCGAAATTTATATTCGTTATACCGGTTGAAAAATCGCGTTCGCTGCATTAGAAAGTAATTAGCGTTCAAGATGGCCTACTATTAATTTTTTTATTGGTTAAAATGCGGCTGCTTTTACGTACCTCGCACCTTATTTATTTTTTTTTATTTTTTATTTTTTTTCTTGGCACACGTTCATTTAATTAAATTGTAACATTTAGAATGTTTACTCTCTTATTCATTAATACAATAAATACTATTTACGTTGCGTGGATCGTCAAATCTATTATATTCAATACGACATGAATAATGTATTTCATTTTTCAGTCATTAGTCAAATCAAAATTGATACTTAAAAAATTTAATGAATTTATCTCAGAGAATCGAACGTCTGGAGACGCGATCTTATCTATTTGTAACGAACGAAGCATTTACATACGTCCAATTTAGAATACAATGATTTCATTTAATAGAAGTGAAGACCTATTAGTACCTTTACACAATGAAAATAATTTTTACGGTTAAAAAGATTATGCGATTTTTAATTAACTTTCAGCTAATACAAAATTAGCCGTCTGTAGGTGAAAATCTTCTTTAAGTGTCAAACTTTCTTGTGTTAGTCAGATAAATGAAGGATCGAACATAAAACTTCATAAAACGCATAAAGTATACTCGTTACTTTATAAAATTAAGTTATTTTAATTAGATATGTGTAGTGTGTAATTAATTAAATTAGTGAAATGCTATTTCATATCCATTTCCAATAAAACATTATTCGAGCGAGCGGAGAATAATAATATAATTTCCTCGTAAGAAAACAAGGCGAATCTGCCTATTCACGCGGCATAATCGATCGTCGCTTTTTCAGCGTCCGCCGCCGAGCGCCGAGCATCTTCTCTCCCAGGGCCCCGCGAGGGAGAACGAAAACGGCCGTACACTTCGAAGGTCGGTGCCCGTTTTCCACTGGCGTAGGCGCGCTCGCTCTCTCTCTCCCCCTCCTTCCACCTCCTCTCATCTCGATATGCAAATCCGAGAAAGAAAGAGACGCTCTCGTTTGCGCGCGGAGCTTTTTGCCCTTGTTTAATTGCTAATTTTACAGCGGTGGCGTGTAGCGTTCGGGCCTCCGCCTCGTTTCCTTTTTTTGCCGGCCGCCCGCGCCTTCTTTCTCCGCGCGCCGCCGTCTCGGTCGCGCGCAATAAAGAACGGAATATTAAATATGCTCCCTTTGTAAGGAGAGAGCGGCGCGCTAAGCCGAGTGTGTGCCCGCGTTCTCTTTCTTTCCCAGGGGAGACCGACCTGCCTGATATTGGCGATCGAGGCGGCGCTCGGATCCGACTCGACCTCACCCTGACCCGACCGTCCGAGGATCCGCGTGGGCAGCTGAGGGGACCCAAAGTTGTCGAAAGCATTTTTTATGTGTAATCCACGGCGCGCGCGCGCAGGTATTTGAAGGAGGGTAAGGGTTTCGTCTGGCTGGAGAGGAGCAGGTTGATCTATCAGGTGCATACCGATCGACCGAGAGGAGATTTTTTTACATCATCAATGATCTTTTATCAAGCTTTGTAATATCAATTTAACTATTAGTAAAACCTGTTAATTAATTGGTGAATAAGTCATTTAGAGGGGTATAAAAATGCATTAAAAATACCTACAAGATAAAAGAATTTCAATTTAAATTTCAAAAGATTCATTCCACATACTTAAGGGGGGTTTATACCTTAAATTTCTTTTACAGAATAACTGACTCCAAACAAAAATTACAATAGAAAACAATTTGTTTATAATATATAATAAAAATACATTAAATTTTTGATAAATTTAGCCTATAC
>JAXIUT010000009.1:25964105-25981457 GCA_035586675.1 Eurytoma californica | reverse complement strand
ACATATTTAATGGGGTGGCCCACTATGCCCCGAAGGTTCACATTGCCCCACGGCCCGCTATGCCCCACTCTCCCCTAAATAGTAAATCAATTGTGTATTATAATAGTGGAGGTCTAGCAGCTTTCTTTAGCGTCTAATCATTCGTGTCTAAAGATGATATGTAAAAAACTAAATCAGCAGACCCGTTAGTGGGAAACATATCACACTCAGGGTCCAGCTAGCGGTAAAGGTACTAACTAATATTACTATGATTAGTTAAAAAATGTTCTGCAAAGTTACTTTTATTTTTTAGGTCTGAAGGAAGAAGGAGATCCTCGAAAAACTATTTTGGACAAATTAGTCTACGTATGGAACTCATGCTTGAAAAAAGCTTGATCTGCTTGTAAAATGAATTTCAGATATTGAAAGAAATTAAGCGCAAGTGATGTAAAATTTTACAAGATACAAAAAGTCTAGAACTAAAAATTAAAAATTGCAAAGACTACTTTAAAGTGTTCATCTTCATTTGAAAAGGGGGTAAATGTATCTCTGCAAGTTCCAGTTATTAAAGTACCATAAATATATGAAATATGGATGTATATAAATTTAATTTAAAAAAAAATCGTCATAAAATCGCGATATGCGAAAGCTGCAGAAATACACAGTAATAACAAAATATTTTTCTGAGTTCTGAACAGTGAGATTGAATGTGTTGGATATACCTTCCACACTAAGAAAAAAAACGCAAAAATTAAACATAAAATACAAATGGTATTTATTTAAACAATGTAGTAAAACGCAGATTCGACAAACTGTCGAATTTCATCGTAAAATCAGACAGAAATTTCTTGAGAACCTCGTAGCCGGCATCTTAAGACCGAAGGGTCCATTGAATTATGAGCATTAAAAAACGCATTTGCGCAATCCCGGTTGATCGCGATAATTATTCGCTTATCAAATTCCCATTAGGCAGCGTGGATCGATCGAGGTATAATTCGCGTGAAATTCCCGGCCGAGAAAAGGTGTCGCGGATTCGGAACACCGGCGACGGGGGAAAAAGAGAATCGAAAGGTAGAAAAAAAAGGGAGGAGGTGAGAGGCTCGCGGTTTACGATGTATTATTCATAATGCGATAAGTGTGTAACCGGACTTTTTTATCGGGCGACACGAGTTTTTTGCAAATTCGGCCTCGTCGATTTGTTGTTAACGAGCGTCTTAACGTAATTAATCGAATGGTAGTTAAACGCGAAACATTTTATAAAGGATCAAAATGTCGGGACTTTTACGAGTCGTTTATTTGAAAAAATTTTTATGGTTTTTGAAATCGCGAGAAATCGAAATTAATTACGTTTTCCGTTTCTTTGGTATTTTCAGTTGGCGCGGGAAAAAGGGGACATTAAAAATTTTATTAATTTTGATATTTAACGTCCGCGAAGCAGTCGTAAACATCATTACCGATTAATGCGACTTATCAGGACCGATCGGATGTGGACATTAATATTCCATCGCGGCGGGGCTTTTCTCGAAGCGATGAAAAATCGCCGCCAATTCATTACTTTAAATCGCCGAGAATCCGCTGATTTTTCATAATAAAAACTCCGCGGTCTTTATCGCGCCGAATCTTGGCCGAGCGGAGAAGTACACACTCGAGCTTGACACGAAACCGATCGATCCGATAAAGAGTTCCATTTTTCAGCGGGCGCGACGCGCATTCACCTTTTACGTAAGATATCGCGTTACCCGCACGTATAAATCCGCTCGCTCGCGAAAAAAAGCCGACGTAAGAGAGAGGGAGCGCGCATTATAATTGCTAGCTCTTCGATTGGCAACGTCGGCCGGGGGGAAAGAGGTTAAATAAATGACGGAAAGGCAAGGACAGCGGAGTTAATAAGTACATCAAAGTAATCGCCGTCTTTGTCGGGCCGATGGGATTTTAGGGCGGAAATTCGGCGCGGTATCAGATCGCCGAGGTACGGTTTTGCGCTCGCACCTCCGCCCATCGCGCGGCCCAGATGCAAGCTCGCGAGGGGTAGGCGCGAGATTTGATTTACGAGCTTTTACGGTTTGTAATTCTGTAATTATATGAAGTATTGTGCGCAGGTACGGCTTCGCGTGGATTTCCGTTGATACTTTGAGAGACTGGAACAAGTATAAAAAAGAGAGCAGTGATACATGTTGGTTTAGTACATTAGAAAAGTTTATGAGTTTTTTGTATTGTCAGTTTGAGAAAAATAACGTAGGGAAATTTATTATAAATTACTTGAGGGGGGAGGGGGGCATAATTACCTTAATTCTTGAAAAAATTGCAGTTTTTATAGTAAAATTTGTTCAATAAGAACTGCAATTTTTCCAAGAATTTGGTAATTTGTTTCATGTTTGAAGTCTGTTACCCTCTTATGAAAATTTTTCAAATTTATCTTTTGATTTTTCAAAGCATCAATTTTTCAAATTGGATGAATCTAAGATTTTTTCGATACTGACCCGATTCATGAAAAATGTCTTTTTAGAAAAATTGTAAAATACTTTTCAATAAAATTTTATTAAAAGAAAGCTTTTTTAACAATATTCGATCAAATAAGTATATTTAAAAGAAGAGAAATTTCTATTTTTGACATCTACTATCATACTTATTATTAAGTTTTATCTGAATTAAAGCGATAGAGTTTATTGTTATAAAAGTATATAAGACTACTTTCTCCATTTAAACTAGATATATTTTTATATTGAATGTACATAATTTCCTTCAAAGTCTGTAATCAAATTACTTTTCTTTTCTTTTCCTTTTTAAAACATAACTTTGCAACACTGTAAAAGAACCTGATTTTAAACAGTTTTATGATTTTTATTACACGGGTAACGAAGTAAGAAATCATTATGGAGGAAATTAAGATAATTTAACCAGAAATCATTTTAGCGCAACGAAATTATCATTTTGAGAAATCGTCAGAAATTCACACGAGCGCAAAACGAAAGCTTTCGTCGAAAGGTTTTACAAGCTGCGATTACTCAATAACGAGACGGCAGGTAGCGCGACTAAAAGAGTTAGTTTATCGTAAAACTAAAAGTAAAACAGGCGTAAGCCAGATTGTGTATGCACCATGCGACCACTTTCTAAAAAATTTTTAAGCAAACAATAATTCCCACGTTGTCAAATTAATGAAAATGACTCAACCCTACAGTTGATTGCTAAAATCCTCTTATTCTACACTCGAAGGTATATTTATATACATTTATACTTTAGAAGTGAATTGAATCGATAGGAGAAATCAATAATAATTAGACTTTCAAGTTTGTTATCTTTGTTTTAAAATTTTCGGGCAGTAAACTTTATAGATATCTAACTAGGAGAATTACTTTTGCGCATTTATTGTAATATGATAAAAATATTTTCACGAACAAATAATATATCTGAATATTTTCACGATGCTGGCTATACTTAGTACAATTACCGCCAGGTGGACTCGGAAAAAGCTCCCTCGGCATTGGATCTGCTGTTTGAGTTTTATTTATATAGGCTACTAATGTAATTTCTACTGATCAACCGGTTGAAACTGACTATAAAGAAAATCACATAATCATGTAAAAAATCGATAAAATTTAGTAATGATTGCAACCAATTGTCACTAAATTTGCCACGTTGTAGCTTCTTATCTAAATTCTAATCTTCATTTTATTATGTTATAACCTTTTGGAGTAAATTTTCACTGCTAATAGCTTTTTTCTCGCTCCGTCACTGGACGTACGGACATTGCAGAGCCGAGCTGCTAGACGACACTCCCGGCTGGACCTTATCACCGCGTGTCTCGAATGGCGCGCATGCAAAGCAAAAAGGGTCTCCGTCTCTGTGCCTCGCGAGCGTCAGCGACGAGAAGCAAGAGGAGGGGAGAGAAAGAAGAATAAGAGAGAGAGAAAGGGAAAAAACGCAGGGAGAACACGAAGGAGACGAGCCGCTCGTGCGGCTCGATAGAATCGAATCGAGAAATCGGATTTAGCGACGCGTCGCGCACGCGAGTCCCGACGCGATAAGAGCGCGAGCGACTATCTGCGCCAGGGTCCGTGTGTACGTGATCGTCGGAGCTTTTGCGAGTTACGTTTTATGCTGTTTGAGCTGGGAGATGGCGATTTGCGGTTTGTGCTTTCGTTCTTTTTTTTTGTTGGAACGAAGAGCGACTGTTTTATTGTTTAATGACGGGGATGACGAATGTGCGTGGTATTTAGATATAGATTGCTAATTTAGAGGTGGATCTTTTGCTACTGAAGTGGTCGGTAATTTAGTGGTTATTTATATTCAATTATTTTAGCTCTCGCGGAGGGTAATTAAATTCTTGTTACATGTCATGCTTGACGGACGCTCATTAAATCTACGGGTGACAGTGTGTAATCGTGCTATCAAACTTTTAGGAATATTAAAAATTCATTGGCTTATTAACTGTTTTATATTTCTTTTTATATGTTTTGAGATAAATAGGTAGCGATCAACCTGGAGTAAAAAGTCGTAATAAATTATACAATAGTGTTATTTTTCTTGCAAATACTAGTTTTTGATGTAAAATTTATTACAGGTCAAGTGACATTTATTACATTCCTAAAAAACTTTTATAAGCAATTGAATACTCTGAAAAAATTACAATAACGGACTGAAAAGTACGTAGCGGTCCACGTGTAGAAAAAAGTTGCAATAAAAATGATAAAACAGTAGTTTTTTGGAAAATCTATTAAATGTAAGTTAATTAAAAGTTTATAACTTTTCTGATAACAGCAGGCTCTAATTACGATAAACTATTTATTGAAATTTTTATCTGTCTATATTCGTCTGTTACTACTGAAAACCCACTTCAAGCAATATCCACAGGTGTAACGTCCCCGTAAATTTTTTAAACTAAAATATCTTCGAAAAAAACTATAAAATTAAAAAAAAAATGACTAACTCATTTGTCACTGAATAGACAAGGATCATTCACCGTCCGATGCACCTCCGCGCACATCTATTCCGTCGTGCGATTAGCGTCGACAGGGCGTATATAAGCAAAGAAAACTCGAAATCCGCAGCGTCCGCGTATTCGTCTCATCGACTGGTTTACTCTCACTCTCGGTGCCCATATCTCTCTTGTTTCTCCGGCTCTCTTTGTCCCTGCTGGCTGCGCGCTCCTCCCCTCCCGCGCCTCACCGTCGTCTCGGTCGCCGGCGAAGGCTGCGCGCGACCTCCCTCTTCTCTCTCCCGCCTCTCCCGCGGCGGCGGCGGCGGCGGACGACGTGCCAAGTTCCTGAACCTTGAACCCGTTCGCGCGCGTCAACTCGTTTCGAAAGTCAACGACTCCGCCGGCGCACTTCCATCTCTCGTCTATAAACTCCCCACCTCCTGCTACTCTCGCTCGGCCCCGATAAAAGGGACACCCGCGCCTTATCGCCGTCTGCTCCGATGCGCTACCTTTTCTCTCTCGGCTGCTTCTCCGTTTTTTTTTTCGCGCCGCGGTGATGCGGAAACGCAAGTTTTTTTTGCACCCGAGGAGAGGGGCATTGAGTAGGTGCTGAAATTTGAGAGAGGGTTTTGAAAGTTTCGAAATTTTTGCTATCGTGTCTTTGGTAGAATTTTTCCGCAGTTTTTTGTACCTTGAAAGAAATGATTTTTCGTTTATTTAGTGGTCATTTTTTTAAACCGAGCATTAAGTGGACGAAAAGATTGGAAGAAAAGTTTCAAGGCTATTTTTCACACTAATGATCAAATCGAAGAGAAAAAAGAGTTTTAAAAATTTTTTGCATATGTACTTATATAATTCCCTCGTAATTACTTCGGAATAATGCTATAGATTGGCTTTAAATTTTGCATACAATTCGCGATGCAATATTTGTGAAATATTACTTTAAATTTGCAATGCTTTGAATGGATTGTTTTATTTAAAATAAATTTAAATAATCTTAAAGCATGTTTTTTTTAAATAAATTTGATTACTAAATGAAATTGACAAATAAATCAATTTAGAACTCTTATAAAAATCTTTGAGAATCTTCGAAATCAAAGAAATGATTTAGAAAACATTGAAATCATTTAGAAATCAGTAAAATCGTTTGAAACTTAGCAACATTTTTGTTAGAAATCATTTAGGAGTCTTGGAAGTTTGTAGTGTTTGGAAGTTACAAAGAAATTTTTAGATATCCTAAGAAATTTTTAGATATCGATCTTTATAAATCTTTATAGAAATTTGAGGGTGATTTCTCAAGTGTATGTCCTCTCTGATGTTCATCTTTCATTTAAAACGTACTTTACGATATATTGCGCAATTTAAAAATGATATATTTTATTTTGATACATAAGTCTTTAAAACGAAACCTATAGTAATATTTTTAAGAAATTACATTACGGATACTTTTTGCAGTGATCACTACAAGAATGCATTTTAAGTTAAGGTTTCTAGTAAAAAGAAGATTTAATCTGGACAGATTCTTCGATTTTTGAAAGTTTGGTCTTTTATGCGCACCGGTGGTCCCTTGGTGACGGTGCGATTAAGCTTTCATCAAATTTTGGGAGGCGAGCGTCCGGTTTCGCACGCTCTCGCGACGACGACTTTTTCGGTCTCCCCGGTAACGAGGTGAATGGCGTTCCGCTCGCATGCCTTGTTTTACCGGCTAGTTATTTATTTATTGGCTCAATCGTTAAATTTCTCGGAGCGCTCCCCCCTTTTTCCCCCCTTTGCCTTGCGCGGAGCGAAGCGCCGCCGTAAGGAGGCCGAAATTAAGCCGTGTACACTTTATACCCGCGAATTTTCCGTCCCCCTTTTTTTTCCTACGCCTGCCCGCGGCATTTAACGAGATGTTTTTTGCGGCCGTGGATTCCGATATCAAAATTTAAACGCTCGCCCGTCGCTAATGAGCGTCGCCGATGTTATTAATTAAAAGGAGGATTTTTTTTTTTAAACCCTCGCTCGTGCTTTCACCTTTGTGCGGGACTTCTCGCTGCGAATTTCTAATTTAATCCTCGTTCCGCAAAAAAAAAAAAAAAAACGAAATATAAAACGAGGCGCGAACGCGAATCGTTAGAGATAATTTCGGCCTGCAGTTTCTTCAATTCTGCGCCACTTTAAAGAGCCGCTGACGCGCCGGCGGCTCTATCGCGACAAAGGATCTAAACAGCCGAGATAACAATTAATTAATCCCCCGAAAAATTAGGCTTTACGCACCTGCGGCAGGGAAAATAAAGAAACGCTTATAAATTTCTTATCTGACGGCGTGTAAGCTCATCCGCGGCTCCTCGGAAATTTCGGATGAGGGGGAGAGAAAAAAAGAGGAGCCGAAGGCGCGGTACCGTAAACTCAAGAGACGGCTACCCGTCTTCGGCTTTCCCGGCGCCGCCGCCTCTCGCGGGATGTAAACGAGGCCCTCTCCTCTCAGGTGCTACATTTGTCTTTCTCGCCTCGGCTCTTATCCGTCTCTTAACCGGCCCGACTTTGATCTTCCCTCTTTTTACGGTTAATTTTAAGTGCGCCCGATTTGTAACGAAGGTAACGCCGTCTCCTTTGCGCGCTTGCCAATTTACGAATTTCGTCTTTTCGTTGGGCCACCCGCGATTCTTCAGGTGAATTTTTTGGGAAATTATTTGTAAATTCAGCGAGATTGATCGAATCAAGCAGGAACTCTCACTTTTTTTCAGTGATGTATGAGAAAATTATTTTGCAGGTTTTATGTGATCCGACGTGTCATAAGTTGTGGGGTAGGTTGACCACTTTTTTTAGCATAAATGATGAATCGATTTTTTTCCAAAATTAATTTACTTTCGTAATTGAGCTATATTTTTCATTTTGTTCAATTATTGCAGTTATTTAAACGAATATGTTTATGTCGGTAACTTGATACACTCCGTCTTTATTAATACTGCACTTCCCTTTGACGACTTAATCATTATGTTAGTGAAAGTGATCGGTTAAAAAAACATTTAGATTTCTAAAAACAAATTTCGCCAACTATACGGTTGATATTTATATAATTTTAAGATAATCACATCTCATTACACGCGACGTTTTGTTTTAATTCTTTTAAGAGCATACGTGAAAGTAGAGTACGCGACCAATTAAATAGCGGTTATTCTCATTTTGCACGTTTTAATTACGAAATTGAATAATTTGCACGCTCCTGCGTACAATTGACTGTAAAGCGTTGTAGAGTTCGATTAATTATCTTGGCCTTTGCGGAAGGAAAAATAAAAATGTAACGATCCTTACTTAGATTAAGGACTTTCTCCGGCTTCGGCTCCATTTCATCTTTCGCCGAAATCGAGACAACTTATCCGCTGATTTACGAGGCGCGCGGGTCACACTTTTTTCGGGCATTTACGGTAATAAAACAAATTGGACTGCAATTCTTTTTTTATATAATTTACAAGTCACTTAAGCATTGCCGATGTGGAAGAATAATGGAATAATGCATCGGAGATTCGAGCGAAGCGTTTTCATTACAGCGCAATTACATTTATTGCGAATATTCCGGGCGGGTGGAGTACGAAAAGGTGAAGTTACCGTGGCATTAGTATTTTTATCCGGTACGCCTAGGAATAATCGATAAACCGTAGAGGAAGGAATTAAAATTCAGGGTTCCCTGCGAAGCGGTTCTTCGAACTGCAATTTTCGCTGTCCCACGGAATACTAAATAATCGAAATCCGTTGAAATCTTGAACAAAAACATCCTCATATATATAGCACTCAAACTTTATTCAATATTTTATCATTTTTTTATTATAAGATTGTTGGAATCATTATTATTGTAGAAGGATTATTATTAATCATAAATATGATTAATTGCCTCCAATTAAAAATATCCCCTTTTTATTGTTTTAAAGTTTCATTTTTCGTTTTATGAAGGATTTTATGACTCAATTTGAATTATTTCGATTGATGAAACGATTGTCTTTTTCAGTCCTCAATAATGATTGAAAAAATAATCGTCTCATTATTCCAAATTTGATTTTTCGTATTTCATACGAGACAGAAAAAACTTCCTTTAAAGTTATAAATTATTTATAATTAAAAATCAACTTCCGAGTACTAAACGAATCTCTCATAAAAGATGAAAAGTAAAAAATCTGAAAAATTACCCTATTGTAAAAAAAAATTTGATTGACTTAGTTTTCACTCAAGTGACTTTTCACTCTTTTACTATGTGAAGAATAGTAGTGACCACTATATAAAGATGATAAATCTTGAGTGAAGATTGAGCGCTACATGGGATAGGCAGCATCACGTTAATATTCAATTTTAATTCCCGCGATGATGAAATGGGAGTAAACCGAAAGTTTGTAAAACTAAAGCCATCAGTTCAATTGGAGACGAGGCCCCTCGGCTGCCCCGCCAGATTAATTAATCAAGCGCGCGAGCGCGGGATAAAATTTTAAGCGGAATGCAGCTAATAGATGAAATCATCCATTAGTTCTCTTAAACGCACTCGATAACTGCGTAAACTCCTCCGTTCCCTCCCTTATCTCTTCATCGCGGCCGATCGGAACGTCGAGTAAAAAGAAAAAAAAAAAAGAAACGAACGAACGAAGAAGCAGATGGAAGGAGGAGCTCCGCGCTCGATCGAATCTAACGCGTTTTTATCGCTCTCGAAGAGCGAAGCCGAGCGAGCGAACGAAAAAAAAAAGAGGAGCAAGAGCCAAGGAAAGAAGAACAAAAGAAAAGCGCACAATCTGAAATAAATCAAAAGGAGCGATAAATCCCCACCAAGTCGACTGGTTCACCGTGCGCGCGTCTCCTCATCTAAATTCTTCGCTCCCTCTCGCGTCGCGCGCGATCGGCTCCTCTCTCGGTCTGCACACGCGTCTCCCGGGGCAGGGCGTTCCTCGCTGCCGCTGCAGTGTGGAGGAACAGCCCCCCCCCTCCCCCCGCCTTGCGCGCACGCAGCCAGCGACATTAATGAAGCTACTATATAGCGACGACGGCGCGCCGGGGAATCATTTGGCCACTGACCTTGAATGGCCGAGCGGCGCAACGGCGAGAGTAGCCGGCCGTTAACGATTTTCCGTGGCGCCCGCGGTATGCGCGCTGCCGCCTCTCGCCTCTCTCGAGGAACGAGATCGACGCTCTCGATGCGGCTGCTGCGTCGTAGAGTCTTCGCCCGATGGATTGCCAGGCGGGATTGCGCATGGGGCGCGGTTCGCGCGCTGGCGCCGCGTTCGAATGCGCGACGATTGCTTGGTCTTGAGTGAGAGAGACTTTTTCTGGGTGCAGTGGGATTCTACTTTTTTTTTTCGATGAAGTGTGAATTTTTGAAAAATGCATCATGCGTAGTTGAGAATTTAATAAAAATTTATTTATTATTATTTAAATTAATCTACGTTAATAATAAAAGATTTAGAATAGTGATTAGTCTTGAATGTGACATTTATTTTGGGTGCGGTTTATTTGTTTATTTTTTTAAAAAGCACGTTTTTTTCAAAATGTGTGATATTATTAAGGCGTTTTTGCCGTCAAAAAATGAGAATTTATTTACTATTTTTCAAATTCACCTATTTGCTGATCTGTTATAATATCACGTAGTGAAAAAAGATTTAAGATACATGGATTGGATTGTATTGAGTGATACTGGTTTACTTGGGTGTGGTTCATTTTATGTTTTGTGTTTACTTTTTTAAAAAGCATGATTTTTTGAAAAATATGTGGACTGCATTGTCCTCGCACAAAATAAAGATTTATTTATTATTTTCAAAATAATTTGCTTGCATTGCTGACCTATAACATAGTGAATATTTGGCTTTAAGTGGAGAACGATTCATTTTGAGCGCGGTTTATGTCTTTCGATTACTTTTTGAAAAAGCACGATTTTTTGAAAAATATATAGTATCGTTAAAATGCGTTGTTATCGTTGAAAATAAAGATTTATATGTTATTTTTTACATTTGTTTGTTCTGCTGGTGTGTAAGATCATACATGAAATAAGATTTAGGATGAGCGATTTGGTATTTCTTAACAGAGTGCGATTTATTTTGGGTGCGGTTTGTTTTACGATTACTTTGTTAAAAAGCACGAGTTTTTGGAAAATCTGCAATTAATGCATTGTTGTCGTCAAAAATAAGGATTTACTTATTATTTTTCAAGTTAGTCTGTGCTGCTAATATGTAAGATAACAAACGAAATAAGATTCAAAAACGGATAAAACATTTTAACATTCATCAAATCTTCGAAGATATTATCAATGTGAGGCGGTGGCGTGCGTTTTTACGAAAACTAAATAAGTTATTTTGTAAAATAATTGTGACAAATAAACTGAGAACGTGTTTTAATTAGAATGTAGTAAAAGATACAATAAGATACGATTGATCGATTCACTTAATTTTTATTATTTTTTATTTAGGTATATACTTGTCATGGAATCACGAGAAAATAGAAGAATATTTATAATCCAATGTAGAATCTAACGATTTTAATTAATTTAATAATTTATTTTAATTTACTGTTTAAAAATGACAACCGACACTCTTTCCTTTCGCATTCGCATGATTTAAATTTCGAATCTCAAAAAAGGAAATTGGTTGAACACAACATGCACCTCCGAACAAGCAGTTGATTTCTCGTATTTCGCCAGCATCCGATCGGCCGCGGCGATCGAGGGCAAGCGCGGGGAAAAGGGCGCGGCTTTTCGCGACGAAAGCGGGCGATCCGCGTGCGAGCGGGCACGCGACGTTCTTTTATGTAAGGGCCCGGCGCGCGGGCCCCGGAGAAAGGCGGGCGGCGGCGCTTGCGCAAGGAGGGCGAAAACGGTGCGTGTCACGGGTCCGCGACGTGTACGCTCGCTTAATTGGGGAATTAAAATTTCGAAACGTCCGCTCGCGCGCGCGACGATAAGAGAGCCACCGCGCGGTCTCTCCTCCTCCTTTTTTTTTGTCCCGGGGGGAGACGCGCCGCGCCGAGATCGAGGAGAGATTGCGGGGCCCGGCAGCCGCAATGAGTTATTTATCGGCGCGATGATACCCTTAATATTCGCGCCGGTAATCCGGCGGTCGCGTGACGATTTTTCGGGAGCGGGTGTTGATTTAACGCGGCGCAATTTATGCGGGCCCCGCGCGGAGAAATTCGCGCGTCTCACTCGGACGCGGCCGTTACTACTCGCGAACGGAAAACTTCCGATTCTGCATCTGTCGTTTCTTTTTCTTCTCAATTTTTTTTTTTACGAATATTTTTTAATTGAGGTGGTGTTCGTTCCCCGAGCGATTTGATATTGAGAGTTGATAAGGGACCGGGTCAGTCGAAATTTGAAAAGGAGGGATTAGCATAATTACAGGTGCTCATTCGGCACCGACTCGCACGGTCCCGGCAACAAAAGGCTGCACCTGAACCAATTGGGTTTTTGGCGGGCGCTACGAAAAAGAAACGAAAAACTTCTTCCCCGCGGGACAATAGGCCCCGCACGCACCTCGACTTAATAAATCCGCGCGCCTCCCTCCCCCTCGCGCCGGCGCAAAACTAAGTTACTAGGTACACATCCTCGAAACCGCAAAGCCGAGAGTGCCCCCCTCTAAAACGCGCAGACGGCGCAGGCCCGCAAAAAACTGCGAGTGGGGGAGGTGGGCGAAATAAAAAAAAAAAAAACACGAAGAAGAGAGAGGAGGAGGGAAGGAGCCGAGGGGCCCCGTTGATTGAGAAACGCTGTTAAGCAGCAGGCCGGCGGAGGCCCGAGACGCGCGCGGCCCGGCCGGCTCTCAAGGCCACTGAGGTCCCACTCCCCCGCGCGCCGAGCCTCCCTCCCTCCCCCCGCGCCCCTCCTCCAGACGGGCGCGCGAGTCCGAGTCAAGGGCGTTCTCTCTCCGCCGCCGGCGGCGAATGCGCCGGGAGAGACCGCAACCGAAAAGAAGGGGCCTCACGCGGCCTCCGCCTTGGCGCGCACACAAATCCTCTCTCTCTCTCTCTTCTCTTCGCTCGTCTATTTTTCGCGGCGTTCGTCCTTTTTGTTGCTCCTGCCACTCCTTTTAATGCGCCGCTCCTTTTTTGCTCCTTTTGCCCGCGGGGGGAGGCGGTTTTTTTTCCCTCGTTTTTTGCGGCTCCCTCTCTCTCGCTCATTCACTAATTCTCCTTCTCGCTTTCTTACAGTCCTTCTTGGCGGACTGCAGGGGTCTCTCTTTCTCTTTCCCGCGCCGAGCTTTCAATATGCGCCGGGTAGGGAGAGGGTCTTTTTTCTAATGCACCCACCCGCTAATTCTCCTTCTCACCTCGTCGCGAGGCTGCGACCGGGCTTTTATTGCTTCGACACACAGACGCTCTTTGTTTTTCCCCCCGCTCCTCGGCTCGCTCTCTTTTTCTCTCTTCGGGCTGTGTTTGCGCGTCCCGTTGTCGTGCCGGCGCGCGCGCTCCTTTTTCTCCTTTATTTTCGACCTACCCTCCCCGGCGCGTCTTCCTTTTTCCTTAGCGGCTCTTCTTTCCCTTTCTCTTTCACTTTTCATATCTAGCGCTTCTTACTTCGCGCTGCACTCGTCGATTTTCTCTTTCCTTCTCTTTTTTAAAGGCTCGTCTTTTTCGCCCTTTTTCGCGAAACGGTTCTTCCCTCCTCGCTTCCCGATAATTTCTCGGCGCTCGCACGCTTCCAGCGCGGACTTCGGAACTTCACTCGTTGCGTCACCGTTTTAATGGTACACTTCTGCGTCGACTATGTGTTCCCGCGATTTTTCCTTTTCGCGGGATTAAATAATACGCATTCGGAATTGACGAGTAAGTATCGAGCTCTTATAATCACCTCATTACGAGCGGCAATGGCCCGCGAAATTAGTGCGATCAGGTAAACGGCTTCTCTCATTGGCGAGGGAAATAAAAGGAGGCAAGTACGAGCGCGTTAACGCCAATTTCCATAAGATAAATACTGACCTTATGTAAACATTAAAAAAATCGTGGACGGGGGGGTGTGTGCAGGGGGTAAAAAAGTACATACGTCTCTCGGTGTGCCGACGAAATTTTCGACGAAACTCCGAAAATTGCGCGAAATTACACGGGACCGTGTAATGTCCCTCCTTTCCTTTCCCCCCTTCGAATCCCACCGAAAATACGACTTCGCTTCTCTTCCTTCGCGCGCGCGCACGCCTATGTCTCCTCTCCTCGGGCCGCTCCTCCTCTTTCCATTAATCTGCGGCGTCTCCTCGCGGATTCCCTCGCTCTTATTCTCACTTCAATCTCACTCTCTCTCAGACTACTGCTCCCCCCTCCTTCTCGCCGATATACCATTTCTCGCGTCCTCCGTTATTATATCCTCTTCTCGCTGACGGGCTGTTTTTATTAAAAAATAAAATGATGATGAAAAATTTACTCGTTAAAATTTAATTGCATAATGAGCTGCGATGCGTCGCGTGATCCTCGCCCTCGTGCGGTCTAATGAGAAAATCAGTTCTATCGCGAACGTTTGTAATTCATTAAAATCGAAAGGAGTCTATATCAAATTTTTTTCGTGCTCGCGCCGATGATGAATGCGAGGTGCGAGAGAAAAACAATTACCTTCCCACGATGTTCACCGTCAATTGTTCCTTCTCTTCCCTCTAATGTTGAATTAGTTAAAAGGTATAAAAACTAGTGGAAATTAATCCACTAATCACTAAATATAGTATTTTTTAGTGAAATCGTCGTTTCTTACAAACACTAGCGCATCTCAAAAAAGGTCTATTTCAATTTTGTCATTTTTAAAGCACTAGAGTAATTTAACTCTCTCAAACCCTGAGAAACTTAGGATAGGTATCATACCTCGAGTTTTTCCGACCCTACACAAATTTATTTGACTCTGGTATTCTAGAACCAACAAATAAAAAATAGAACTTTTTTGAAACGTCTTAACCTTCGTAGGACGGGACGATTTAACAATCGATAAACCCTTTTTTTTTATAAATTTTCGCGCGTATCTTCAAATAAAAACTAATTATTCTCAAGTGAGCGATATTATTTTCCGCGAGAGATTTTTCCTCCCGCCGCATTATCTCCGCCCGACTTTTCCCCGCGGTGAATTTCGAATGCGCGCGGCGCCGCAGCCTCCTTATCTCGGCGGCGGACTCCTCGATAAGGCCTTTCCTCGCGGCGCTCGTTTACATCCCATCTTCGCGGCGGCCTCGCGCGCAATTCCCCCCGGATCGCCCCGTGCAATTTTCGGCGGACGCTCTGGCCGCGACGATTATTACCGCGGCGGATCGATTCCAGCGGGAGAAACCCGAAGCGGGTACCGGACGATCGCAGCGAAGGTTGGGCCGCGGTTATGAATTTGATTTGGATGCGTACTCAGGAGGGGAGCAGCGGCGATGGGTTACTGACTTACTGTTATAATTTTCAGCGGGTCGAGCGCGCGTGCGCTTCATGAATTGCAAACGCCGAGGCGACGATGCTCGTAAACGCGCGAACATGTGGGTAACTTTTAAATTGCTCATTATCCCGGCCGGAAACCAAATGTGCACGTCGTGAGTACACGGTGATACAGCGCCGGTGCATCGTCGTAAGTAAGAACTGTATCGTGATTCGATTTCGTTAAGGAGAGGAACGACCAGATTGAAGATTTTTCTAACATTTTGTTTTACTATGGCAATTACTTTGAGAATTCATTATTTTCTTTTTTCATTCAATAGTACAATTTTGTTTGTAAAACTAACACTGAGATAAGTATAAATATTTCTCTATAAGTTCCAGAAGTGAATCAATGACATGATCTTATTTTTGAATAATTATACTGGTTCATCACATGTACAAGTAGATTAATTGCATTAAACTTTACACATCTGATAGTAAATAAAGAGAAGTTTGAATAAAAGGGAATCTAAGTATTATAAAAGGATAAAGTGATAACGTCCGAACCAACATTAAATTCAAAGTAGATTGACTTCACTGCGGTTGACTCGTCATTTCTTTAAGAGACAATTTGAATGAATTGAATATTTTTTAAACTGTTTAAATAAATTCTAAGAATTATAGCTAATAAGAAAGAATTTGAAAAAATTAACAGGCGTTTAGTTTACTTTAAGATGATAAAAAACTCATAGAAACGCTTCTGCACTGAAAAAAAGCTTGTTATTGTTGCTAAAGAAGTGTTACTTTATTTAAGTAAATTTCAGTTGATGCAAGTAAATATTACTTGAATTCAGTAAGATTTCTTTAGTAACAGTAAATTTTTTTTTCAGCGCGTAGATCATTATAATTATTCTATTTTTATGAATTACAATACGAACATTAAACACATGGTGCGCAGTAAAACCAAATACTAATAATTACGTAATGATTACCAGAGTTAAAAGCCAATCTAAGAAAACTGATAACTTCTCAACTCAATTAAAACTCCAATTTGCAAAAAAAATGTCAATTATCGACGATTTACCTCAAGAAAGATCACAACTACCCGTCAAAATTTTTAGCGTTTTTAGTCGATTCCACGCCCCGATCCCCGCGAGGTGAGCAAAAAAGCTCGCGCGAACGCCAGGTGAATACTCTCGATTTTCGAAAGTGCGCCTCGACAATGGGTGGCGCATTAAAGCGCGCATATTGAAGTGGCGCGTCGTCGTCGCGAGAATGACTTTCATCCGCGTCATAAAGGACTTTTGGTACTGCGACGCCGCGCCGCGAATCCTCCTCCTATGCGGCTCTCCTTCGCCCCTACTTAGCCTCCCCGTCTTCTGCGCGGCATTCCGAGGCGAGGCAGCAGAAACTCGCGCGTGTATGAGAGATCGCGTGTCCTTTCACCTTCGTGCGCGACTGGCTGCTTGGTGAGTATAGGGAAGCTCGTGGTTGACCGGCTGGGTCGGGCCTGGTTTCGGTAGCTAATGGATTGGCTTCGTTATCTTTTTAATCCGGTTTTTGCGCCGAGGGAAAAACCGAAGCTGAACGCCGAGTTTCGGGAGCATTTATGGAGGTCATTTTTCAACGCTTCGTATAGGACAAGCTCTTTGAAGTTAACGAAGATTTTATTAGTCAAGTGTATTGTTACTATTTCGGGCTTTGAAGTATTATAACTAATTTAATTAAGATGATATTTTTGCATTAAGAAGTAATTTCATTTGTGCGTTTTTCTTTCAAGTTTTGTTAGAAAATAAACAGTTTTGGGTAAGTTTATAGAAGTAGACATTCAATACTTGCTATTGATTCATACAAATTATTTTTAATTCTACGAAGCTGCACGAGGAAAATTATGTGTTTATCTTTCATAAAAATGTGTTATGGTAATCTTGAGATCAAGGATGTCGAACTAATTGATAAAATTATTCCACAAATATTGTCAAAAATACCATTTTTATCAATCAGTTTTACATTTTTATGGGATAATTTTTACTGCATTGGATACTTAATCCTAAGATTACTATCTGCATATGAATTTTAAAAACATCTCTCGCGACTGCATTTAATTAAATTCAAATCTGCAGTATTCTTATCAAAAACTTTATAGT
>JAXIUT010000009.1:25898210-25961678 GCA_035586675.1 Eurytoma californica | reverse complement strand
CATAATGCAGATAGGTCACACTACAGCCGATGCCATTCACATCCGTCCGCGCAGCCTCCCGAAAGTACGAAAATTAAGTCGCACCGCAAAAAAGGAGATAATAAATGCCAACCGCTCCGAAAGAGCTTTAATCTCTCGGATCCAATATCTTCATCGCGGTGTGCCTGTTCTCCTGTCAGAAGAAAAAATAATAAAAAAAAAAGTTCTCTTTGCGCCCAACGTGTAAATCGCGTAATCCTTACTTTCGCGCGCGGGTCCACGCGGCCTTAATCTTTCGGCGAAACTCACTCGCTGGTCGCCGGCGAGAGGGGCGGGACAATTGCGCGGGCCCGCGCGCGCGAAGATTAAGGACGATCGCCGCGACCCGGCGCGCGATAAAGGGACAGGGGAGTCGTCGGTGGTCCGCGTCGAGAGGACCGTTGGCGTGGCGCACGCGGAATCGGGAGAAAACGCGCGGGCTGATTGGATATTGTTGCGGGGGATCCGGATAATGCGGAATAGATTGAATTCTTTGTTTGCTTTTTTTGCAGAGTTTAAGTGGCTGCAGGGTTTTAAGTGAACGGATGTTCGCATTTTAGGGTTCTTTTTTTCTATTAATTAATTCTTTACAGATATTTTATTTTTTAAGGAAATTTTAGGAAATTTATTTTATTTTTTAAGGAAATGTTTACGCGATTTTTTGTTTATCATTCGGTCTATTCGATAAATATGCATTTCTCTATACTGGTCAAAAGTACTGATGTTTCTTTCCTTGCGGAAATGGGGAGGAAGTCAAGAATTTGGCTCTGGTGACAATTTACAAGTGATCTGGGATATTTTTTTTCTATAGATAAGAGATGCACTATTATTAATCTAGGTAAATAAATTATTTATAATTTTAATTTTATGATTTAATTAATGATTTATTAATTATATTTGTATGACTTTTACTCGAGGTAATTAATTCTTTGTATCAGAAATCAAAATCTGTGATCAATTTTTAATCAGTTTAAATTGCATAATCTTAATAATCCATTTCAAAATTTATAATCACTGAAAGTTGTAAAATCATGATTCTAATATCAAACGTTGCTTATACAGTCTAAAAGAAATCTATTTATTAGTTAGATGTTATCAGTAGGAGTAATTAGTAGTTAGAATTTCGCATGTTTTCTATGATCGTTTTTAAGTTTTCAGTCAGCAAATCTCAGATTTTTAGATTCGCGAAATAACTCGTGTGGGTTCGAAGATGATAAATTTGAATATTCTTGCGATGTTATACTGTAATTGAAAATAATTAAAGTGCAGTTGTAGTCTTACGCAATTAATTTAAAATAAAAAATGATAAATTTATTGTTTGAGCTGAGTCGTAAAATATTCAATAAGTCAGTTCGAATTTCTGCATTATTGAAAAACGTTCAAGCGTTCGATTTATTTACACACCTAATATTTCATTTCATGTAAGTATTCGTTAAAATTAAAACCCGCTTGGTACTTTTACCGCTAGAGGGACTTCATCATAGCTTACCCGATAACGAATGCGCTGTCTTAGATTATATAATGCATGGCTTGGCATTGGTAGACGCTGTTAGTGCTCCACAATTTAATTGGTTGTTACTGATTATAAGAAATCATATAGCTACCGAAAAAAACTTAATCAAATGTCACTAAAATTACGATGAAACCCTTTATAAATTTAAATGCAAGTATTTATGCATGCGTGGTTTCATATCGCTCAAGAAAAGAAGAAGGAGAAGAAGAAGGAGAAGAAGAAGAAGAAACCCTTTACTTATTTTAGGTGGTTTTACATACATAGGACATCTATTAACAAAAGTTGAAAAACAAAAGGCATTTACTGCAACTAATACGAAAACAGTATTGCAATCGAATACAAAAACTAAAAGGCATAAATTCCAAAATCGACACTGATAAAAATCTTCGATCGATCCAATCCCTAGCATCGCTGCAAAACGCTTTGGAATTTCTCCGTTCACTTATCTCCCAGGAGAGCGACACGCATACCCGCCGCGCCGAAGCTCTCATCAGGCGAGCAAAGCTCCCCGAAATTTCGGACCCGTCCGTCCGAAAATCCGAAAGGGCCCGATCGTCCGTGGGGGGACGCGGCCGGCTGCATCTCGGCTCGAAAAAAAGTGCATCCTCACCTCTCGGGGCCCAACGGCCGGGCGTCGCACGGGAGTATACACACAGAGTATACACGCACGCAGAGCGCCGAAGGGTCCTTCGAATCGAGATCGGCTCCGATCGCGTGCTTCAGGTAGCTCCGCGCGCGGCGCGTACACGCCCCCCTGACCGACGGAGGGGGGGATGCTCGGTACGTACACATCGGGCCCTTTAATTGGAGATTTCTCGTTAGATAGGACGGCCGCGCGGGGATGACGGGCTCTCGGGGCTTTTCAATCTCGCTCACGGCTACCGCGCCCCGCATTCTTCGCCGTCCGCCGTGTCTGAGAATGAGAGCTGGACTGCTCCCGGGAGTGGAATCATTTGCATCCCGAAGTGCTTTTATAAGTTCGGATTATTACGCGCTCGCTGCCTCTTGTTTTTCGTCGATCGCGCCCGAGCGCAGCCGGGATTTTTGGCCGCTCGCGCGGCTTTGATGAGGGCACGATCGGCGACGCCTATTTCGGGATGGTTGTTACGGTGGCGTGAGATGGACCTGTGAGAGATTTTCGGATACTTTCAATGTAACAGAATTACAAATCTCAGTGAAAGTGACGATTTAAGGTGTAAAGGATCTCTTAATGAATCTACCTTCAGACTTAATGCGCAGACTTAGAAAAGTATCTTTAAAATGAATATTAGGTTTCTTATTAATAAAAAAAATTCACACTAAAAAGTCATTTATAAAATTACTATTCTGTTATTCAGCAGGTATATTATTGTATAAATCTTTGTTCTTTAAATAATAACAATGGATGTTAATTATCAACTTTCAGAATGTGGATTATTTTTAAAAGTTTTTTTACTGCATTTTTCGTCAAGTAAATAGAGTAGAGCGTAAATTTTGCGCAAAAAAGATGACTTGTTTATTTAAAGCAATTAATTGCGTTTGAAAATAAAGTAAAATACTCTTTTTTGCATTAATAATTAATTCAAGCGTGTAGTTGTAAATACACAATGTTATATTTTTCACCTTGCAAATTAGTCGTTAGGGAATAAAAACAGCACTCGATACGCATCATCGATTCTCCAATTATGAATGTTCACGCGATCGTTTAAAATACAAAATATGTGAAATTATTATGGATCGTGCATTAGCCGGTTTAAATTTAGATTACAAAATAACGCACAACAAAAATCAAGGTGCACTCGACGTGCAGTCTTAGAGATCGTCGAGATTAATTACACGAGGAATTGAAAAAAAAAGAAGTCCACGGGATGTAATATACATTATCATATTGACTGTTAATGACGATGCTGACTCGATCTAGATTCGATTCAATCAAACTGTCTGCATAAATTCCATATCGTTATCTCGCGCGGGCTTTTTATATCAGCGGCGTTTGATCGAACTGAGAAAGTAGCTCGGAGATAAAAGCGCGCTGAAGATAATGGATGGAAAAAGGAGAACCTAAAGACAGGTAGATTGAAAAGAATGAAAAAAAGCCGTAGACGCGTTTGAAACAGGAGTACCGGCCATTTGTCTCGTGCGTTGATTTTCAAAATAAAAGTGGCCTTCAAATCAAAACTTCAATTTCAATTTTGAAAATCACCGATTCCCCCCGAAAAAAGTGTACAGAAATCCATTCTTCCCTCCAGCGACGAAACAGCGTAGGACGGAAGAAAGGCCAGGCACAAAGGCTCGAGAAGTGCATGAAACTCGAACTGCAGGGTCGCGCGGTCGAAGCAAGGAGTTGGTCCGCGGGCGCAGGTGATCCATCTGCGGCCGATCGATCATGCGCGCCGCGCCGCTGCTTTGATAAGCCCGCGGCTCCCCCTCCCTTATCTCCATCTGCGCTCTCGGCTTCCACGAAGAGAGCTTCCTGTGCTCGCGCGAGCGGAGAACCGAGGCAGGGGAGGGGGTGGGGGGAGAAAAACGTCTCCGAACGGCTCCTGTCGATCTCTCGGCCCTTATCGCGGCTACCCGTCGTCCACGTCTCGCGCGCGCGCCTCGGACCCTTTAATCTGCCATCTCGGAAATCTAAATATCTTTCTCTTGTTCGGCTTATCGGCGACGAGCAGCGGAGAATGCGCCTCGCTCGGATTAATAAAAAGAGAAAGAGAGGGGCTGAACGAGACGCGAGCCGTGGATTTTTGTGCGCGATCGGCGATCGATCCCGGGATATCTCGATTAATTGGGGGAGGTTCGTAAGAGGACGGCTACCGAGACTCGCGCGCTTGCTTTGGCAGCGCAAAATACTGTAAATTTAAAAAGCACAGTTTAATTTATTGGCGAAAAATAGCAAATTTTAGGGTGCAGTTAGATGGTGTCTTATTTTTTTTTTAAGTGCGCGCGGCAAGTTTTATGTATTTATCTAATGTTTTTTATCTAATGTTGTAAATTTTAAGCCGAAAGACCTAAGTATAATTTTTATAAAAGGTAAAGGTTTTCTTATATTTATTTTTATCCTATGTTAATTATGAAAACTTGTGATTATACATAGGTTGTATTTATTTCTTTATTTAATTAAACATTTCGACCTTAAAAATTAATTATTGCGTTGAATCATTAATGAATCATTGGGTTCTTTTTTAATCATTTCAAATTTTCCGCTCACACTTTTAAAACTCTTATGAAAAATAAGACGTCTTACAAACATACCTTCCGGCTCTCCGTAAAGAAAAGCACATTTTACGAAATCCCTCAGGAATCTAACAAAATATACTCTTCTTCGCGATAAGACTCCGAATGTGCTTTTTCTTCATGACAGATTTGAATTGTGTTATTTTTCAAGAAATCAAATGTGCCTCTCTTCATTAGGAAAAAGTGAAGTGTGCTTTTCTTCGTTAAGTGCAACGAAATTATCTTACGTAATTTACGCACTACTCCAATTTCTTAATGCAGCCGCGATGCATTCTAAATTAAACGTTGAAACGCTTTTCTATTGTTCGCCTGGGCTGCCGGCTGAAATGGAGCGACCGAGAACGAGAATAACTCGATTGTATTGTAAGTATCGCGATTATCAATTAAAATACATTGACGGGCCGTAATAGCGGTGATTCGAGGGGAACAATTTATATAAAAGCGCCGCGTGCATCGCGACAACACTGACAAAAAACCGACGTTAATGCAGTGTGTAAACAAGCGAAATCTCGAAGCGTGTCCGCAGCGAGCTTTGTAATTACTCGACGAAAATAATAATGAAAAAAGTTAAAAAAGAAGAAAAATAAAACACGCGCCGTCCGCACTTTGACATCCGCAAGCGTAACGCCGAGCAGGCGAGTCCATTGACGCAATTACTCATTTCCTCGGCGCGTCCGAGTGAGCGACGCGAAAATCATTTGCGCGCCTCGAAAACAAAGATCTTTGCGAGCCTCCTGCGCGTTTAATAAACGAGGCTGATAATTTTTTTTCCCCCCAGCGAAATTCTCGCGACGCTCGTTATGAGATCGGGTATTCTAATTTTATATGCCCGCGAGTGATCGATGCACGCGCTCACGGCCGCACGGGAGAAAAAATTAATTAATGTAGTGGCGGAGAGGAAAAAGAAAGAAGTCATGGGGCACCTTTACGATTCTTTTTATTTGAGGCTGTTGCTGAAACTGACGCCTCTTTTTGCTCCTTCTTGCGAGTGCGCGCAATTGGCTCCCAATACTTTTTTGAGCGAATAACTTTGCAATCGACTTTTTTTTAAATTGTGAAATTACACATAGGATTGAACTTTCAATAAAAATACACGGTTAATATTTAAAAATCTTACGTTACTGCAATGAAGTATTTTGAAGTATTAACACACGGTGCAAGATTTATATTCCGTTATTTGATAAGAAATTGCAAAAAAATTATGTCGATGTGTCCTTTAAACGGCTGTAAATAAAAAAGGTGTGTTTGAAATGTACTTGTATTTTGTACGCACATTTAATGAAAGGATTTAATAAACGATTTCAACAACATTTATGAAAGTTATTGCCGTAAAAATTAAGGTAAGAACAATTAAAAAGTGCCTCTCATTATAAAAATTAACAAAATGCTCTGTTCTACTTCGCGTGATGATGATTTCTAAATGGAAAATATTATTCAAATAAAATAATATTTTTCAGCAGTGCATCAGATCAAGAAATTCCTTCTCTGCGCTAAACAAGTTTTCCTACCAAATAAATAAGCCAACAGTAAACTGCGCATTAAGATGACTCAGATGTCAGAGCCTCGCGGCCGGCGTTACGTCCTCCGATCGAAACGCACTTAGAACGAAGGAGCCCCAAAAACAATTTTTTGCCCACCCGTGATTTTCAAAGCGCATCTAAATCCCCGCGGCCGAGCGAAAAACAGCGGGAAGGAGGAGCGGGGGTACGTACCGGGCGAGGAGGCCGTTCGCGAAGGATAGTCAGAAACGCAAGAGAGAGAGAGAGAGAGAGAGAGAGGAGAGAGATCCGGCCGATGCTGCCGCCGCGTCGTTACTTGCACTCATGACGCATAAATTCCCCGACGAGGCGCGCGCTCGCCCCTCGCTGGTTCTCAACCCGCAGCGATGATTTAAGCGCGGGTCTCTCGCTCGCACGGGATCGCCGCGGGGAAATCGCCGAGCTCGTGTTTCGTCGCTTATTATTTCTCCCTCCCTCCGCCGATCGCGGAGCGGCCGGCGGGGGAGAGGAGGAGGCCTTCAAGGATTTTCGGCCGCCGGCCCGTCGCGGATTCCGCGCGTCTCCGATTTTTGCGGAATTTATCACGGCGAGCTGATAGCGTGTATAGGGTTTCGCGCCCAGGCGTTGCCTCTCTTTTTCCTTTTCTGCTCGCCGAGCGCGAGTGGGTTTCGGGGTTTCGCGCGCCGAGTTTTTTCGGTGGTTGATCGCCGGATAAACGACTCGCATGCTCGATCTTCATGTTTATTACAGGTATTTAAGGAATTCTTCGTCTTGAGTTTCTTTTCGTGTATGCATGTATTATTTATTATTTTTTTAAAGAGACTGATGCGGTAGAAAAATAATTACATTTTTATTATAGAAAATAATTTAAATAATATGCATAAGAAGTTTTAAATGAGGATTAATCCGTAAGGAATATTGTTGTAAGCGGTGAACTGTAAAAGTTGAATATTGTGATAAATTGTTTAAGACTACTGCACTCCTTTTTTTATCACGTGCACATAAACGCATTAAAAAAAAAAGAGAAACAAGTCGTTCAAATTGCCTATCATAAAAACGAAGATTTATCGAAACTTTGCACTTCAGCGTGAACGTTTTTTTTTTTGCCCCGAAAGTCCACGTTAAAACCGTTACACTTCGTTTATTATCAAATAATGCAAATTGCACCGACGAATTTAACAGGCTGCAAAAGCGCAGTCGACACTTCCCGCGAAATAAATCTTTATTTATCACGCTCCGCGGGGGTAATTAATTCGTCAAAAGATTTTCGGCATTAAATTATTCCCGGTGTGTGCGCTGCACTTTTTTTTATAACGAGGCGCTTGTGCATGCGGGTCGTAAAAAAAAGAGGTGGGGGGTGGATCTTTAAATAATGATGACAGATCGGCGAAAAAATTCTAGGAAAAGAGCGGCGAGCGAAACGGGTCATCCTCCGCATGTACGCACGAAAGCGAAATTTATCGCCCCCCGATGCAGCAAAAGCTTCGATCGAGCGCTGCCTCGTTCTCCGCAGAACGCATATCCGCAGACGCGCGCCGATAAAAATCCCAGGCCCCTGGCGGACGCGGCACCGCCGCAGAGCTGAAATTGTTATGACTCGCGACTGCGATTTGTCGGGTCCATTTCTGTTTTACTTTTTTTCGATTAGGATTTTTCATTTTTACCGTACGTTTCTGTTTTTTTTATTCTTTTAATTCCAATGTTAATATTGAAAAAATTTACGGGATGATGATTTTTTTTATATAATGATTTAAATATATTTCACTTTAATTTTGATCTCTTTTCATTTACGATGATTAAAAATGGAAGTGGCTTTTAAAATTGGATGCCTCGCGATTTCATAATTCGTAAGCTGTCAATTTATTAATTTAAAAATCGCGGAACTCGGACGTGTTTAACGTTTAATAGCATTGCTCGTAACTCGCGTTTTACGGCTATTTCATTTTTACGCCGTGCGGTGGTCGGCGATTTAAAGTAAACTTTTTTAATAAGCTACAACGATTTTTTTCGAAAACGCGTAAACACCTTTTGACCTCCTTCTGGAACCCTTCACTGCTCTCGTATGCATACTTTTATACCCCCTGTAAATAATGCGACGGCAAACGAGCAAACAAAGAAATTAACAAATATAAAAGAATATACGCTTTCCGCGTCGAGAAACCCTTCGCCTCCGCGAATTCCCCGTAAGATTTCGGCGTGGGGCGCACGGCGCGATAAAATATTCCTCGTCGTTTTTTTTTACGGCGGGGTTTCCTCTCCCGAGAGGCGGACCGAGACACAACATCCGCATCGAGCGAAATAAAAGGATCGGCTCGTCTATCCGCGAAGGTATGTATAATGCGAGTCCCGCGCCGAATCGGCCCGACGAGAGTTGCGGATCACCTTGAGCAATAAAAGAACAAGGAGCGAGGCTCGCGCGCGAGCGCGCAGGATTTATATACGAGCGCGCGATCCGAGGCTCTGCGCCACGGAATATAATAATAATCATCGCGCCGGCTGCGAAATATAATCGAGACGCCGTTGCGAATTTGCGAAACGCGGCGAACAAGTGCACTGATTTCTTCTTTTTTTTAAGTTTTTTCTTTTAGATCGTTTATATGATTAAATTTTTTTTAGTTCATTTATTGCGCACGAGAAAACGCGTAAATCTTCTGGAAATAAAATATGTATGTTCAAAAAAAAAAAAAGAAAAAAAGCTTTATATTTTGTAATGCGCTTGAAGATGGTGACAAAACTCATCGGAACGCCTTAATTAATGAATAAATAATCGATTCTTATACTAATTAATATTTTTTTTCGATACAGTAAATAAATTTTATTGAGAGCAAACAGTATTTGCTGAATGATAATTAATGTACTTACAACCGGTTGAATTTTGTAATTGAAATATGAGACATTTATTATTGTTTTAAATTAAAGAAACTATTGAAATTCCAGGGACCGGGTGATTTTTTTTTTTTTTTTTAAGAAAAATAAAAAATCGATCCGGCGTACCAATACACCTGCAAAATTCGCGGAACTCGTAAGTAAGCGGCTAATCCCCGCCGCATTTAGCGATTAATTCCCCCCGAGCGCGGGGACAAAAGGCGAGGCCTCGGACAATTCGCAGGCGGCGGTGCAGTATCCATCGGGAGCCGGGCGCGCGAGGCTTTTATGCTCAAGGACACGCGGCGACGTGTAGCTCGCGCTCTCGCCGGGGCATATTCCGAAACCGAAAGTGCGATCCCGCGAAAATCTAACATCTCGCACAACCGGTCTAACCGGATTCGGCCCCCTCCCTCTCTCTCTTTCCTCCTCGACTCGTCCCTCCGCCCCTTCGCGACTGGTTTTTTGGCAGCAACGCGCGTAGGTAGGCTCGGATGCGCGCACGTAGCGTCATTTGCAAGAGGCCTTTATCGTGACGCAGAGGGAAAAAACCGCGGATGCCTGCACGCTGACGGACGCTGCAGAGAGAAGGAGAGAGTCCCTTACGGGAGCCGAGCTTCCCGGATTAAAACCCGCTGACTTAATTTTCGGACCTTCTTTTTTACGGCCCTACCTCGCTTTTCCCTCTTACTTTTTTCCCCCGCGGTATATACTGCGGACTTTTTTCGGAGATTCCTTTTTCCGCGCATGTAGCGCATTGCTGGGCGTTGATTCATTTTTTATTTTCGTAGTTGTTGCTGGTACCGTGATTTTTTTTACTTATTATTTTGAATGTGCTGAATATGAGTATATGCGTATAGATAAAGTACATTGAAGATAAGTAATAAAAATTGATCATATCATTGTATAATAAATAAATAAATACATATAGAATTATAAAAAAACATTACACTAGTGTTCTACACTACCAGAAATATAAATATAATAAAAGTGACTTTTGTATTAAATGACTTACCAATGTTTAGTTCATTAGCTCGTGAAACAGTACAAACATCCTGTAAAAATGATTTGTTTTCATCGATTAGACTCTTACATTCTGAAATTCACCCAACTCCAACAGAAAAAGAAGAAAAAATACTTTGAACTTTTTTTTAACTCTTTTCTCAACTAAAAGTGAGTACAGTCATACTATCCATCTTTACTTATCTCTAACGGTGATAAGGAAGTAAACAAAAGGAAAAAACTGAATGAAAAGAAAGGAACAATAAGGAAAAGCAAATGAATAGAAAAAAGTGTCGGGTCGGTACGTAAAGTGAAGACAAATAAAACGACAAACAAAGACAAAAAAACATTTATAAGGCATCTCGTGTTTATTGTAAGTTTTATTGGTATAAAAAAGTGAAAATGGAAAAAAAAACAGAACAGAACAGAACAGCCGCGGCCGCGACGAGGCGCGCGTTTCCTCCCCCCATGCTGCTGAACAAATTCAAATTTCGCGCGCACTCCTCGAAGCTCGGCGAAAGCGCGCGCACGGGGTGTGCTTACACTTGGCGCGGGCCTCGTCGCGGCGCACTTCAAAAAACCTCTCGCATTCTCTCGCGCTCTCTCGCACACACGCGCTCCCGTCAGTCACGAAAAAAAAAAAATAATAATAAAGTATTAACATACTGTATATATATACGCGCACGCGCGCGTTCTCTCGCTCTCCTGCAAAGTTGCGACCTATTATAGGAACCTCGTTCCGATCTAGAAATAGTCCTCGACGCTCGAGCATTCCGCGCTGTATTCTTTCGACCGTCTCACGGTCTCGAGATTTTTTCCCCCCTCGGCACCTCCCCCCCCCTCTCGGTGCGTGCGTGTGCTTCTCCACCTTCTTTTTTTCCGCTTAACTCGTGAAAGTACAAAGATCGCAGTCTTTATCTCTCTCGCGCATTCGTCCTTTTTGCTAGCTATTCTCAGTTCTACACAAGCGGGTCCGGGCGAAGGCATCGGTGCCCCGAAGCCGGCGTCGGCTCGATCGGCTCAATTTGGAGACAGTCTTTTCGAACGGTAAGTAATCGAGACGCCGCGGCGTGTCATTGATTGAGATCGGCTCGACGATGCGCTTCGATCGGACCTGCTTTTTAACAAAAAAAGAAAAAGAAAAAGAAATAATAGAAATCAACAGCGACTCGGATATCCCTTTTTTTTTTTTTTAATTAAATTCGAGAGAAATATTCATCTTTTTTTGTTGAGCTGCGCGAGCGTCGATTTGTTGATTTTCGTGTGCGGCTTAAATGATTTACAATCGATTTATATCCAGTACGAAACAAAATAACACAAATGAGAAACTCAAAGATAATAGACGCATATTCTAATCTTGCGAGCTCTCCGCTCTTCTCGTTTTACAAACGAATCAACTACATAATAATCGTAATAATATAGCAATAATATATCCCACTCAACATATACATACAATTGATTTCGAAAAGAATAAAACAGCCAATTTGATAATTCGAAACGAAAAAAAAAAACAATAATTTACTTTTCCTAAAAATATAAAGAGATTTAATTTATACAAAAGAGAAAAAAAATTTCTTTTTTAGCGCAACAGTTTTGCATCCTCGAAAATTTCACTCTCAAGTTTCCTCGCGCGCTCCGCTCCTGTTCCCTCGGCCGCGCGGCGCCGACTCGTCCGCGCGCACCTCCACTTCGTCCTATTGCACTCGGGTATAATTAAAAAGACGGCGAGGAGGAGGGAAGCGAAGTCGCCGCCGAAAGAAATAATGTAATAAAAACGAGAAAACAAGAAAAGCCCCGAATATATCGAAGCTCGGGCGTCCACCGGCCCGTCGAGCGAGCATTGCACACGCGGGTACAGTTTAAAAAGCACGCGCTATTACACTCTTCGAGAGAGAAAGAAAAAGAAGGAGAACTTCATGCAACGCTGAAATTGCCGACAGTGCTCGCGGGGAAGCGTCCGGGGCGCCTGGTCCTTAAATTCATCGATAAAAAACAATATTACAACATTCTCATCTGTCTATTGTAGGAGATAATAGGAGGTCTATCCGTTCAACCCTTCTTGTATCTTGTATATATATAAATATATGCGCGAGCTTAAGAGCTAAGTACTAATTGTATGTATTGTATGTTATGTATAACGGTTTCATTGAGCGTTTGGCGGTGGTCGTGATAAGCGGCCGGGCCGCCCCCGCGAGCACGGAAACGCACAACAAATTGGCAATTTCAGTGATGCGTTCCTCCTTTTCTTTTTGCTCTCGTTCGAAACAAAAGGAAAGAGAGAGAGAGAGAGAGATCGGTACTCGCTCGACGCGCGCGCGCTGGTTTCTTAATTAAACGGTTATAAAGAGCAAAGTGCGACGCTGTCTCGGGTGACGGAGTCGCGTGTCGTATACAAAATCACTTCGTCGTACTATATAGTTTTCTTTCGGTTTCTCCGCGAGGAGAGAGGAAGACGTGTGTGTATGTGTTTGCTTTTCTTCTTTTTTTTTTGTCTACTTCGTTTGCGTGCGAGAAAAGGGTCGGGCTCTCCCTCGCCGGTGAGACGGGGAAAGCGCGGATTTGCCGCGGGGGTATAAGGGGTCGCCGAGCACGTTGCCGCGCAGTCACTTCTCGATGGAATAAGTAGGTCCATTACGAGATGATTTCCGAATTTATGCGTACGCGCTGTTGATTCGCTATGTCATTGATAAAATTTAATGGCTTTCAATGAAATATAAGTAAATTTACGCATTATGTGTGTAAAGTAAAACTTCACGTACGATTAAGGTGGTGCGTAAAGTTGCACTTTACGCCCTCGTAGCAAAAACTACTGTAAATCATAAATCGTTCGCTTGTTAACTAATTAATCAAAATCAAATAATTTTTAATTATTTAATAAGTGATCAGTACTTTTTTAGAGACTGAAATAGTATTTCAATTTTTTTTATTTTGAAAGTCCACTTTTTTGCATTTCTAACAAATAATCAATGACAATTCGGAAATCATTTCGTGATATTCATACTCTTCCATCGCTATAGAAATCCCAAAATCGTTAACTGGTGAAAGAAAGACGCGCTGGGTATAACAAACTAGTCGCTTATGGCACGATACGTTTGGATTAGAAAAAAAAGGGAAGTCGTGGAAGAACTTAAAAGTGACGATGAGAAACAAAAACGCTTGTCCATCTCGCGCAGCAACAAAGTGTACACGAAAGCGGCGCATCGGAGCACGAATTTCCCGATGAAAAGCTCACGCGTCTTTTTTTTCTCATTAGGATTGAAAATAAGAAGTGTGTACTCGCGGCACGAATTTTTTTTTTCAGAGCAGTTGCAGACGCTTGGATGATCTATTGCACGACCGACGCAGCGGGGGGTTGGCTGGCGAAAAAAAATGACCGTTTCTCATGCGAAATCCAAATCGGCCGCGTATCGCGTGAGCTTTTTCCACCGGGGCCCTTTCTTCTCTCGCATTAGCGGCGCGAGGAAGCGGTCGGCGATTGAGTGCCCGACGAGGTGTTGTGTGTACAAAAAAAAACAGCAAAATAAAAAAGAAAACGCTGGTACGTAAAAAAAATGGCATTCGTCCTTTAAATATATCACACCACACGATGGATTCTGTGACTGCGAGATACTCGTAAACGGTAATGTAGCAACGTCGACGGCTATTACTACGTTTGTGTGTACGTGTGTAAGAACAACAACAAAAAATGGTATAGTAGCGAGTCTTCCGCGATATACAATCAACAAAAACTAAATGGCGCTTCGGTCTGCATGTACACGCACGCGCGCGATTGTCATTCTGATATATATACTTTTTTTTTATATTCTTTCCATTGCATTCTTTTCTTCCGTTATATTATGTGCGCGACTCGCCGAATACCCATTCGACGATCGCGCAAGTTGTATACTTGTATATAAGTGGAGTTTATGGCGCAGAGAGTCGAGAAATCACTACAGTTATAGCAATAGCAGCAAAAAAATAGTAATAATAGTAGTAATAGGGGTAATAGTAGTAATAAAATAATTCATAATTAATAATAATATTGGCGATAAAAATAATTACAATGATGGCAATGGAGAATAATAAAAGATAAAAACAAGGATCTGTCCGTATCTACATGTTCGCCCACGAATTAGGCTTAAATATAATTTACACTAAAAAAAGCTGTGTGTTTGTTCCTCTATCAACTTGATTGCTTGTCCTCGAGACCTATTCAGAATCGATTCCGCAGAAACAATGAGAACAAAAAGAAAACGGGGGGTGGGGGGGGGGGGGGGGGTTAAAGGACAAAAAAACCTTAAGTATGTTCACCCTGTGACGCAAAATACAAAAATCCCGATGATGCGCAAAGAAAAAAGAGAGAGCAACTTCCTTATTCAACTTTAAACTCTATTTCGTTACAGCGCGAAGTCTTCGAAAATCTCTTTCCTCTCGTATTTTACTGTTTCCGCGATGGAAGAAAATTAAAAAAAAAAAGAGCACGACGCCATGTGCATTGTTTGATCGAATGGTTGGTAGGATTGTCGCTTAAAACGTAGTAAATGCAAGAGAGTTAAGTACGCATGGTATAAAAAAAAAATTTCTTCTCGGCGCGATTTTTCTTTCGGCGCACGCTTCAGTGTACGGCGATATATTGTGCGGGGTGAATTATGAAGGATCTTTTATCTGTCACATTCAGCTACTCGGAGACACTCCAAAAAAAAAATTGAAAAAAAAATTGCAACAAATATCGTTCAACCACCGATTCTCGTTTCAACGAGTTCAGTCTGGTCACTTCGCGAAGTAGGTACACGTAAAATTTACTGATGAAGAACTATTGTTTCTGTGTAAATAAAAATAACAATTGTACATTGTAACAAACAATCCTTTATGGATGTCTCTCCGAGTTAGGAATCTAACAGTCAACCTAATTATTTCATCTCTGATAACGTCTGATAATTAATTATTTATTATCTCAACTATTGGAAGAATATGTAAAAAAAAAAAACGATTACAAGTATTGCACGCCTCTATCACTATTTCAACCAGCAGACCTGAATAAACCAGAACGTCGTCAGTAAGTAAGGAAAAAAAAGAACGAAAATCTGTTCCCTTCTCAAAAAAAGAAAGAAAAACTCTTGTACATCGTATCTGTGTGTAATCGAGCCACTCGCATAATACAAACTTAACTTTGTTTTATACATGCTTCATTAATCAATTAACTCCGTTGGTGTAGAAAACAAGTGATTCTATCCTTTAAAAAATAATAAAAAAAACAGAGCTGTATATCCTATGTGTATATTACGTACGGTTTGGCAGTTTTCGTATCTGTGTGAGTGTGTGATCGTCTATATGATTGCGGCCTGTCTCAGTCGCGGCGCGCCAGCGCAGAGTGAGTAAAAAAAACCCCTATATAATCTGTTCAGTGAACTCTCATTAGTCGGCCACTAATTGCACACGTGAAAAAAATAAAACAGCGACAAAAAAAACATTTAAAAAAAAAATAATTAGTAATAAAGAAAAATCAAAATAGTACAATGTAAATGACAACGGACAAAAATCGGCACTGAGGTATATGTCGTATGGAGCTTGATTACAAAAAAAATAGCAGTGAAAAAAAAACATACAGATCGGAGGACTGAGAAATTATCGAGACCTGCTTTCGACAGAAGCGTATACACGCGGTTTTGTCCCGTTCACCTGTTTCGTCCTCGAAACTCCCGTTTCTCGCGCGAAAAAAAAGATGAGGGGCTGCTTTGCGCGTTAATAAAAAAAAAAAAAGAAAAAAATAACTCGGGCGCAGTGTACATGAGCATTCTTTCATCGGTACCGGAAGTGTGCGAAAAAAAACCGCTAAATGCTTTTGCAAGAGCCGCGCTCGTCACTGTTACGTGCGGAATATTTCGTCTGCGTGTGTGCATTCGTTTCGATAACAAAAAAAAAAAGAAAAAAAAAGGAAGAGAAGAGACTAATGTGCGCGCACGCATTTAATTTTTTTTTTTTTCACGCGTAACGAGCGAAACCGCGCCGTCCGCGACCTTGAGATTCTCTAGTCCGAATTACTTTTTCTTTCTTTTTTCGCTTCGCTTTGTTATTCCGATGCGTGCGCGCGCGTGCGCTTTTTAACTTCTTCGTCGTCGGACCACCAATTTGTGTGCGTGCCACCTGCCTTCCATTTCTCGCGTCCCTTTTTCTCTCCGTTTTCTTTTTTAAAAAAAATCTAACAAATCACGAGGCAAGGCCCAATTTTCGACCTTCGGAAGGCTCCCGAGAGTCGACGCGAGTGACTCGGCGGTACGTCGAATTTAGCCGCCGAGATGAATTTCGATTGTCGTTCAACGTGTCGAATTTCTTTTGGACGCGAATTTTTCGTACGATAAAAAAATATGGCACCAGGCACTCGGAAATTGGTGGTACGCGGAATTTTTGTTTACTTACTACGATAAATGGCGACGATGATAATGATAGTTAAAATGACGATGACGATAGTTGCCATTATAAACCCTACTGATCGAGCAAAGATAAATTAGACGCGACGCTTCGAATTCTTTTTACCACGAAAAAAAAAACATTATGAAGCGGGTGAGAGATTAAACGTAAATTTTAAGAAAGACTTTGAGAGTCACAATCACATCGTCAAAGCGTAATTAAACGTACAGTTTGACGTTTTGGCGCCTCGCACAATATACATGCGTCATATATATTATGCGTTTACACGATTCACTTTGTTTTAATATGTATACGCGGTATCAGACTTATAACCTAATGAGTCGTTTTTATTTTTTTTAACGTGGCTGCTCTCGCATAGACACGGTTCATTTATATCCTTAAAATTCCCTTAATAACACTTCTGAGCGCATTTTTTTCATCCTTTTTTTTTAGTTCTGTATAATCGGAGTATCATTAATTGCAAGTATTCATTATTTTTTTTTAAATATGTATACACGGTTTGTATACGTATATGTAAATATTTATAATGCACATGCACATACGTACACACGCACGTACAACTAAAAAATACAATAAAATCACTGCACCAATTAGCAGCAATTCCGAGGCACTACGAACAGGCCATAGTAAATATGGCCACACAATTATCATCTCAAATCTCTGTTTCTTCAAATTAAAAGACTATATAGAATGTCTAATACATAATAATTAATATATATATATTTATGTATATATATATAATATATATATATTTTTATTTATTCTTTATATATATCCGTATCTCGTACTAAGTATAGATCATAGTGTATTGTGTAATATACAATAATAAGAGAGATCACACGTCTTAATGTAGAAATTTAAAAGACTATCATCTAGTACGTAAAATTTTTTTTTAAGTATTGCCACGAAATGTACGAATGAAGTCCATTACGATCACGTTCAAGAATATAATAACGACGCAATAAAAAAAAAGGTATGAGGTGATTGAATGATAAATATGAGGATGAAAATGATATTTCATGGTAAAATGACGATGACGACGATGGTATAGCGATTGCTCCGTGATGGCGACGATGATAACGATTAATGGTAATGAAAAAAAAAGAAAAAAAAATGACTATGATGATCGATATGACAAATGATAATGAGACGACGAATGATAACGTCAACGCGTGGAGCGACGGTAAATGACGATAATTTCAATGATCAAGAATAAACGCGCGCACCTGCCTCTGCGCGCGCGCCCCCCTCAACTTGAGCTACAATTTATTATCGACTATCCTAATTACTCTACCAAACTACGGTGTCTCAGCCTTCTTCCACGTTCCCTCCGACATTTCGTTTGCTTATCTAAACTGTCTTCCCCCCCTAGCACGCTTCCTATCCCCCCCTACCTCCATCCTCCTATACCTTTTATATTCAGCACCAATCTGACGTTTTACGTTACTTACTTATCAACAAAGAAAAAAAGTAGAAGAAAATAAGAAGAAAAAAATAATAACCAATCAAAGTGTTCGCCACTGTCAATTAAACTAACCGGCTGCTCGTGTATAAATATACATTCGAATTACGTAACAGGTTGTCCCCGGAGTCTCGTACCTTATCCTCCTCGTCTCGCATATATTCGATATATTAAAGACCTATTTTTTTCGGATACACCCGCCGGGCGGCCGGGGGTAAGCTTCGCTTCTCGCGCCGCCCGTCGGGGGAGAACTCGAGCGCGCGGAGTAAATGCAATGTGGTTCCGGACGCTCGTCTTTTTTTTTTTTTACTTATTCGCTCCGATCGTCCCTCACGTTTTTTTTTTCGTCATTTCCTTTACTCGCTTGCTCACACTCTCTCGCGCATATTTTTTTTTGTTACCTAATTCGTTCATACTCGCGATTCACCCTGACCGGCCTCACCCTCCAGCCTCGCGCTCACATCGCTTACTCGATTAAATTTATATCGTCCAAGGTAAAATACACGCTATACATATGTACAGACGTTCCTCTGTGATCCGTCTCGCTTGATCCGCCTCGAAATATTCCTCTTCGTTTGCTCCGTCTCATCTCGCCTCCTGCCTCTCTCTGTCCACCGCCTTTTTATTTTGTCGTCTCGCTCATTTAGCCTACGCATCCTACTACTCTATCCTCGGCTCTCGGACTCCCTTCTTCTTTTGACTTTTTTTTTTTACTCATTCTTTCATTTTTTTTTCATTTTTAAACATAGGCAAGTTAAATAGTTATCACAATCGTGTCAGTCTAGTCGAAAATCGAACATGTTCAACCCGTTTGGCGAGTGAAACCCAGCGTGAATGAGGTGTCGTCGAAGAAAGAGTAAACGGTTAACAATTAATTAGTGGTGAGATCGTCGCATTCCGGGCGTCCGTGTGCGACGCGAACAATCGGTGACGGTAAGAAAACAAAAGGAGAACGAAAATAAAATAAGAACCCGGGCTCGGGCGCGATAACGAGCGTCATAGCGCGCGTTCGCATTGTCGTCGAGCGCATACGGGGATAGCTTATTGGACGAGTTTTCATTCGTTGATATATGATGTGTAGTTTTATGCATACGTTACCTTATTACGTGAATTCGCCCTTCGTTAAAAAAGCAAAAGAAAAGAACCTTTCTCCCATTCCCGTTGAGACACTCGCGGTTGTGTTCAACCGGTAAGAAGTTAAACGAACAGACGAGGTTTCTCCAGTCGTCCAAATGACGACTTTCAGCGGTACAAAGAAAAAACAAAACTTCGGTGTGTAAAGTTACTAAAAAAAAAAAATACCAAAAAAAAACAAGTATATGGGTATAAAAAAAAACACAAGTCGGAAGAGCAATTCCCTAAACAACGGACGAGCAATGCCGTGTGCGTTCGGTCCTCGAAGCCTCGCAGCTCCATTTCAAGGATAGAGCGGTGGAAGCGGCTGCGCCGACGGCTGCTGCTGCTGCGGCTGACCACACCTGCCGGACGCGTCCGGCGACGAGGACGACGAGGCGATCGAGGATGGCGACGACGACGCCGACGAGGACGAGATCTGCTGCTGCTGCTGATGCTGCTGGTGATGATGATGATGGTGATGCTGCTGCTGCTGCTGCTGCTGCTGCTGCTGCTGGTGATGGTGGTGATGGTGATGCTGACTGCTGCTGACCGCGGCGGTGAGACATCGCTGAAACCTCAGCGGTATTCCTGCTGGCTAGTACGCTGCAGGATGGACGGCTAGTCACTGGGGCGGCAGCCCGGTGGGCGGCTTGAACTCGCCGGTCACGGCCACGACGTTCGACTGGCCGGGGAACTGGGCCGAGGTCACGGCCGGCTGGTGGTTGAAGGCCGGCGCGTAGCACTGGGGGAAGTAGAGCTCGGGCTTGACGACGGTGGGGGTGAGGCCGCGGGCCACCGAGACGGGCCCCAGGCCCGCCGGTCCGGCCGCCCCGCCGGCGCCGCCCGGCGGCTTCGTGTCGCTGCTGCTGTTCCGCCTGACCTTGGCGGCGTGCGGGTTCATGTGGTTGTCGATGTGCTTCTTCACCTCGGGCTCGGTGGCGAAGCGCCGCCGGCAGTTCGGCATCGGGCAGCAGAAGGGCCGGTCGCCCTGGTGGGTGCGGGTGTGCTGGTCCAGGATGGCCTTCTGCCTGAAGTCCTTGCCGCACTGCTGGCACTTGTACGGCTTCTCGCCGGTGTGTATCCGGAGGTGCTGGTTGAGGATGGTGCGCTGCCTGAAGTTGCGGCCGCAGTAGACGCAGCCGTAGGGCTTCTCGTTCGTGTGGATCCTGAGGTGCTGGGTCAGGTGGGACTGCTGCCTGAAGCGCTTGCCGCACTCGGGGCAGGGGTACGGCCTGGACTCGATGTGTATGCAGCCGTGCTGGAGGAGGGTGGACTTCTGCTTGAACTCCTTCTGGCAGATGGGGCAGCGCACGTAGAGGGGCATGCCGGCGGAGCGGCCGTGCTGGATGACGTCGGGCAGGCAGACCTTGCCGTTGGCGGCGCCGCTCTGCTGCTTGATGTACTGGAGGGCGCCGAAGGTGCCGGACGCCCCGCCCGTCCCGAAGACGGCGTGGTTGTTGCCCTTCGGGTCCTTGAAGTAGGCCGGGTACTGGCTGCTGCCGCCGTCGCCGGGCGCCGGGCTGAATGCGCCCGACTGCGTGTCCGTGTCGCCGAAGGTCGAGGCGACCTCCTCCTTGCCCTCCTCCGGAGGGAAGGGCACGTCCTGGGGCCACAGGGTGGGCGTCATCCCGTTCTTGAAGATCAAGTGCGGGCTCACGTCTGAAACGATAAGCGGAGAAGAGAACGTTTAAATGACTGCGCCGTATGGAGCCCGGGGCGACTTTTTTTTTCTTGTTAATGATTAATTGCGCATACTATGGTTTTGCTTTGGCTTTTTTTTAGTGAGGAGGAAGTCACGGCTATCGGCAGATTTTTGTTATTTTTCTTATATGGGCGATGGATGATTAGTTTAGCTCGTGATTTCTCGGCAATTCGGTTCTACTAGAGTTTCGAGGCGCGACGCATCGAAGAAGAGATTTTCAGCAGCGGTTGGCAAGCATTTTGCAGGTATCTAGCTGTCGCAAGGTTAAGATTTTTGAGGTTGATTTTTTTTTTCGTCTCGTCTCAACGTGGTTCACCGACTTGTTAGTTGTTAACATACTACGCAGGGATAAACAAGCGGGGTTTTGCCCAGCGATCAGATGACCGGGAGAATAAGGTGAGTGTCTCAGCGATGCAGGGAGAAGGTGAAAGTACACAAACAGCAGGTTTCGGTATTTAAAAAAAAAAGCATTACACAAGGTTGGCGGGACTGTGAAAGAGGTTTATAGGAACGGGTGGTTCTTGCTACAGCTTAGCGTTCGTCTCTAACGTCTTGTTCAAAAAATCCATTCTTTGCAAAGTTGTTTTTTTAAAAAACGATTTATTTATACAGTCTATAAACATTTAATCGATTAACAATATAAAATGTTTTTCGTCATGCTTCTCGTTCGATAATCTCGTGATTCCAGATCGTACGTAGCCGGACAATGTGCTCGTTATATACTGTCGAGATAGAGATCCTCACAATTGTGCCGCTCGCTAATTTTCAGCCGGAGTTTAAACCCCCGCGTACAAACAGTGGATTTCACGCAAGACGAAAGGATTATCATGCCCCGAGCAACGACGCGAAGACACAAGAGGCTCCTCCATGGTCGTGTCCTCGCGGCCCCACCAGATTGTACACATCCACCACGCGCGTATAGTCTGTACATTTAAAAAAAAAAGCGCATTCGAAAGTTTTTTCTCCATGAAAAGTAGAGAGCCGGGGCTCGTAACACACCCCCGCGGATGCTTAGGAAGCGCCAGACGAAACGAGCTGCCTGTACACGTAGCTGCGGGTATCGGAAGAAGTATAGTAGATCATTAGCAATGCAGAGAAGATATAATACAAAGAGGCCCCCGTCACACTCCGTTACAGCGGCGCTTCAAAGGCAGTCGCTCCGTTAATTAAAAAAAAAGAGAAAGAAAGTAGTCGCATGTTACAAAAAAAAGAAAAGAGTAAGAAGAAGAAGAGAGAAAATTCAGGGAGCGGGCGAAGCGGTGGACGCGCGACTTGCGGGACGGCCGTCGCTCTCCGTCGGGGAGTCTGGGTTAGGCAGAGAGAAATGCTCGCCTTGGTGTGTGCGGACGTGCTGATTCAGGATCGCCTTCTGACGGAAGTGTTTCCCGCACTCCGGACATTGGTATGGCTTCTCACCCGAGTGGATGCGCAGATGCTGGTTGAGGATGGCGCGCTGCCTGAAGGTGCGCTCGCAATAGGCGCACGCGTACGGCTTCTCGTTGGCGTGTATGCGCAGATGCTGGGTCAGGTGGGACTGCTGCCTGAAGCGCTTGCCGCACTCCGGGCAGCCGTAGGGCCTGCTGTCGGTGTGGATGCGCTCGTGCTGCAGCAGCGTGGACTTCTGCTTGAAGTCCTTGCCGCAGGTCAGGCACTTGAACAGCCTGAGCTCGCTGTTGGCGGACTTGCCCGACTTGCCGTTCTGCTGGACGATGTCGGGCAGGCCGCCGGCCATGTTGGGCCCGGCGCCGGCGCCGTACTGGTGGGCCTCGAGGCCGCCGGGGCCGCCCTCGCCCTGGCCCAGCGAGGTGAGCATCACGCCGGGCTGCTTGAGGTAGTGCAGGGCGGAGAAGCCGCCGGGGGTGAGCATGTGCGGCGGGACCGACGGCGAGGGGTGGGGCCTCGCGTCCTTGAAGTAGTGCTGGGGGTACTGCTGGAGCTCGCCGCCGCTGCCGGGGAAGCAGTCGTTGCGCTCGACGTCGTGGGCGCTGATCTGCTGCTGGGGCGAGTGCTCCTGGCCCTGGTTGCTCTGGACTTGCTGCTGCTGCTGCTGTTGCTGCTGCTGCTGCTGCACTTGCTGCTGTTGCTGCTGCTGCTGCTGCTGCTGGGCGCTTTGTTGGCTGGACTGTTGCTGGCTGGACTGTATGTCTTCGTCGGGTGGCGTGAGAGCTTGGGGCTGGTCGGGCGGGGCCGAGGGGTAGGGCGAGGGCACGGGCGAGGCCAGGCTCGCCGGCTGCCCGGTGTTCTCCCCCTCGACCGGCGGGCCGCAGGCCTGCTGTGGACTGCCCGACGAGGAGGAGCTCTGTTGGGGTGGCTGTTGCTGCTGCTGCTGCTGCTGCTGCTGCTGCTGCTGCTGCTGGGCGTACAGCCCGCCGTCCTGGAGAGATCCCGGGCCAGGGCCCCACTGGCTTTGGGGTCTCTCCATGTTGTCCTTGTACAACACGTACGGCGTCCCGGTATCTGGAAACAGAAAAACACCGACATTGAACAACGATTCCGGGAACTTTGCTCGAGTGAACCTATAATATTGCGAATATTATACGTTCAATTTATTTCTCAAGAACAGAACAAAAATATATCATTTTTAAATATACAATTGGGGATGTGAAAGTTCTTCAGGTATTCAATTGCAGTGCTGGGTCATAATTATAGTAGTCACGGGTTTAACCAATTGGTTGAATCAATTCGCAGGGACATTGGGTAATTCCAACGGAAAATTGAGAAATTTCAGCGTCAATAGTAAATAGATAATTCAGGATGATCGATAAGCGGTAAAAACGTGTGACGAAGTATCGAGTTTAAAAAATTTTAATTTAAAATTTTTCACGACGCAAGACGCACGCGTCGGAAAAATGCAGGAGCGCTGCTTCGTGCATCCAGCAGATGCACTTTGTAGAGGGATATTAATGGCCTCCTGCGTACGTGCAACATGATCGATGATGTCTACGTAGGCCAGGTCGCCTATGCAATTTCCTAGATGATTTCTTTTCTTTTCTCGACCGCCAATCCGTCAACCCATATTCGAACCTCGCAAAACAGAATCAAGCCAACCGGTAGGAGGGGGTGATGGTTTAAAAAAAAAAATAAAAATAAAAAAGAGGAGGAAAGAAGGCGAAGACGCGAGAAAAAAGTGGTCGCGACGCCGCAACGGAGGCGGATTCCCGAAACAGCGGGAATCTGGAAAAACCAGTTCTCGGCGTGTTGTTGCAGTTTATACCCTTTGCGCCGCTGCCCGGTAAACATTTCATTGTGCAGATAACAATTATAATGGGGATTTTATATCACGGGGCGGCGGATCCCCCCCGGTCGATTCCCCCCCGAGACGTCGTTTATTTTAAAGCTCGAGTTATTTCTTCATCGGTTAAATTTAATTTGAAGATCGATCGGATCTCGAGATAAATCTCATTATTTTAATAAGTCGCCGCGCGCGCAGGATGCCATTTTCTCGGCTGCGCGTTAAAATTTATATTCACCGGCGAAAATTATTGAGCCCCGGGTTGGCGGTCAAGTTTCACTCTTTTTTTTTTATCCAGCGTCCGGCCGTTTGAAGATTCTTTACCCGGATTGATAAAAAAAGGCAAATTTATGTGCGTACTCTGCTGGCGAGCTTCTTCGTAAAAGAAGCACATCAAATTTAGCTGTATTATCGGCGGCGATAAGATACCTCGATGAACTTACGCCAACGGTATATACAAAAAGCACGTGACTGAATGCTGGTAGAATCATATTATAACGTTATATTTGCATACTGCAGCTCAACTAAACTTCATCTGCAAAAATGGAGTCTTATCAAATTTTAGATAGGTGCAATTTAAAGTTTCTTCGGTAGTGCGAGAACTTCAAAATTACTTATGAATTTTTGACAAACTTCGTTTTCCTTTTCTTTTTCGTGTAATTTTTTTCGCATTTTAATGCGAATTTTTCATTAAGTTTAAGTTAATTTTATGCACTGACATTGTATTAATCTCAGTAATTAAAAATAAGTTAAGAAATTTTCGCCTGTAACTTCAATAAATAGAGTACACTGTCACTTTCATATAGAACTAATTAATTCTAAAATCTTTAATATCAGTGTAACGTTTTTTAATTAATAAATAAAAAAATAATTTTTTTTTAAATATGCATGACCCTAAGTTACTTCGTATATAAGAAATTCAATTATTTTTAAATTATAGTTAGAATGATAGCAATCTCTAAATATTAAAAAAGTTGATAATTAACATATCGAACGTATGTAATCACGCATCGCAAAAAAAGTCTAAAAATACGTTCAGTGATCTCTTATCTCGCTCGCGAATCAGAACCTAAACTAAAAGTTTCACCACTCAATAAAAAAAAGCAGCATTTTCATAAAAACGAACAAAAAAAAACCGCGACAGTCGTAAATAAGATTACGTGCTCCGCTTTTTTTCTGCAATTTAATAAAATGCATCTCATTAAACGTGTCACTCGGCGCATTAACTCGGCGATTTCGATAAGCACTTTGAGCGAGAAAATTTTCACCGCTCGGCCAAAGTGCCGGCAATACGGCGGATTGACCATTCATCAGGAGCCGAGAGCAAAGTTAAAAAAAGAAAAAAAAATAAAAGAAAAGAAAAAACACGAAGTCCCCGGGTACCCGTGAAAAATTCATCGATTGGAAGTAACTTTTACTTTCTCCTCCGTCGTCGTGTCGCCCGGCTCGCGCGAGAGAGAAATATTCTAAAACGCCTTTTATCGGAGCTCCCGGCGCACTTCGGCGAAACTCGCCGGCGCAAGAGCCTCTGGTTAGTCACACGTCCGAGCGAGTGTATATAGAGAGTCCGCGCGGGGTTTATCAGCCAAGTTTGACCTCGCGAGCGCCTTTTTGTTTCATAAACTTGCTCTCCCCGCGCCGCATTTACAATACAATTGCACCGGCGATTTCCCATCTCCCACCGGCTCTCCCCCTTTTTTTTGCATAAGCAAACGTCGCATGAATTAGAGGGTCGATGATTCCGCGGCCGACGCGTGCGCTACGAGAGTTAAATAACGATTTAGCGAACTGCCGAGTTGCAATGGCTTCGGTTTCGCTTTTCCGTCTCCCGGTGTTATGTGACTCTCTCAGGTAGTCGACTCTTTTGTAAGATAAAGCTGCACCCCCCCTTTTTCTACTACATTTTTCTCATCGCTTACACGCAATTTAAAAGAAAAAATTCGCTCAAAATTTTCCACGTGCTTTTATAATTCATTGCAAAACTTTAGAAAGTGTCTCAATTTTAGATTATTCATTTTTTAGTACCCCTCCCGATAAACGCTCAAATTTTTAACTGACTGTATCGCACGCGCTAAAATATAAACGATTGCGCGCTATCGCAAGCGCTGTCGGGAACAAAAGCGCTTCTAGGAAGAAGACCAACGAACGCCGCGGCGCAGTGTCGAAAGCAACGGCGCAAAATTCGAATCAGCAGTAAAACCAATCCAGAAATATAAGAAACGGCTGCATTTGCATCGCTAACAGGGGGGAGTCGGCAAAGAAGTCGATCGAAATCTCATCCGGCGTCTCCGGGACGAGTGCACGTCGTCGCCGGCGGGGTTATCGTCCGCGAGTGCGTGGAGCATCTTCGATTTCCGGCGTGTATTACGAGAGTATCCGGAAAGACGGCCGAAGGGACGGCGCGTCTCTCTCCCGCCCGCTCGGCCAACTCGGACGGACGTCTTTACGATTTGTTTTGGCGGCGGCGCTGCTGCACCTCAGACGGCGAGGAGGAGACGGACGCGGGAGGGATATAAAAAAAAAGGCGTGCAGGAGCGAGAGAGAGAGAAGCGGGGGGGAAGGGGGCGGCAGGGGGGAGGGGCGCGATCGCCGGGGAAGGGCGAAAAAGGCGGCGGAGGAAGGAAAGAAAGCGGGAGAGGAGAGAGAGAGAGAGGCCGGCGGGGGTGGGCGCCGGGTCGAGCTTGCGCTTGCGCAGCTTTTTCGTCGAACGGTATTTTTAAAGATTTTCCTTTCCGCGGCGGCGACTAGCTCGCTCTCGCTCTGGCTCGGCAGCGCCGCCGCCGCCGCCGCTACACCGCCGGCGCTATATAGCTTTAAACGGGCGGGTCGTTGACGAGCCTCTCGCGTTCATTGCCCGATAACGTCGTCGTCGGGGGCAAATTTTTATTTTCAACGAAGGTTCGCCTACGCTCGCTCTCTGCCGCCCCTCCTCCGGTTCGCTCGCTCGCGCGCCGTGGGTGTAGTGCAGGAGCGCTGACGTTTTTTTTTTGTTTTGTCGTTTTCTAACGAGGGTTTCGCGCGCGCTCGCAATTTTTTTTTACATTTACGCTGCAAGCTCGCGTTCGTTAGATTGGATTGCACTTCGATTTTTTTTTTCGACCCACGCCCAAGCCCTAGCGGCGCGCACGTCGAACCTCGGCCGGGTGTGTACACACGGGCCGTTCGTTGTTTATGAATCGCTCTTGCTGCGGCTCCTATGCGAAATCTTCCACCCGCGCCACGAAATTTCGTAACTGACTTCGCGCACGCCGTTTTTTTTTTCGTTGAGAGGTAAGAGCGACAGAGAGCCTGCGCGAAAGCTCTCGAGCTTGCGGTGATTAAGAGTACGCGGACGAACTGCTTTATTCGTTCTCGACGCATCTGTATTTTCATGCTTAATCTATATCACGAAATATAATAATACAATAATGGAACGGTTATTTGTTGCGGAAGTTTCGTGGTAAGTAGAATGCAATAGAAACTATTAGTTAATTATAAGCAGGTGATATAATTTGAGTCGCAGAATTAATGATGGCAACAGAAGCTTCAAAATAATTATTGTCATATTTTTAACGTAATTTCATCAAAATTTATATTCTTTTTTTCATTAGTCATTCATTATAAGTAGTCAAATATTATTTTAGAGAACAAAGATTAAATTATCAGTGTAACTTAATGCAGTTTATAAAAAATTCTTTCCAGAAAATACGTTTTTCAATAGAACAAATAGTTGATATGGAATGCTTTTCGATTGAAAATAATTCAGATCGATTGAACGAAAATTAAAGTGCAGCCAACTTTGTCGTTTATTCCGAATATTTAAGGAGCAATCCAATAAAAATGATTGCTTCCAATACGTTTAGATTTTCATTTCTTTTGAAACGTAAACGTAATCGAAATGACGTGAATTTTATACATCCATTGTATTTACAATATTCATCGGTGTATTTACGCGATTTTAAAATCAATTTTCCGCCGACGTAAAATTGTTAGTGAAAAGCAGTTAGAAATTTGTAAGTTACTTCAACTTTATATACGCAGCGTTATAACTTTCAAAGTAAATTTTACTTAGTCAAAACTTTTAAAATAAGTCATTCACGTACGAAAGTCGGTTTGCGAATTCCTGAGGAACCGTTGCTAAAAAAAAAACAAGCTTGCCAAAAAGTTCGAGAAGACATTCCTCCAATTAATACCAGAAATCCATCACCCATTCTCCTTTTCTCAAGCTCCCAAAAGAAACGAGCTGTGAATTTTGAATTCGAAATTCGTGATTTTGATTCGAGTTGATAGCTTTAACAGGTCTCGACCTGCCTATTCCGAATTAACATTAATTCCCTCGCGAATTATTATTTATTAGTTTTCTGCGAATTAGACAGTCGTTTATTCAACCGTAAATAAGCGTCAAAAGCAATAAACGTTGTTTATTAAATAAACAACGCACTCGCCTAGCTAAACTTTTCAGCCGCGTCAATACCGATTTTTGAACTTTACTGGCCTTCAACCTTCGCGCAAAAGGATCAACAAACCGCGCCAAGGCCGGCCGATGCATTAATTAATGAAAAATAAGAAAAAAGATAAGCCCTCGCAATAATATTTCCAGTGCCCTTCCCAGCGCGAATTTCGAAACGCTCCGGTCTAAAATCTCTCCTAGCCCCGATCAGCCTCGCTCTCCATCCATCCTCTCCTCTCCTTCCTCTCCCGGCTCGCGATCGTTCGATTTCACGCTCGCGTGTGCGTGTGCGTCTGGAGGAGGAGGAGGTAAAGGTCGGTGAAAATAATTTACGAGAGTCGCGAGAGCGGGGCACCAGTCTACGACTCTCTCTCCCTCTCTCCCTCTCTCTCACTCTCTCCCTCTCTCTCTCTCTCTCTCTTTCGCTATACACACGCGGCCTCCCTCCCGGTAATCTTTGCCGGCGACTGTACGCCTCGCTCGTCGTCGCGCGCGACTGGACGCGCCCGGGAGATGAGAGAGAGAGAGAGAGAGGAGAGGAAACCTGTTTTTCGTCGAAACCCGGCGCGGCGTCGCCGTCGCGCACCAGGGAACGAATATCGAAAGAGAAAGAGAGAGAGAGAGAGAGAGAGAGAGAGAGAGAGAGAGAGAGAGAGAGAGAGAAGGCCCCCGACAACCGGACCCACTGGCTTCGTTCGAGCTCGCTTCGCACGACGGGGTTGACGCCGCCGCTGCTCTCGCGATCCCGCTGAGAGATTGAAATTTACGGGGTTCCGAGAGAGAAACCGGCGAAATCGGCCCTGCCATTGTCCGAGTAATTAGCGATTTTTTTTTCCATGACTAGTTCATTTGACTTTTTTCGAAATTTCCTGACAGGATGTTGTGGATCAATGTAATGCTACTTTTTATTCTGTCCGCGAACTTATTTTCGTATCGTTTTCAATGTGATTTTGTTTTAAGAATATAGATAGATGTATCAATGTCACGTATCTAGCAATTTTTTTTGCATGACTGATTCACGTGACTTTTTTGGAAATTTCCTGAAAGGATGTTCTGCATCAATGCAATGCTACTTTTGATTCTGCATGTGAATTTATTTTCGTATCGATTTTAATAGGTATAATTTTGGTTTAAGAATAAACATTTACTTATTATTTAATTCATTTGACTGAAAAGGATGTTCTGCATCAATGCAATGCTATATTTTTCATACTGCATATAAATTTATTTACGAATTGATTTTAATACCATTTTGTATTAAGAATAAGAATTTATTAATGACTTTTTATATAAATTGTCAATAATAAAGTTAATCGAAGGAATAATATTAATGTAAGACACAAGATCTATACAATGTAAAATTGTCAACCCACAGGCCCGTTTCAATCCAGAGATAACGTTCCTCTGAATAAATTATTAAAGTAAAAGTAAAGGAACTTTTATGATGGCGGCCCGTGCTTTTGACTCGAGCGCCAATTTCGACATAAATTTAATCCGCGACCGTAAATCCAACAATGGAGCAATAAACATTAACATTATCGAAGAATAAAATCACCCGTAAAAAACGGTGCCCTCGCATCCAATGGTTACTCCCGAAAAAAAGCGTCGATGCTTAAAAAATTTGCGGAGTCCCCTTTGGAATAAAAAAAATGGCGAAAGAGAGAGGGACGAGGGGCCCGCCTATGCCCGAGGGGACGTGTCCCGAGAAGAGGGAAAGAGAGACGTTGACGCGCCGACCGCGATATGCCAAATTTTATGAAAATCCGCACAATTAAAAGTGAAACGGCGCCGCTCGCGCCCAGACAGACCTGTTACACCCGAGCGAGCGAACGCGTATATATCCCGACTCGAGACGTCGACGACTCGCCCCCTTTTTTTCTCGATTTTGGTTTTTAGAGGCTGGGAGCTTTTTTTTTTATCAAAGTTAACCTGGATTCTTGAGAACTTTTTTTTCGGAGGACCTTTCGAAAAGTAATAAATTAAATGAACGGTTTAAGGATATCGTTAAAGTAGCTCTTACAAAGATGCTTTATTAATTAGAGCCGTCTGCCCTAAAATTTTGCAAGAAGTATGTCGTGCGACTATAAGAAATTTAATGCATGTAATAGAAGCATGAAGTTAAAAGTTAATAATTTTACATTTTATATTTAATAATTTTAAATTACACTTTTTTAATATCTATGCTTAAAGATTTGTTAACAATGTTTACAATATTCCTGAATTTATATTTATGAAATGAACAAGATTTTTACTGAAGGACAAACATGTGAAATCGGATTGAATTAAATAATGACTGAATTTTGCACTTATAGAAGTGCATTGCATCGTAAGTGTGAGTTAATATTTCACTATCCAATTTAGGATAAACTTTTTCCAAAGACGAAGTTGAAGGTTGCCAAAGGCACCAGCGTGCATGACTGTTTCTAAGCACAAATTGGCAAAGCGGAAAAAAAAAACAAAAATGCGTGTATACCCGTCGTAAATCAGCGATTGCGTCAGACTCACAAGTGTCTCGATATACTTGCATTCGCCGGAATAAACGACTGTCGTGGATCACGAACTTTGGATTTTTTGGAAGCCTAATATTATGGCAGTCGAGTCGATCCTTTTTTTTTCAACTCTCACATATAAGTAGGTGCGACGAGATGACAGCAAAAAATTAATTAAAACGAAATAAAGGATTTTGCTCTGGCTCTTGACGATAATTTGCAGTCGAAAGTTTTATCTGGATATTCTTTTATTTTTTTTTTCTGCGTTTCTGAATTATTCATAGTTCGAATCGTCTTGTTCCAAGTAGTGTATCATCATCCCGGTATTAAAAATTAAACGAGTTGAATAGAAAGTACTGCGCTGAAAGGATAACAAATGATTCAAAACTACTTTCGGTAGATTAAAAATTTAATCTCGCGTTATTTCGCCCGAAGACGAAAAATTTTTACCAAATTTATACGCTTGCCGTTAATGTATATCTTACTCCTCAGATAAAAAAAGTGTACTTCTCGAATTTTACTGATTGAGTAATGCGAACCGTTATGTTTGCGAAAAGCACCGCGCAGAAGTTTCTTGAAAGTGCACGCATGCCATTTTTTTTATAAAACACAGAAGGTAAAGTTTTAAACGACTTTAACGATAATGATGAATCAGATAAAAGCTTAATCGCGTGAAAGCTTTTCATAATTTCGTTAATGGCAACATACAAATCAGTGTTTTTAAAAAAAGGTTATTTTTACTGCAAAAAATTAAATTCGAATCTTTTCGGAAAAAAAAGACGAAAATAAACGCTTGATTAACAGCGTGCGGAAAAAAGTACTCGTTAATTATTGCATGTGCACTATCTGGTCGAGATACAAAGAGAGGCGATAATTTTTAATACACTTTCGATGTTTTCTTTGCAGCGTTAGCCGGGACAAAAGTGAAGTGCCGGGCCTCAGAAAAAAATAAAGCAGCGTCCATATATCGCGCGATGAAAATAAATTATTCAGCGAGCCGAGGTGACGCTACATATTTTTTTTTATTAGGCTATCGGTGATTAATCTTTCTTATGAAAGTCTGTCAAGTTCGCCTGATACGCACGTGTACGAGTCGCCGGCTCGTTTTCTAAACTCTTTCACCGAGCTCGAGCTCGGCTCCGATGGTTTTGGCTATAAGGAAAGACGAACGAGCGAAAATTAGCAGAAAAATAAATATTTTACGTGCTTTAAAGCAACATCGTTATTTTAACGGTAGGTTGACTGAATTATTTTATTGTTTCTGAAATACGAATTAGTTTTTTTGAAAAATTTACGAAATAGGAGTCCACTATGTTGTTTTCATAAGGTGGAAGAAGTTGCATACGATGTCATCAAATTACTGTGACGTCAACAAAATTCTAGAAAAAAATGTATTTTTAAACGACAATAATTTAATTATAAGTATAAAGAATTAAGCAAAAATATTGTCAATTTATCATAAACAATTTTTATGAGTAATAAAACAAATGCTTAATTCTTTATACTTATGAATAAATTATTATTCTCCTACAGATAATTATTATTGTTTCCTTTTTCAATTTTACAAATTAAACTAATTAATTTTATTAATAAATTTTTTAGAATCTACTTTAAAGTAAAAAATTGTCTTTCAAGGTCCCAAGTAGAAATAACTGTATAATACTAAGTACTCTCAGTAAACTCCGAAATAATTTCACGCGAAGAGAATCCATTCACGGCGAAACAACGATCCGTTGAAAGTTTAAAAAAAGAGTACGCACCGCGCTCCTACACCGAAAAGAAATTACACCGAACGAGTAACGTTAAAAAAAAAGTAGCTAAAAAAAAGTGATCGCACTGCAGAGGAGCTTAACGGAGGCAGCGCGGGAGTCGAAAGTTGAACAGCCGAAAAGCTCGCTCGACGATCGTCACTGTCGCGCACATGTCTCTTCCTCAAAGCCCGAGAGGGACCGAGCGAGGCGCGCGCGCGCTCGGCGAGCTATTTCTGTAGAAAAGGTCTATACGTATACGCGAAAAAAGCATCGCGACGCGAGGGAGGGAGCGAGTCCGCGTCTGCGACGGCCGAAAAATCGACGCCCCTAGAGCCGCGGCGTCGCTGCTGCGTTTTTCACGCGACGCCCGAGCCGCAAGCTCGAGTTTTCGTTACACGAGAAGTACGTCGCGTTGGCAACGATAAGGCCTGCCCCGCGACTCGCCTCCTTCTTTTTTTCCTCCTTTTTTCCCTACCCGGACCTCGCTTGTTCGAATGAATTATTGTTTCGCGGTTGGCGAGCGCGAAGTGCATTGGGATTTGCAAAAAAATTGGGTGTTAATTTATGGAAGCGCGGGAGAGTCAGGTCTTGCGTGGATTTAATGCAGAGCGCTGCTGATTGTCATGGGTGTATTAATGGTCGGAGCTTTCTTTTTCAAAGTAGGTAACAAAAGTTGCTGGAACTGGATTATAGTAGTAAAATGATAAGAAAAGGAATAGTGAAGTATGAACTTTTACTGTATTTTTTAGGAAAATAAGTTTGGAAGATTTCTTAAACAGGTTGCGCCATGAATGTGATTAAGTAATCGGGGTTTATCCTTGTATTATTTATACAATATTGGAATAACATGTACAGTGAAAAGTATAAATAGAAAATTTTTCTTTTAATTATTTGAGATTGAAGACATACTGGATACATGAGAAAAATTACTTTAATCTTTATGGTACACTGTACAACAATAATTGTAATTTATCCAAAATTTATTGTAATTTTTATCATGTTTTTACGTCTGCTCTCAACCTCCAAGAATTTAAAGTAAATTTTCCTGTATTCTCTTTTCATTTTAGGTACGTAGAAAAAGAACAGTGTGGCTAGTATATACAGTAGCCGTGAGTAAGCAACGTGTGATTAACTGTTTTAAAAACTTCTTTGTATTGTCTGCTCCGAACTACTTCGAAATTTTTTTTTAATGAGATTACTACTGTTGTATGATTTCTTTTTATAAAAGAAGCGCGAGCGTGATCGATCACAAGCTCAACTAAATATTTTTAAAAAATCGATAAAATTTGCTTTCTGATGAAAATTTGAAGTGGCAGAAATCTTGATCGACTGTACAAATCGAAAATTAAGTGGCGCGTAAATATATTACAATCGTTAAAAAGCATCCAATTACATTAAACTCAAGATCTCGCACTTAAAAAAAATAATATTGAAAAAAAGTAACCCATCCGTGCACACCGTCAGCGCGAGAAAAAACACCCGTAGTCACAATTAATAAAGCATTACTTAAAGTAACAAGCTCGTTTCCAGCTAATTAAAAAAAAAATCGGCAAACCACTGCAAATACCGTTTCCCATCTCTTTAAAAAAAAAGATATTTAATCGAACACACAGAGAGAACTCGAACAAAAAAAAAAGACTTTATCAAGGCCCGCGATCGGCTGCTCGCACCAGACGCTTGGCCGCAAAAGAATCGCCTCTTCTTTTCTCATCGGCCAAATGACGTGCGGCCGCGCGAGGTCATTAGCGAGGCGCGACGCGAAATTACCGCCAATTTCGAAGAAGTCGCCCCTCGACGACCGCCGGCCGCGCGCAATAAGCCTTCTTTCTCTCCCGCGTTCTAATATTATAACGAAGCCTCTCTCTTCACTCCCCCTCCTCCTCCCGGCCGCGTCCCTTAATGCGCGCGTTTTGCCAGCTGCATCCTAAAGCCATTTCGCCGTGCGAAAGTCGCGCGGGGACGTGGAGACGATCTCGAAGGGAGTTTCGCTGCTAAATGTAGTAGACCCGCAAATATCCCGCGCGAGAAGGAGGCGACGGCCGGGACACCCGGCGAGATTTAGGACGAGTCTTTATTCGCGCCCGTTAGATCGGCTCGAGTGCAAGTGCGATTTCACTTTGTGCGCTCGCGAGCGGCTGAGTTATGAGTCGCGAGCGACGAGGCCTTTTTCGTCTTCGCGAGTTTTTCTCTTCTTTTTTTTTTTTTTTGTTGTTCGCGGGAGGATCTTTATACTTTGTTTCGCGGGGAGAGCGGGTCTTGTGTTTAATATTCTTGCGAGGGTATTAAAAAATTCTTTACTTTCTTTTTTTGCCGCGTGACGAGGTAGAGAAGCTGCTCCGGATAAGGTTTATCGGAATCGGTAATAATAAACTTCAAATGTGGCAAATCATACCCACACGTGCGGTATAAAAAAGTTTATGAATAACATTGTGAGCTTCATTGAACAATGTTGAATATTAATTTTCTAAATCTCGTGGAAAATGTTTTTAAAATAGAATATGAATTTTTTGTCATCTATAACTTGTTAGAGTAGAATAGAATAGTTAATATTTGTAAACTGCATGTGCAAAAATTAAAAATTACATGTTTGTATAAATAATATCTTATTGAATACAGACATAAAATTCACAACTGTTTTAAATCGATTATATAATGTATTTAAGTGATTCCATAGTCACTTCTTAAACTATAATTAATATAATCGAAAGGAAGGATTTAATATGTCTAGATAACGATGATCTGTAAACAAAACTATTCACGTCAAATTAGTAAAATAAATAGATTAAGTTAACAATTTTTACGCTTTTAAATACTGCACAAGTTTATATACATTTAATGTTTTATCAAATTAGTTTTCGGTCAATTTTTTTATTAATTTTACTCACAAATCATTTATTTTTCAATAAAATATCACAGAAATATTGCGATAAGAATATACTAATAACCGCAAGTACCGTAAGAATCGCATCTCAAAACTTCCAGGAACATCTCGAGCATCGCAAACAAATCATTCAATTACTCCGCACTGGCCGTCCCGAATTAACATATCCCGCCAATTTTTCGGCCAAGTACGCAGAGCCCGGATCGGAAAAAGCGTCCGGATTCGCCTTTTATCGCTCGCACTTGCAAAATCGCGGCGATAAGGCTCGCATAATGCGAGGCGGGCGAGAATTCCGTATCGCCGGGCGGCCGCTATCATCTCGTCGCGGTGGCAATTAACGGGGCGCACTTACACACTGGGCCGGGCGCGCACGCGGCAGTTTCTTGACCGACGCTATCGAGCGTCAAAAGGCGACCGCCGCCGCGGCGTATGCCGAGAGCGTCGGCCCGAGTGAGAGAGAGAGAGAGAGAGAGCGCCGGGGCACTAATTCCGTCGATTCGCTCCAATCAGACCCCCGACGGCCGACGCCGGCTGGACGAGGCGAGCGCGCAATGTCGAGGGCTTCGCCGTCGCTCGATCATGAAAATTCGAACCTGAGAGATGCGCGGTACACTCTTTTATCGGGGGCATGCTTAATTCGAGGCGAGTCGAGGATATTACTTCGTTTGGGGTTAACGCAGTTGCGGTATTCGATGAAGCTCTTTTTTTTTTAAATTTTATTGACTCATTCGGTTTTTGGGTTAAAACGGTATTATTAATGCAATGGAAATGATGCATTTTAGCAGGTTCACTTGAGTAACTTTAAATAGGGTGAAAAAAAGCCAGTTCAATCTCACGATCACGTGAATATCTTCAAATATGGCGATGTGCAATAAAATATTGAATAATATCTGTTGCTTTTAAGAGATAAAATAAGGAAGGTCTGGAACATCAAATGCACAAATCTAGATACGTGAAGAAAATGATAGTAGATATGAATGTTTTCTAGTAACAGGGGCAGACACACACTTCCCGAAAAAGCGAAAAATTATAATAATAGTATACACGAATTTGATAATCATGTTTATTCAATTCTTTTTTTCAGTAATAATTTTACTAAACTATATAATAATAGTCTTTCTGATAATTATAAAAAAGTAAATGAGTTTAGTACTACAACGTTTACTATAAATCAGGTACATAGTATTATTAGTGCATATTATTCTTATAGCTCTAGCCTATTTCTTTTTTCAGCAAAACTAATTTTTTCCGCATACACATTTTTCGTGATCTAAGATTTAAAAAAATATCGTTTCTATTTTAGTTTCTATAATAACTGTAATTCACTAAAGCCAGGATTTGTATGGATATATTTTCGTACGCCAAGCCACAAGAAGAAAGTTGTACTACAAAGCTCAACATAATATCTTGACAAAATTGACTGGACCTATAGTAAAATTTGCAAGATTTTCTCCAACAAATTTTCCAAGAAACTGCTATGGCAATTTTACACACGGAGCAGAAAATGTCCCATTAACTCTCTTCACCTTCAAAACCGAGTGAACGTCAGCACCCGAGCCACGACCGGCCAACGAACAGTTAAACCAGTCCCGAACAGTAGTCGATATTCGGCAATTTGTCAATCAGCCGCGACCGCGCCTAATAGTTCCCCGCTAGCGCGTTGAGGGCGGCGCGCCGCGGAATCCGGTAAAAAGTCGCCTCGTAACGCGGCGGCGTTCAATTATCCAGCTGAATCACGCGCGCTCGGCCGCCGCGGGAGGAGAGAGAGAGAGAGAGAGGACGAAAAGCGCGTGAGTCACCTGTTTTGCAGCGGCCCGCCGACTCGTCCCGAGAAATACCTGGCCGGCGCAGGCGCGGACGCACCGACCGACCGGCTGCAGCGGCGAAAGAATACAACTCGCACCGAGGCGAGGAAGAGGGAATTCTTCATAATGACGAAGGCGAACGCGTCGCAGCGGCCTGACCCAGCCGAGAGAGGCGCAATTTGCCGGGCGCGCGTTTTTAACAGCCGCCGCGGTTTATTTTTCGGTTCGTTTTAGCCGGCGACTGCAATCGCGTCTTTTTTCTTTTGTCGTCGGTGGGGTTTCGAATGTGCCGTTACGACGGGATGAAAGTTGGAACGCGTAGGGTGGCTTGAAAGACTACCTAATGAGAGGTCATTTTTATCGGGGATTGCGGGAGTGTGTTTATTTATACGATCGATAGATTGTGAAAGTTGCTTGTAATAATTAGAAATGAGCTACTCAGAATTCACGGGTTCATCGTACATGCAAATTTTTCTGCGAGCGAGTATTACGTACAGAAATGGTACACAGAGAGATAATTTGTCAAGATAAAGTCAAGTGTACGGATGATAAATGTGAAATTTAAAGAAAGAGAAAGGAAGCCAGACGGAAGTTTAGTTATTAAAACAGATGACATGTTTATACCTTTCCATATTTAAAAGAAATTGCCGACGATATGATAGTATTACTATTTTTTTGAAATTAGAGAATTTTTTCTTTTTGTTGGCAAAAAGTATCACGGTTTAAATACTTCAGTACGGTATAGTTATGAAACGAAAAATTAATGCTCGTGCATCCTTTTAACAGCCACGAATTTGATAATCATGTTTATTTGTGAATGATGAAAGCTAAGCGACTTTATTGAAAAGTAAAAAATAGAAGCAGAAAACGAAGCCACCGTCGGTATTAAATTTCGCAATTACTGTAAAACCGTTCTAACCTCGAAAAAAAAGAAAGGAAAAAAGAGGAGAGAAAAGTGAGCGAATTTCCGAAAGTCGAGTCCCAAATCAAGTTATTACAACGAGCGACGTCAGCGTCGCCGCGCGTGGAAAAAGACGGGCGGAGGTTGGCGTTATATTGGCCGGACAGCGACGCAAGCGACGTTACATTAGACGACCCTAAAGCAATCAAGAGACTTATACGATCGTCGTCGTCGTCGTCGTCGTCGTTGCCGGCGTCGTTGCCGCCGCCGCCGTCGCCGCGGCGAGCTAAACAGAGAAGGAGAGATGCGAGAAGAGAGACGGAGTGAGACAGGCCTCAAAGCCGACTGCAAGTCGTTCTAAGAATAGAAATAGAGTACAATGACCATCTCTATACGCGATGAGCATTTTTATACAAAAAATTCTCCACTTTTTTTTCGAGAAAGAGAGGGAACGCAAATCGCGTATCTCGTGACGGTATTATCTTCGGGATTTTTTACGGCATCGCGTAATAAGCTTACGCCGTTAATTATCGTTTAATTGCAATGTTACTTGTACTCCCCTTATCGCCCGATTGACGTTTCGCGACGTACAATGCGTGGAGGTGGGCGGTTAATTGAATTTAAACGCAGTTTCCGTCACCTCTCTTTTTTTTATCGCAAATTTAAGACCACCGATCAGCGCAATCTTGATCGATGCATCGAAATTTCAATCAGTGTCTTTATTACCTCACCAAAGTACCCCACTAAAATTACAAGATGATAAAGTTGGAACGTAACTTTCGTCAGATTGCGTCACCCGCAGTTTTCGGCCATCTCCCCGCGACAGACCGCTCTATATAGTTAAGTATATACAGCGGCGTACGTAATCCAATACACAAGGCCAGCGGCTATCGCGCGCGACGTCCGTCTGTCCGCTCGGAGGCCCCGATTTTCGTCAATTCGCTTCGCCGAATTGATCCAGAAGCCGTCTCGCGCCCTCGAGCGAAGGCGAGAAAAAAAAAAAAGACGGCGAGGGAAGAAAACGTCGCGTGCCGCCGACGGACTCGTTAGCCAACCGGTCGGTGGGATTAATCGCGTAAACACCGGTAAGGTGCAGCAATTACGCCGGCGGCGGCGCGCATTAATTGTATCTCGGACGTCGGATGGCGCTTTGAGTTATGCCCGCGCCGAGTTGATTTGGATTGCGCGCGCGTCGAATTACATTTTCAACGTCTGCCCCCGTGAATAATGGGGGGGACCGAGAGCAGCGCGGCGTTCGATCCGCAGCATTGAGTAATTACGCGCTGATGAATCGCGGGCGCCGCGTTAATTTCGCGTATGAATCATCGACAATTCGACGGATTTCGGGCTGCTTTGCGTCGAGACGGTTTTTATTGTTTGCTTGTAAAGGATCTTTTTTATTTTGCGTATGAATATTCGATACTTTGGCTATGTATTTTGTCGAATATTAATGAAGATACTTTTTTTTTGGGCAAAAGGTGCTGCGGAATTGGTTATTTGTTTAAGGAATGTATCAAGAGATTGCTTTTTAGTTCGCTGGTAATTATATGGGATTCATATTTCATGTAATATCGACATTCTATCTGAATTCTTGTATCGAGGGAAGATTTTTAAGCGAAAAATGCAAAAGCTATAAATCGAGCAGAATTTTAACGATTCGATAGAAGAATTTACGCAAGACAAGCACTTCATAAATTGCCAGGTATTGAATTCCTTCGAAGTTGGTTTAATACATTCCAGTTTTAATGAAAATAGTTATATGAAATTGAACGTAACTCTTTTACTTTTTTTTATTGAAATTCGTGTGAACTCTTATATATTTATTATATTTAGTTCGTCAATAACTTGATAAATTTTACAATTTACCAGTGAGTAATATGTGATAATAGGTTTAAGATGTTTCTGAAACAAATTAAATTGTACACTAATCGTTATGTTACATTTTAATTTATCTTACTTTTCAACGAATTTTAGACACTTAGACCAAATTATAGTTTCCTACTAAAACATTCTTATTTTCACAGAAACACTTAAAAATGTAAATCAAAACACCTCCTTAGCTCTGAATCAAACATAAAAATAAATCTCCATCACCACACCCTTTGTCTAAAAATATCAACTACAGCAATGGGAAGAAAAAAACAAAAGAATCCTGGGAAAAGCATATTCGGCAGCACAATAAAGTCCACCAATTAAATCCGAATGAAATCGTTTAGGCGCGTCCCCTCGTTGCTCGCAACAGCAGCGTGCGCCGCGACTTGTCGACTCTATCTCGGTGTTTACCCGCGAGTCGGCGAGCCGAAGAATACGCGCGCCCGAAGAAAGAGAGACCCGAGGAGACGGAGAAGCCCACGTCCGGCGCGCCGCGTGCCGCATTTCGATTATATTCGCGCGCGAGGCCTGCGCCTTTTTTTTCTTGCGACCGCCGCAGCATTACCGCGAGCGGGACATTGTTCTCCGTCCGCTATTTTTTTTCTCTCTCCCTCCCTACGAGCCGAGCTCGATCGTTGGCTTATATATATATCGGCGAGGTGTACGGGCGCGTGATATTTTTTTCGCCTGTGCATAACCCGCCGCGCGATGATTTTTCCAATAAGATGATAAGCGCTTGACTCATTGGCGAAATTGATCTTTATTTTTTTTTGGTTCCCGCGCGAATGTTAATTGCTCGTCGCGCCTTTCTTCGGCCGGGTGATTAAGCGACGCTCAAGTGCGACGAGGCTAATTTGATTAAGATGATTTTATTCGACCGGCGACTGGAGTATTGTATTCATGCGACGGATGGATATTATTTTATTCTGTAAAGAATCTGCAGTAGTAGATTGCAAAAGAACATTTGATTTAAAATTTTAAAAGAAAGTGCTTCATTTCGCATGTCTTGCCATCTAAACATGAATAAGTGAAATTTACGGATTTTGTATAAATAAGTGAATATGCACTTACTCTATCATTATAAATTTTTACTTATTAGATAAGTGTACAGCTTGTAACATTAAATAAGTGCATATGGATGAATTTCACTTATTCACATTCCTTCGTCAGGTAAAAAATATATTTAAGATTTTTCCCCCATAAATTAAATTGAGTTTTTTTCTGCTAAATTGTTTTCCATTACTTTATATTACTTTTCAATAAAGATTAGTTATTTTTAAAAAATATTACTTGTAGACGTTCGCCAGGGCTCGGGTAACCCGCGTCGGTGTCAATTTCACCTGCTGTCCCGCGTGAAATTCCTGCATGCAGAAACGACTAAGACACCCTCGACGGCCGATTCTCCGCGTCCAGCCATCACGAAAAACAGCACTCGCGCGCGCGTCCGATGAATAATTTTCAAAGCTCACACCTCCGACCTTCCGAAAAAAAAACAAGCAGGCGCGAAGAGGCAAAAAGCGCAGCGCGAAAAGCAAACGAATCATTTAGCACCGATCGAAACATTAACAAAAAAAAAAAAAAAACGAAAAAAAAGAACGGCCAAAGGGGGGAAAAAAAGAGAGAAGCCAGGCGAGCGGACCGATAAAACGCGCGAAAAACAAAGCGCACTACTATTCAATGACTGCGTCGGTGCGGCGGCGGGCCCGGACCGACGAAAAAGCGCGCGCCTTTGTCCGCGCGCTCGGGTGAATCACGCCGCGAATGATCCTCGCGCGATCAGCTGCGCCCGGCGGGCGTCGCGACGCGGAATCGATTAGTCAGTATGCGCGCGGGCGCGTCCGGCGCGAGCGATGATTTTTTTACAGCCGCCGGCCGAGAGCGAGTGACTCGCGACGGCCGCTCTTTTTTTTTTTAACGCCAAAGGTCGAGGTGAACCGTGCGTTTCGGCTTTTGGAGTAATTGGGCTACGCGCATTTCCAGCGTTGGCGCGTGAGCTCGCGCTTTTTTTTCGGCGCTGCTTTTATTTTACGAGGCGCGCCGGTGGTTGAAACTGTGCTCAATTGATAGCGTTATGGAGATGTCAGTTTTATTTTTATTGGTTTGATGATTTTGTGGAGAGATAGAGAGACGCTGGTTAGTTTGTATTTTCAAATAAATAATTTGTTGTTTTTTTACGTGTACGTAAGTGCATAGTTCAGTAAAGAACTGTAGAAAGCTAAACTATAGAAAACTAAAGAATAAAGTTCACTGTACCTGTCGTATATTCATTTTTTAATCTCGACACGAATTTGTCAGGGAAAATTAAGATCACAGCTACTCTAGTTCGAAGAGTATTTGCGCATATTTTGATCACTTTACCACCATACAAAGAAAAGCTTCATTTAAAAGCTTTATAAAAATTAAATATATGCCAAAATAAGACATATCATTTAAAATAGTTAAATGTCTCGCGAAAATAAGTTTTAGATGATAAACGTCAAATGCTCTTAAATTATAAGATAAATCAAAAAGAAACCTAGACTTTTTATACGGATTCTTGTGTTATTTCGAAACATGTATGTATATGTAAATGCAATACACGTTTTTAAAAAGGCGTTTTTTTTAACCTAAAGATAGACTTCTACATCATAAACTGAAAAAAATTTGATTTGCTACATAAAACATTCTCTATGAAAAAAGCAGTATATTAGAAAAATTTTAATTGGTAGATGTGTTTTGCAATTTTTCCGGCGGCAATATGTATAACATTTTAAAAGCGCCACCCGTTTAATGAAAAAATCAGCAGTGATTTACAATAATCATCACCTCATCAAAACGAGATAATTGTAAAGGAAAATTCTGATCATGTAGATAATTAAAAATATTAAATTTAAAAGAGATATTTAATTGGTGGGATAAGTTGCTGGGTAATAGAGAAGATTGCACCTTAGCCATATTTTGCTGCAAGTAGTAACAACACAGATTTGCAAGCTATTGTCTTAATTGCCTTTACTATCTCTCCTCACGGTAGCAGGTGTTTCATTACAGGTATAAAAAATTCACTTTTTTATTCATGTTTTCAATGACACCTAATACGACGCTCGAAGTAAAAGTTACAGTCGCAGTACAATAGTTCGTAAATGAAGGAAAACTAGATGTACATCTCAATAGGAGTGTGCAAGATGTAAAAAAGGGAAAAATTATCTTTACGATGTAAAAGCTTCACTTAAAAAGTCGTTTCTCGTCTCGCTTCTCCTTCATTCTTAAATTTTCTAGCGGCGCTATAAAACAACGTTACACGTGCATAAAACTCGGAATAACATCGTAAAAATAAAAAGCACTATAGTCGCTTTGAAGAGAGTGCGAAAATCCAAACCGAAACTTTTTAATTAAATTCTCTGTATTTGCTCGCTTTTTTTCGGCCGTGAAATTTCTTTTTTTCCACCACCCAGAAAAAAAAGACACAATGGACTACCTACCCTAAAAGAAAAAAAAACCGATCCGATTAATTTTCTATCCATTAATATCCCACGCAGGTTTGAAGGAAAACCAGCGCTTTTCAAAGGAAAGTCGCAATTTTTCATTTCCCAAACGGCCGCTGAAAGCGCATCGGTTTTTCGGAAAGCTCCCGCGGCCCTTCAGAACTTCATCAAACCACTTGCAGCGAGCGTCAACAGCCGAATGAAAGCGGCCGGCAGATAAAGACAGGGCCGCGCGCACAATGCGCGGAATCCGAAAAGACGCGATCCCCGACCTCGGCTATATTAAATCCCTTGTCTCATTGTCGTGCGGCGACGGCGCGATTCCACGCACGTGTCGCGGGCGAGAGCAACAAGCCGCGTGTGCGCCGCGGGAAAATTCAAAACGCCCCGGCCATCGGACGCTCGGCTCGTTTTTCGAAGTTAATTAAAGACCGGCGGAACAATGGAATTTTTGCCCTTTGAATCGCGCTGCGCTTTTCGCCGGTGCGCTTGCCCGGAGCGCCGCGGGATGAGAGTGAAAGGGAGGTGGAGGGCCAGAGAGGGGGGGCGAGCGTTAATATTGCGAAGAATTTTGCAGGTGCACGCGGAGCGAAGAAATTTCGCGCGAATTCGGTCTTCCGTTTAATCAGGAAAATTAATTAGAGCGCGCGCGAGGGAAGAGAGTGGAAAAAATTTTTTGCCCCGCGCCGCGCTGAAGGATTCTACTCTCCCCCATGCCCCTCGCTTTTTTTTAGCTCGCGTTTTTTCACTCGTATGTAATTCGATTAATACGTGATGTTTAATTTTCCGCGGAATTTTTGAGAAAATATGGGAGGCGTAATTTTCTTTTGAGAAGAATTAAATGAAGTTTTTTGCTCCGGCGGTGCGCTCGGTGCAGCGCAGTGCATTTTAATAAAATTCCATTGGGATGCGTATACGGAAGAATGGAGAATTCTTTGTATTTATTACGTGCAGGGTGACAAATTTATTGGATTCAGAAATATTATTTAATATCTTGCTGTCGTACTTCGAACTAAGGCATTTTGTTTGCTTAAAGTATAGTCAGACATTGATGTGTGAAAATTGCCTTCAACAAATTTCGCATTTTGTTCAATTTTAAAACACGCTCACTTCATTACGATATATTTATTCAAAAATAGTTTTTTCAAAAATAGAAACAAGGTATGGTTATCATAGGACATTTGGTTAAATCTCAACTACAAAGTTTTTAAGTTATAGCGCAATAATTTTTGTCAAACAAATTCATTTATTCCAAGATAACGAAACAAGTAGTAAATTAAAAAAGAATTTCTCCACATTTACTGATCAAGAAAGAAGTAGTAAGTTTAAATTGTTGCGGAAGTTGAATATATCAACGGCTAATAATACTCAACGAACATATTTGGACTCGATTAACAGACGTTGGAACTAGCCGCGACAGATAATAGCCCGTAAAGGGTATTAATTACATCAATTTGCGCAGTTAGTCAAATAAGCTGCAGCGGCGATGAATGGCCGGGCGGCGGTGCATCAAAACGAGAAGTCAATACGACGGCGATTCGACAATTGGAAGCAGGCCGACCGCGTGCTCCCGGTAACCCCGATATCCGAAAATCGCCGTCATCGAGTGCGGAAAGAAATAAACGAGGAGGAGAGAGGAAATCGCCGCGTTAAAGGCGGATGCCACGCCGTAAACGAGCTCCCCCCCGGTAAACATCGCATAAATAGCGAGTGCGTTGCACGCAGTCATGAATCCGCGCCATTGTTCGCCTCTCTCGCTCGCGCTCCCAGCCGCGGTTGCACGCGCCCAGCGCGAAGTCAATGTCATGAATTATCAAAAAAGAGTAAGAAAAGGGTGCGTAAAGAGGCTAAAAAGGATCAAGGTCCCCGTCCCGCTCTAACGAACGCGCAAAGTGCACGGATCGCGTCGATTCTTTGTGATTTTTAAGCTTCAATGGTCAGTGAAATTTGAACATTTTTTTTGGATAGATTGTCGATTTTTTGATAATTATTATACAGTTTGGGAAAATGAATAATTATATGTATTCTATGCAGAAATAAAAGATTTACTAAAAATTACAATAGTCAATAGTTCCTTGTAATAATAGTTTATTTTAATTTTTACAAAATTAAGTAAATTTTATAAGAAACTATTGTAATTAGTCTGTGAGGACATTAAAACTGGCTATTGTAATTTTTCTCTGTGTACATACAAAATGCAACGTGTTCACAATATGCAAGAATAAATCACTTGACCCAAGTTACTTTCCTCTTTTTTTTTTAAAGAAAAAAAAGTTGTGTAAACATCGCTTTTAAGTACACGTAAAAAATGATTCATTAAAAAAGTCTCGGCATCAACATAGAAGATAACTCATACACGCTTCTTACATTAAAGTAGCGGATAGTTTCAATTAACATACTTTTCATTCACGTACCCTACGCACCTGCTGAAACGAATAAATTCACTCGGAATTCCAGCAACTGCATAAGGCACATAACTCCAGCAGCCCCTCAAACAGTACAGCAAAACCACCGGCAGCCAATCCCTTGAATAATTACAACAACAAACCGCTCGAAAGTCCCCCCCCCCCCGTCTACAAGTTCCACCGGCAAAATCCACAACGAACGGGCGCGCACCGAGCGTGCGAGCGAGCGAGAGAGAGAGAGCGAGCGCCGAGGGCGCCGACAAAGAGAAAGGAGTCAAGGTCCGTCCGTCGCGTCGCGCACCTAAAATACGCGGGCCGGAGTCATCGTTGACGCTCGGTGTGTGTACGGGCGCACGCGAAATCACCGAGCGTATACACACGAGAGCCGCGGCCGTAAACGTGCGCGCGCCGCTCGCCGCCGGCGCAAAATTTTGAATGGGACTCGAGGGGCGCGCGCGCGCCGCGTGTGCGTGCACGCTTTGCCCCCCTCTACGCGATGACGGCTGCGCACTTTTCCCGCGAATGATTTCGGCGCGCCGCGCCGCTGGCCGTCGGCCTGCGAGGGGTGGCCGCATTCGGGGGGGCGCGCGCCGGCCTGAATGGAGGGCGACGATGACGGTTCGTGAATGAAGCGGCCGAGGGGTGGAGGTTCGTGACCCTGAAGTCAGTAGGTTACAGATCAATCGCTAGGCCGCGCGCACGCGGGGACGAGCCCGAAGCTTCGACCCACGACCGATTGCGCGCCGGGGGAGCGAGTGCGTGCGCTCGCGCGGCTCCCGTATACACACCGGCAGCTTTTGCTCCTCTGCCGAGGGTGCTTTCGAATGTCAAGTTCAAATTGACGCCGGGGATCGGTGTTAGCGCGGGGCGAGGCGCTTGACGCGCGAGCCGCAATTCGGAAAGTTTCAGTAGTAACAGACCGCCTAATCAGACGTTTTCGCAGCGTCTAAAATTTCCCTTTTCCCGTTCTATTTCTTGTATCTACGAAATTTAAGGTTAATGTCAAGATCATATTGATACATTGTTCGATCTTTTATGTACATAGATAAATCATTGCAAGGAGTGGTTAAGAATACTCGATTTAGACGCGAGTCGCAATCTTCTAATGTTCAGTAGTAACGTTCCGTCTAATCAGACACTTTCGCAGTAGATTTTCCATTCCCCGCGCAATATTCGAAGTAAACCTTTCGTTTCCTTCTCGCTCGCGATAAAACAAAACGAATGCATCAATACTTTATCTGCGGAACGAGTTGATACGGGGTGCCGGAGCCGCTGTTATAAATTTGCACGTAGGCATAAATTTTTTAATGCGAAAAGTTCCGCCCGCTAAAATATGCACCCGTACACCCCAGAAATGTAATTTCCCTCGTAATCCCCTCAATATTTATAGACACCACTGCAACTTCAAATTTAATAAAGTGTATTATCAGCGGTGCCGGTTATTTATAGCCCGAGCCTAAGCCGATTCGTATGAAAAAAAAAAAAATCAATCGATTGTTCATCCGATAATAATTCGCCTCGCGGAATATTATTCGTTTCACTTTGTCTCGCCCATTAACATTGTTATCTGCACAATAACCATTCAACCTTTAAAAAAAAAAGAGGGGGGAGAGAGGGGAGAGAAAGAGGAGCGAAAGAGAAAGAGAGCCGCCGCTAGTGCAATTAAAATAGAACTCGAACCGTCGCTCGCTCTCGAAATCGCTCCTACACGCCGGCGGATCCCGGCTCTTTTTTTTCCACCGCGAGCGCGACGCGTGTAAACAAAAACGCGTACCGTCATCCTTTTTTCCGTTGGCTCGTTCGCGCGCGCGAATGAAGTAATTCGCCGTGGCGCGTGTGTGTTTCTGTGTGCGTGTGCAAGGCGCAATTTTTAAGACGCGCACCAGCGGCCGCGTCCGAGAGGCTATTTTTAGCGCTTTTTAGTGTCAATTCGATGATGTACGACTTGTAACTCGACGTCTAGCGACACACACGCGAGCGTGTAGAGTTCCAACGCTGCTGCTGACTCGCGGCCGCGAACAATTTGTGTGTACATTGGCCGATGCTTTTTAATACCGCTACCAGTTAGTCCGAAATAATCTCATTTCGAAAGGAAAAAACGTTCACGTCTCGGTGCACTCGTTAACTCTATCAATTGGAGACAATCGTACTACTTAAAAAAAAAGATGCAGTCGAGAGATTATGGTCGCTGGAATGAGACCTTTCAGGCTTCTTGAATGCGAACTTCTTTTTTGCACATCGAGGCATAATGCAACGGATAATTTCCGAGTCACGCAGCTGTTCGGCGATCTTTCATTAGCGCTCGAACACGATCTAACTGGTTCACACTTGACGACAGTGCGCCGGCGGGGGGGAGCACGGGGAAAAACCCGCGGGAGAGGCTCGACAAACAAGCGGAGCGGGAGAGTGAACGACCGTCGGCGCGCGCGCTACCGTCGAACAACAAAAATACAAGGAGGATGGAAGTAAGTTGAAAAAAAAGGTAAAAGAAACCCAGGGAGGCGAAGCCGCGACCAGAGGAAAATACTCACCGGAATTGTAGTACTCCTTGAAGTACCGGGTCGCCGCCCGCTGGACGATGGAGTAGTAGAGGTTGACGTAGGAGGTCGACTGATTCTGTGCGGAGAGCGCCATTTATGCCGACTTAAAGTGTCCTCGTCGTGTGCGGAAAGAAAAAAAAGGCCGGAGCACAGGTAGCCGAACCGAACTTGCGCGAGTCGCGCTCCCGAGCGTGTCCTACCGGCCCACTCGGCGGGGGCGTAGGTAGCGAGTCTCCAGTGTCAAGCTCTACTGCTGTTTTTTATTTACTTTTTATTTTTATTATTCAACGCGCACCCACTGCACGACGGCCGCGAAAAAAAACGGCGGCGATCGATCCCGCGCGGCGCGGCTGAGTCGCTCTCCGCCGTGTGCGAGCGTAGGAAGAAGGAAAAAACCTAAAAGAAAAAAAAAGGCGGGGGTGGCTCGGTGCGAAAAACCGGCGGCGGCGGCGAACGCGCGCGTGCGCGTGCGTGTGCTTTCGGGGGCTTTGCGTTTTCGAAAAGAGCCGCGGGAAAAGAGACCGGGGACTCTCGAAACTGCGCGCACTCGCGGGGCTGGTCTATTCGCTGGGGCCGGCGGCCGGCGAGGGCTGGGGTCGCCTCAGCGACGGCGCCCCGTTGCTGCTGCTGCTGTCCTGCTGCTGGCTGCACGCGGCGGCAGCGGGTCCACTTGCTGCTGCTTCACCGCACCACGGGGAGGAGGCGCCAGGATCTCGCATGTCCCTTGCGCACTTGCACTCGCACTCTGCGTCCAGTCGACGAACTTAATGAACGAACGAACGAACGGAACAGCCTAACCTCCCGGCTCGGCCTTCTACATGACAGCGGCTGGGCACTTGTTACGCTTCTCTCCTTCTCTCGTCCCGGTGCGTGCGTGTAGAGGGGACGACGGTGACTAGTCGTCGTCGGCGCCAAAAGCAACGTGTGCGAAAAAGGAAAAAGGAAAAACTGCGTGCGGTGGTGACTGACGGTGATCGGCGCACGCCGGGGCCTCGAGAGATGAGCGAGTGTCGTGGAGCGCGCGCGCGCCGGCAGACGCACAAACTCTCTCTCGCGATCGAGACACACGTCGTACAGTCGGTCTCTCCGGCCGGGCCCCCCCTGAGGTATACGCGGCCCGAGAGTAGAGTAGTGTGTTGTATTACTCTCCTCGTCGCCGCCGCCGCCGCCGCTGTCTCGGTCTTGGCGCACGCGGCGGCGGCGGCGGCGGCGCGGCGTTGCCACGCTTCGGAGCCAGGCAGCCGGAGCGAGAGGGAGCGAGACGGCGGTACGCGCGCCGGCTCCCTCTCTCTATCTCGAAGCCAATCCAGTTCAGAAATATCCCCCCACTCGCCGGCGAGCCAGACGCATTTCGCCGCTGCCGCTGCACACGAGGCGGCCCGTTGTGTCGGTGCCGCCCGTGCGTGTGTGTTTTCGCGAGCGCACGACTACAGTGCAGCGGCGCGCCGCCGGTGTGCGCCGGGAGGAGAAAAAGCCCGCTACCGCCAGACCGTCGGGAGAGAAGCGACGGCGCGCTAGAGGGAGAGAGAGAGACGAAGGAGGTGGAGGAGCGCGAGACGAAGAGTAGGAGGAGGAGGAATCGGTAGCCCTCTCCTCTCCGGTGAGCGAGCGAGAAAGAGTGAGGCGAGCAGGGTGAAAAAGTTGCCAGTAGTAGCGGCGACGGAGGGAGAGAGAGAGAGAGAGGAGGACGGCGACGGCGAGGTTCGGACACGCCGGAGGAGACCGGCTGCGTCCGCGGGGCGGGGAGGGCGCCCCTGAGAGCCGTCGCCGCGAAAAAAAAGAGGCTCTCTCGCGCGCGCGAAAGGGACGGAGCGAGAGAAAGAAAGAAGGGAGGGGGTGAGGGAGGGGGAGAAAGAGCGGGGATCCCCCCGGTCACAGTCGGCGGGCCGGCCCGTCCGTGAGTATACCCCTCGATGCGCCCGCTCCTGCGCCGATGCATCGCGCGATATGTGCGCGCCGGAGAAAGAGGGAGAGACGACGGTGGAAGAGAGCAAAAAATCGCGATGGTACGGGTGCGAGCGAGCGAGGGAAGAGAGAGGCGCGGTGCCGCTGCCCGACGACGACGGCGGCGGCGGCGGCGGCGACGAGGCCTCTCCCAAATCAATATTACTCGTTTAAAAAAAGCACCACCTGTAATCACGCACTTCCACCGCGAGCGGGACTTCCGAAACCGCGCCGATCTTCCACCCGGCTGTATGTACCTTGGCAGGGTGGCTCGGAGCAGCCCGCCGCCCACTCGACGCCGGCCTCGAGAGGGGGTGCGCGGATGCCCGATCGGTTACCTTCTCGGGAAGGACCCCCCTGGCTTACTGTGTATCTCGCCGAAGGTGACGCTGAATTTTTCACGGGAACTGCGGACGAAAAATGTTGCTTTATCGGATATGCTATTTCAAGGCGATCGCTTCGTCTTGGGCGAGAGCTATTTGGAAAATTAATGTTTGTCCTTATGTTTAGATTGAGCTGTTTTCTGAGGAAATAGTTATTTTGCGAGGGTAAGTATGAGCTTCGATGTAGTATTGATTTTTAAAATTTGAACGTATCGCCAAGTTATGCAACTGAGACATTCTTTTAGAAACTTTACGCGAAATGAAAACTGTAATAACGTAATTATAGATATTGATAGTATAGCTAATAAGAATATTTAATTCATGAATTTATATGAACTATTTAGTCATCTATAAAAAAAAATTTTAGGAAATTATACGGTAGTCATATTATAAAAAATAAACGATTTCGTACCAATTTATTGATGTATAAAATGATGAAAGTTGCATCTACATTTACATCACTTTAGTGAAAAAAGGCGTTTACGAATATTTAAAGGGGACTTCTAAGGGTTCTCGGCGAGTTTTTTGTTAAAACGCTGAGTGATTAATTTACAAAAGAATTTTAATTTCATTGCGATTTACTGTTAGTTTTTCCAATAAGTAAATAAATTAAACGATACTGTAAATACTTATAACACATTAAATCAACCCTTCGAAGGTTTAATTTTTTAACTATGCTAACTTATATGGATATTATGAATAGCTAAAATCGCTAGGAAGATATTGATCATTTAATTACGTATTTTAATCACAGGTTAATCAGTTTTCCAATTTAATTGATCGTAGGTTTTGCAGGCCAGCATTCATTTCACATAAATAACAAATGACGTTTATGCATATAACGACTTTTTTTATTAAATCTTTTAATTTGCTACACTAACAATAAAATTTTGAATTCGTGATTCATAAATAAATATATCAATTTCAAAGTTTTCATTTGCAAAACATTGCATAAAATGACTGCAAAGAGGATATACATAATTACTATTTGTAAAAATTGCTAAAGATTAATATTTATTTGTATATGTTTGATATTTATTTCACCCTCGGTCTTGGCAAAAGCCCAGGAAAGGTCAACGCGTTCACATGAGTGCAAGAAGTGGGGGTATTATGGCAGCATCGTAAGTTGGTGTCACAATTCTAACGCAAAGGAAACAATAAAAAACCGAGAAATGCAAAGTTGACTAATCTAAGTAAAACTTTCTTCTACAGAGTTAAAAATTTATATCATATTTATAATAATCAAATTACAGTTAAAGTAATATGTTGCGATAAACAATATCTGCCTATTATTAAAAATAGAGTAATAATTGCAGCAATCTGATTAACAAAAATTACACAATCCCCTAGTATTCAATTGTATTGCAAGCTTACTTAAAAAGTTTTCAGTATTTAAGAAAAAAGCAAAATGTACAAACGAATTTGCTGAAAAGTGTTTTCCGAGAGTGGCGAGATCATCCCTTGGCTGAGTGAAAAGCAATCGAGCACGCTTAAATCAGCCTAGGTGGGTAAAAGGAAACTACACGGAAAGGGGGGCACGAAAACATTCGTCTCTTCAATTACACGATACCCTCTGGGCTCACCGCAAGACAAATGCTAAATAAAGAGAGAAACGAGACGATCGAGAATACATAAGCAGGCGGGCGGGCGGGAGAGAGAGAGGGAGAGCGGAAAAGGGCAGAGTGGGGGCGGCGAGACGATTGAATGAGTTTCGCGCAGACGGTCGTCGGGGAGGTTTCCGAGGCGTTGAGACAGGTCAAGTTGGCCGTCTAGGGGCTCGACGACTCCCTCTCTCTTTCTCTCTCGGCACGAGTCGTCGGGGGGAGCGCGCGCCGGTGCGTAGGAGTCGCGCGCACGCACTTTATTCGAACGCTTTTCCCGCCAAGATCCCGACACGCGCCTGCGGACTTTCCAAGCCTCCTTCTCTCGCCCGCCGCACATTAACCCTTTGACGCCGCATGACTAAGACCGGATAACTTTGTCGCCCACCCCTTTTAATCCAGCTCTTTGATGAAGTTACAAGGGCGTTACGGTAGCTGTAATCTTGTTGCTTTGGTTTTACGTATTTAAAGGAATTGGAAAAATTTGTATGCAGATCATTTTTTTGAAGGCATTGCAGTTTGCTGCTTTTCGTAGTTGAGGGTCGATCTCTTTTCAAAATAGTAAGTACCTGTAAGAGCTTTTCATTTATGGATATTTTGAATGCTTTTCATACTTTTGTTCGCAAACAATATTTCATCTTGCTGAAATTTTATTATTCGTGCAATATAAGATGCACTTTTCAAAACTTTATTTTAAGCAGTTAAATCATCAATTGAAGCGTTTAAAGAAGAAATAAGGTCGATCTTTTGATGAAATACATTATAAAAAGTCCTTTTTTTCTTCCTGCAACGTTGCAATTAAAGTTGCTTTTACATTTTTAAGCATATTTTTGGTATTAAAAAAAGAATAACTGAAAATTCACTTAATATAAAAGAGAATAGTCATTTATTTCACTTTTCTCTGCTGGAAATCGATGAAACTATTTTTCGAAAATTTTTCGCCCGTTTAATAGCCAGTTTGGAAAATGGTCATTAAATCAGTGAAACATTTTCGAAAAGCTGTTTCAGCAATAGGAGAAAATACCACGTTTTTCAGCAACATTCATATGCAAAAGTACAAAATAAATATACCTAGAACTACTTAATTTATTTTTTAATCAACATGTACTTCCTCAATTTGATTATCTACATAAAATTACATAAAATATCCATTAGTCGTACGACTAATATGAAATAAATCTATCAAGTATGAAAATAAAAGCAACATTTTCAGATTTGTTAGACGCGTGCACATCAAACGGGGCAAAGCATCCCTTGATGCACTCGCCGTATATCTGCTTGAAGCAGTGAGCGAGTACAGTTATACTTTCCGCGCTATCTGTAAAACTTTCGTGGGGCTCTCCTCAACTTTCTCGACGCGGCCGCGGAAGTTCATCCCCTTTTTTCTCCCCCCGAGCGTCTTTCGCCGTGATTAACAAACAACGGGATTCCATACAGGCATCGTAAAAAATCAGCGTTTACGACGATGTAACTCTCATCAGCGCGGACTAAAAAAAAACAACTTGCCATCATCGCAAAGACGAAAAGCTGAGTGGCCGACAATAACATCGTTACTTCTTGAGTGCGGAGCGAAGCAGCAACAAAAAAAACTCGATCCCGGGAATTGCACGGAGCCCACCCCCGCGCGCCTCCTAACGGTTCAATTTGGCGCATCAGCCGGACGGGGCCGGGCGTAAATCCGAAAAAATTCGCGAATGAAGCAATTAACGTGGAGTTCCTCGGGAATTCGCAAAATCCGCGCGCGCGCGCGCATTTCCTTAATCGACTGTCATTCTTAGCGCTCCGCTGCCGCGTGGGAAAGCTGCCGGGGTCGAGGCTGCAAAAAAAAACCGGGGGTGGAGAGCAAGAGAGGAGGAGGGGGCGGGGAGGCGGATGAAAAAAAAAGAGAGGAGGAAGAGAGCTGGTCAGCGGAGGAGGTGGAGGAGGAGGACGATGCGGGCTTGCAAAGCGGGCGCGCGGGGCATTATCTCCTAAACCTAAAATCGATACAGTGGAGCCCGGCGCGGAAGAGGGAGAGAGAGAGAGGACGAGAGACGTCGGTGAATTTTCCGAGAGATAAATGGCGGCTCATTGGGAAAACCCTTCCTCTCCCCTTCTTTTCTCTATATATCGCCGGGGGTAGGCGAGAGCGCGCGCCCGCTTCGATCCCTCTGCAACTCGCTCGTCCTTTTCCTCTCTCTTCCTCTCTCCCTCGCCGCGTCCTCCCCTTTCTCTCCTCTCTCGCTTACCTCGTCCTCCGCCCCCTCTCTCCCTCGCCCCGTGCTTTTTGCCGCTCTCTTCCCTCTTTTCCTTCCGTACGCGGCCGGGACTTCTCTCTCTCTCTCCTCTCGGGCGATCTTGTTTTTTTTTGTCAGCGCGCACCCGTAGCGCGCCCCGTCTCTCTTCTACGGGCTGGCGTTAATAAAAAATTTCCGAATAAATGATGGAACGAGCCCCAGGATCTTTATACCGGGGCGAGAGAGATAGGAGGCGGGGGAGCTTCCTATATTTGAATTCTGGACTCCGGGGCTGCGTTGATTGGGAATTTGAAAAATGAATGGGTTATTGGCTCGAGGTATATACTCTTTAGTTGCTTTTGATTTTGATGAAAGTACGGGATTCGCGAAAGCCTCCCGCCCTCTTTTCCCTACCTCCGCCCGCCCTTTTTTTATCAGGACGAGCCGGTCGCTCGGCCGTCTTTCTCCCCCGTTTCGTACGGTTCATCGTAAGCCGTCGGATTACCGGGAGAATTTTCGCCGAAAATTACGCTTCTTCTTTTTTTTAGCCAAAAGACGCGTGTTTCGCGTTTTCGCCGGGAGTTGCTTCGTTAGCGCGGGGCCACACCGGCGATCCTTTGTCGCGGGTATTTTCCGCAAACAACGAATATTTCCGGGGAAACGGGACGAAATAAAAAAAATCGTTACGAACGGCGGCGACGCTAATGCGTGTATCAGAAATTCCGCGCGAATATCGGGAGCGCAATAAGACGTTACAGCGTCTACCTCGTAGATCATCCGGCATCCAATGAATCTCGTGCATTGAATTTCCAAGCTCCACTGACGTCGCTTCTCATCACCTTCGACGGGACGAATTCATCGAGAAAAATATTTTCATACTCGTTTTCTGATAGACTTGCAGAAAATTCCGTTAGCTGATGCGATTTTTTTTCCTTTCGCCTCGCAATACGCGCCGGGAAATGAAGATGAATATCGCCGGCTGGAAGTAATCTCGTTGGGGATTGTTTAACTTTTATGGGATTTCTTATAATGCTTCGTCGATTTCTTAAGAGATAGAAAAAGAAAGTCCGATCGAAGATGCAGTTGTATATGATTCGAAAATTGCCTCCGCAAAAGTTACGAATGAAAACTTTTGTGGTTCCATGTTTAACGACGAATATTTTATTAATTGCATTTGGTTTTTTTAGTGGAATAAATTTTTATCTTAAAATCGGTCGAAATATTCTTTAAGAAATTATACCAATTCTAAACTTGTCAATTTTTGTGAAGATTGTAAATTAGTAAAAACATTCTGCGTTGGTTTCAGAAACAAAGTTGCAGTCGCGAACTTTTCCGGTTAACATTTTTTTCAAGCTTTCTCGGGGAAAGTGCTAAGCGAAACCAAAAAAGCGATTTTCACGCTCCCTCCACTTGCAATGAGACTCTTACTTTCTTGGCTAATAACATCTTGTACGAATGAAAAAACCGCAATTACTCGATGGTCAATATTTGGGGAGCTAAGAGACTTCCACAAGATTTTCCAAAGAGTGCAGCGGCAAATAGCGGAAAATTTAATCCCGGACAATGTAACAGTCAAGCCTTTAAAACCTCACCTCTAAATTACCCGAAATTTATCTAATTAGCCCCTACTCTTTTACCAAATTAACCTTCTACATTCCCCGTCCAGAAAAGCTCGATCGAATCAATTGAAAAGTTCAGTCTCGCTTCTAACAAACAAAAAAAAAAAAGAAGAAGAAAGTGGAGAAAAAAAAACAATCGTCGCATCAAGTTTTTCGCGCAATCGCCGCGGCGACGCTGCGGCTTCCACCGGCGGCGCTGCGGCGCGCGAAAACCGACTCATCGGCCGTGACGCTGCGGCAGCTGAGAAAACTAAAGATAAAGTCGGCGAGACGTCGCTCGCGAGCGAGAAAGGAAATGCAGCGCCAAGGAGAAGCGCGACGCTCCGGCTCTGCGCTACGCGGCATGCGACACTGTCCCCCCCTCCTCCCGGCCGGGGAGGGTTCAGAGGTGGAGGCGCCTATATTTATCCGGCAATGTAATATTTGGATGCACCTACAGTGCGCGGCCATATTCGTCGACCGCGAGGCTCCTCCGCTGTCCCTCTTTCTCTTTCCTCCTCCAGCGGGGCGGCTCTAATGGGGAGGGCCGACTTTCTTTCGTCGCCCATTTTCTCGAACAGGAAGAGAGAATCTTTCTCGCGGCTCTCCGTGGAATCGTGGGGGCTGGATTTTTACGTATTTTTAAATTGCGTTATGTAAATTGCCGGCCCAGTTTCGTCCGCGAGCCGGATATGAGCGCCCGGGAATTCCGGAGGGTGCGCGAATTAGCGTTTCGCTTTTTGCCGCGGTTTCTTCTTTTTATCTTGTCGCTGTTTGGAGAGAGTAAGCAATCGAACGAAGTACTCGATTAATCTTCCCAGGAGAGGGATATTTCATAGCGATTTCGGGGAATAGCTTGTGCAGTGAAATTCTGCGCTTAAACGAAATGAAGAATTATGAACAAAGGAGCGTATCGCTTTATCTTTGTTCATTGTAAACATTTTTAATTATGCAATTGGACTTAAGTCTAAATTTGTTTTTGTGGTTGTAATAAAAGTGTAGAAAATGATTGGATTACATCAGACATTGGTGTAAAAAATATTTTAACTACATTTCGTAAAATACCTGAAATTTTTAATTAAACACATTTACTATTATATAAACATTAAAAGATATTTTCACGTCATGATACAGCATATTTAATCAAAATGGGCTAAAGAACTTCATTTTTTAAATAAATAGTATTTTCATTAAATCTAAAAATAAAAAAGTTCAGTAATTCATAAAAAAAATTGTTAATAAGAGAGTCACATCATTAGAGGTATTCAAAGTTGCGTGTCAGTGCTAACATTAAAGTTTAGCACTGCATTAGTGCGGTACAAACTTGGATGGGTGAATTTTCCTCGATGTCTTGTTCAATGGGATGATAGGCCAAATATGATTCAGAAAATAATTCTTTATTTTTGGCTACCCGGGTAACTTTCTGATGCAGGATTGTTCATTCTACAATGGGTTTTCATGCGTCGCAGGTTATGATAAGCACGACCTGTACAAAAGTACATTTTTTGGGTGGGGTTGGTACTTTAGGGGTGATTAAAAAAGTACAAGTTTTACATAAAATCTGTATACATTGGAATAAATAAATTATACCTGTTTAATAAATACATATTTAACTATCTGTTTATTATCAAAAGACTATTCCATCATTCCCCAAGAGTAAATAAAAATCTTCCAATAAAACCTACAGGGTAGCGAGTATAACAGGGTTGAGTTAGCCACACACCGCATCGGGTGCACTAATAAATAAAAGTCCCCTATTAAATTAAAATTCAATCGAGTAAAACGCCGGTGCACCCCATTACCGCAAAAAATAAAGGGGTAGCACGGGGGGCAGGGGAGGGGGATGTTGGGCAAAGCGAAAAAAAAGGCGCGGCTCGGCGTGGTGCCGGCGCGAGCCTCGCGCCGCGGCTCGTCGCGCGCAATTTTATCACAAAGAGCCGTCGTCGTCGTCGTCGTCGTCGTCGTAGTCGTCGCGAGCATCGGGACAGACGCGCGCGCGTGGTTCCTTGCCCTCTGCGCGCCGCGCTTTATTTATATCTAAAGAGTAACGAGCGAGTGCATTGCAGCAGCAGCGCGCGCCTCTCCCTCCTCTCCCCTCCCCCCACGACCTTTTGTCTTTTTTTAGCAGATACCCTCCCTTTTCCTCGGACCTTTTGTGCCTTTCCTCTCGGTTTTTTTTCCTGCTTTCTCGGATTTTTTTTTTTTTTTTTTTTGTTCGTCGCAGGAGACGGCGAGCTTTGCGCTCGATGAGTTTTTCGGCGAGTCGCGCGGGTCATCGGATGAAAGTGCGTAACTCGCCCGAGGAGTGAATTAAAGAGCGCCGCGGGGTCGTTGACTCGGCGGGCGTGAATTTGAGGAAAAAAAATGGATTTATTTTTGGATGTAACGGAAATAAAATGATTTATGGGGCGCGCTGAAATTGATCTTACATCGGGTCGCTGTGATTTTTATTGGTTTTAGTCGTCGTTTATGTTTCATTCACAAAAGTTGCGCAACACACGTAATACTAATTTAAAGTAATTTTATATGATCTGTTAAAAATAACCATTTTTAAGCATTTTTAATACGTTTCTCAATCCTAAAATGGTTAAAAGAACATTTATAAAATGTTATGAAAAAATTGTCACTTTTTGTTAGGATACATATGTTTATAAATGTAGATAATTTCATTTTAATAATAAAGCTTACTGTAAAATGTAAATAAAAAATTGAATAACTGATCAATTTTTGAAGAAGCTTTTACATTAACTTTGACAAACCATTAATCTGATAGAATTTTTATAACTTTGAAACTTAACTTGTGTTGAAACTTATATTCAAAAGGTACTCTAAAGCAAGGTATAAAAATGATTGAAACAAAAATTATATCATTGAACACCGAAAATATAGATAGGTACTTTTAATAAAAAATTATTATTTTAGTCCTCAATCAATTTTATATAGATCTATAATAATTTTTGTTATTCAATGGCTCAGAAAAGCGTTAATTGTATAAAATTACAAATCTGTTTCATATACTTCTGTTGTCTCTTTCATGACCTGAGAGCATGAGCACATCCTAAACTAGCTATTAAAATGGTGGAATACGTCCAAAAAAATAGTTATAAAACTGGACGATTTCTAGCAGGGGTATATTCCACTATCAAAGAAGCTTGGTCATTTGTAATTACTGGCTGTTCACACACAATAATCTTTACGAGTAGAAGCACACATTTATTTGTCAACAACCTGCAAGTGGAATCTGCCCGCACCTTCCTAATTTAGTAAAAAAAAAATTAGACAAAAACAAGCCTTTCAACGACCTCAGTAAAATGCCAATACAAAGCCGATGGGAGTGACACTCGACCGGCACGTCGCAATCGATCGCGTCCAAAAAAAAGGGGGGAAGGGAAACGAAATGAGCCTCATTATCGCCGGGGCGGCTGGTAGGTAGCCCAAACAATCGCGACGGCCTGCCGCAAATTAGATAATAAAAATCCCCTCGAGAGGGCCGAAGTGCCGAACAATCGGCGCGCCCTGGCTCCTCGTCCGTTCCCCGACTGCGTCGTCTTCCTTTTTGGCGCGCGGCTGACGCGAAAACCGAGCGCTCGCTTATCTCGCTCGCCACCTCAATTAGGCGATTCGCCTCCCTCCTAGCGAACGAGTGCAAAGACCCGACGACGACGACGCACGCCCTTTTCCCTGCCTATCACGGGGACTTTCTAGGAATGGGTGCACCAGACGTTTATTCAATGTCTTTTTTTTAGTTATGTTATTGGGGAGTTGAACAAGATGTATTTGGGGCTTTCAATTTCATTGAAGAAATACACTGGTGAATTCAATTGTTCATTCAGGGATACGATACACTTTTGTATAGTGCATTTTGCTAATAATTTCAGAAATAAATTTTATATGTAATGTTACATTGACGTAAATTATGTAATGACGATTATATAATAAAGCATATTATACTGCTACTGATATTTTTAAAATATAATAATACAATATTTATGTAATAGAAATATGAATGTATGTATGATATTCAATTATTTGAAAAAGAAACAACATAAATTTATACCTACCTGAAAAAATTGTCTTGTCTCACTAGTCACTATTTTCACTGTATGTTACTACTTAACCGCGCAAACGTGCATAACGCTTTCTATCGCATCATGATAAATAAATAACGTACAATAGGTTTTATACCACTCATAAAAAGGTAAACTTAATTCCAAAAAAGGCGCAAGCCAAAAAGTTAGAGGTCGCATTTAAAAGCGTCCCGTTGGCAGCCTTTGAAAATTTTCGTTCATTTTCAGTTAGTAAAACAAAAAGAAGCGCAATTAAAAAGGAGCAGGGGAAAGAGGCGAAAAACGTCGCGAAGATAAACGCCGCAGTGCCGCGGCGGCGGCGTTACGCTTTTAGAGCTGCGAAATTTCGCCTCCGCCGCGACGGACACAGAGTCGCTTTTACAGCGGGAGGTGCCGGCGGCGGAGAGAAAATTATTGCGGGGTCTCCGTAGGAGCCCGGCCGAGCGGGTGTCATTCGCCGCCGTAAAAGTATAATTAGTTGCACAATAATCTTCGCGCGGCGGCGGCGATGATTTTGAAATCACTGACCTCGCTCGCGCGCTCTACCCGAGGCCTCCTCTCCCGGCTCTCATCGTTTATGAATTATATAAATTGACGGTTCAAACGCTCGGCTGCTGCGCCGTGTTTGGGCTGTATGATCTTTATGCGCAAACTACTTATTTCTTTATTATTATGCACACCCGAAAAAAAGTTTTCTGAATTTCAAGAAGTTAAAGAAGTACATTCGATTAAAATTTATTACAAAAAAAGTATTTTCTTTCAAAATATCAATTTTTTAAGAAATAAATGCATTTTTTTATTAAATCAAGTTTAATCCCTAATTTTAACAATGCTACACTACATAAAATTGACAGCTCAACTAAAGATTGCAATAATCCATTTTATTGTTGTCTTAAACTGTCAATAGTTTCTTAGCAAATTTACTAAAACTATAGTAAAATTTGTTAGATTTCCAGTAAATTTTGAAAGAAATTGTAAATAACAGTACATAAATTTACGTGAGGACATTAAAATTGACTATTGCAATTACTAATAGAGTTTTTTTAGTGTATTAATGGTAAATTTTAATATAGTCTATTAAAATTACTTTTTTTGAAAGCATTTTTTATCTTACATTTCGTTTTAATTTCAATAATCTTATGAAAATGCATTGTTATATATAAAACTTTCATCTTAATGCACAGAAAATGTGAATTACATTTCGCTACGATCATACATTCTACTACAAATCAAACTTCCTTCATGTGAAATTAATGATACATATCACTTTTAGAAATGTTTCGAAATGCACCCTAAAAACTTTCAGCAGCACCCCTGAGAATTCCGCAAGCGTCGAGATAAATCGAAGTCGGACAAATCGCGCTGGTGTCAATTGCGCTGCAGGAGAAAAGTTTCGCGAGCCGTCCGATCCTCGAAACAATGCAAAGTCGACGTAAAAAAGAAGGGGTGCAATCCTTTAAAGAGCCCGACGGTACAGTTTTGCGAGGAAGGGCGAGAATGAGCGGTCGGAAAAAAGTTCGTCCTAATGCGATCTCCGCCCGAAGTTGCGACGATCTCGGGCGCTGGCCGCCTCGCCGTTTGTCTTTTTCATTTTCGGATCTCCCAAGTTTGTTGACCTTGCCTCACGGAATATAGACGGAAAGTGGGGTAAGAAGAGGCGGAGAGGGGACAAAAAGTCGACGCGCGATGAACACTTGGCTTTGAGAAATTAATTGCGATGCATTTGTACTCGGTAGAATAAAAATTAAATTTGCATTCATAATTATAGAAATATGTTTATAAAAAAAAACGTGAAGAAAATTAAAAAAAATTTTAATTAATAAAATTGGAAATAAGAGCCGTTAAAAAGCTTTCAACGAGTTTTGAAAAGCTCCTGATGAAGCATATACCGAAACGTTGAGAAAAATAAAGAATCGTGCGTTCGGAATGATCGATCGAGTAATTTATTCTCTAATTAACAAAATTGATTAATTTAGAAACTTAAAATAACCCGTTATAAACGACATCTCGATAAGAAACGCATCATCACAAAAATAGAATTAATTTTCGCGCTTAAATCTCCTCGAAAGGAAAGTCGTCAAAAATCAAGTCCACCCGTCCTCGGGGGAGCGTCGTAATGACTGCTTTAAAAAAAAGAAAAAAAGGGAAAGAGCAGGGGAGCGAGCGCGAGAGAGAAGGAAAGTGGAGCGCGGGGCACGCGCGACGCGTCAGTGAGCGGCACCCCTCCCCGTCGTCACGTATATCCACTGACGGTCCGGTGACGACCCTCGCACGGTTCACGCACTCGGCTCTCCGCCCCCGCGCGCGCGCTTGCGGGGAAGCAACAAGTGCCGCTTTCCCGGGCCTCTCGACAATCGCGCTTGCCGCCGCCGCCGCTGAATTACGCGCGCGCGGAGGCGGTTAGAGGCCTTAGCCCGGGAATATCGCCGGCAATGAAAGGCGCGCGGAATCGCCGCGGTTCCCTCTAGCCCCCAGACCGCGAGAGGCACCGCACCGGACGGAGGAGTTTTTACGGTTATTATTATGTGCGCCGGGGGTCGCGTCCTATGGTTTTTTCCTCCCCCCCCCCCCTCTCTCTCTTTTTCTTCGCTCTTCTTTTTTTAGCGAGTTAGTGAACTCGGGTAAGCGGTGTTTGAATTCTTTGAGTTTTTAAAGGGTTTAGAGGGTAGTTCGAGGGAATTTTGAGATGAAAGCAGTTTTGGGTTTGTACGTGATCCTTTCTGAATGGCATTGAAATTTGTTTACTTTAAACGTAGGTTTTACGATGTTTCTCTTGAGGAAAATAATTTTTATTGGTAGTTTCCTTTGTAATAAATGTAAACAAAAACATAAACATGTCAAATTTTCTATAACTTAATTTAAAATAATTGAATTTTTTTACGGTTGATTTTATGAAACCATTAAATTCCATTGTACGTTCAAACAAGAAATCTAGAAAAACACTTAATTTCTTCTAACATACTGTATAATCAAATTTAGTATTATTTTTTTGAAGAATATGTAATTTTAAGGATGAAACATAATAAAAAGTCTAATTTTATAAAAAAAAGTAAGTTTGTAAAGCTCGCGAAATAATAGTTTAAGGGGGTCTTATA
>JAXIUT010000009.1:25859360-25886935 GCA_035586675.1 Eurytoma californica | reverse complement strand
CAAAAAATATTTATAATATGTTTTTACAAAAACTTCAAAAATCACTATTACAAAGCTTCCTCAAGGAGGAAGCAAAAGTATTTTGGCTTATATCTAACACAGTGATTATTTCGCAGGCCAGGCGCTTCCTTTCGTGGCTGGTTGCAAATGTGCTATAATCGAGCATAAAAAACTGATGTAAACCAAAACAAAAACGTAGCTCGACCCACGCTGCTCGGCGTGGGCGTGCGGACACGCTTGCCTTTAGCTTGCAGCCCTGGCGCAAGATCTCGCGCGATCTCGAAACTTTCTCGACGCGAACGCGCCTATAATATGCATGTGTACTGTAACTAGTAAGTCGAGATATGGGGATCGAGAAAAATGTACTTAACTTGCTACTGGCGCAAAGCCTGATACTTTTTTCTCTTTTTTTTTTACTTTCAGAACTTCCTTACTCTATTTATTTTGTTAATGGCACATATACAATTTTGATATTAAATCCTAATTAAATCAAATGGCAAAATGGCAAAATTGTACTTTTTGGCACGGGTGTGGAAGTACACTAGGTATTTACCTCATGTAAGCTTGACTTCTTTAGCCAGGAAAAATCATTTACGCACTCGTTTTGATTATTTTTTATAGCAAGAGTCGAAAGTTCTCATTTAGAGGTTACAGTTGAAAATTCAAATGAAATGTAAAAATGAGCGGTAACAGCAACGATTGCTCGTGAAAATTAAGCAATTGTTGAAAATTATTTAAGTATCTAATCAATAGGTATATATCCCCGCCTGTTTCATCAGGACCAATTCAGTTTGATGCATCTACGCGACACATACACTGTTGCGCACACTCACGTAGTCACGTCGCTCAGTCGCACGCGCGCGCGCGCGATTCATTCAACCCATTCATCTCGCTTCGCTTCTCGTAGTCAGTCCCGTCAGGTCCCGTCTACTGTCGTTTCTACTTCCTACGTGGTTCCCCCACCATTTCCTACTGTGATTTCTTTCTTATCGCTACCTCCAGCCTCGAGCACGCGCATATTTTTTTCATGTGTTCTCACCTCTAGAACGAAAGACGAATTTACGTCGTCTTCAAAACTCCCTTTGACTCGCTCTTTCAAGTGAAAAAAGTGCGATAATAAACAGTGATAAAGAGGCATTATCTTTGAGTTTTATGCATTGCACGCGAAGGCCTTCTGTCTATGGCAAAACTTAGAATATACGAGACAAAGCCACGCTTGTCGACGAGGCGCTGTGCCGAGCACTGTGCAGTAGCCTAGCACAGTCGATTTATTGGCAGATCGTCAAGTACCGTTATTTTTGACCGCACTGCTCGCAAAAGATGTACGAAAGCACCGAGAAGCAAAATTTGTAGATAAATGTACACTCGAACGCCGACGTGCTACATATCGCAACGATATCGGTATAGGCAAACTCGCACGCTTCGAGTCGTACATCATCGAGAGCGAGCCTTTCAAGGTTATGCCCGCGCGTCACGATAAAGGTTCCTTTTGTTAAAAAAACTCGTAGGAAAGCAGCGTTGATGAAGGAAAAAAATGAAGGTGCGCTAGTGCACGCCTATATATACCTGAAACTTCTCCAGCGATTCTTCTCGCTCTGCGAGTGGCCGCTCTGTTCTCCTCTTCCTCCTGCGTTCCTGCCGCGCGTGCTCTCCCTCTCCCTCGCTATCTCTCGTCTCTCTCCCGATCGCTCCTTCCTTGACGACGAGGCGGCGCGGTCTTCGAAACAAGTCTCTCTTCTCTTTAGGCCGCTTGATCTGTTCTCCCGTTCAAAACTCCCTCTTCGAAATAGCAACTATTATTGCATCTCGCGAGAAGTTGGCTCGGAAGACCGACACGTGATCACAGCAAGAGCGAGCAGAGCTTCATGGAAGCAGACCGCAATGATATCCGAGTCCAGAAATCCAGAATGCGATTCACTCACCAAGTCACGACCTCACGACACATCCAAAGGAACTCGCTGCTATTGTCGCCTTTCCCTGCGACTTGCGAGTCCTGCAACTGCTGCAAACGCTGCGACTGCAACTGTTGCGAGTGCTGCCTTTGGTGCTGCGAGCGACGCGCACCCCGCGGCTGTCAGTCTACCTCGGTATGGTTAAAGCTCGAGGCTAAAAGAGAAACGCTCGCGCCGGCTGCAATACGCTCCTCTCTCACTCTCACTCGATGCTCGCAGCGTACTGGCGGCTTGCTGCCAAGCGTGAGTGTCGCTCCGGCAGGGCATAGCCGTTCCGACTCATGAATGAAACCCGCCGACTTCCCGGCGCTGCCCCCTCCACTCGGCCCAAGCCCCTCATACCGCATCAGCCGGATTGCCGGCAAAGCGGCAATCCGGCATGGCGACGGCGACTTGCCATCACTACAGCGCGCAGGCGCCAGGCGGCAGATCCAGTGATCAAGCGATGCTGGCGACCTCTTGCATCAAATAACGGCGCTCCGGTGATGAGCGAATGAGTCGATCACTTGACTGAGACTGACTGAGCTGGCAGAGCAGCGTGATCGAGTGATCGCTTGATGAGCCAGATGATGATGGCTGTGAGGCAGTGAAACTATATCTTTTTCATCATCACCTTTTCTACGGATTTTCATCAACCTGCATAAATGGACCCAATATTTTGATAACATAACTAATCTATATAATATAAAGAACCGTACTGAATTTACATCTATCGATAACTCAATTGATAAATGATTGAAGTGATAACTTTTTATGGCTCGCTGTGAAAGCTCAGGAATTTCAGTCTCAGGAACTTCAGTCTCAGGAATTTCAGTCTCAAGAATTTCAGTCTCGAAAAGTATGAAAAGGCCTCTTTGTTTTACCTCGGTTATTTTCTCTTTCTCTCTCTCTCACTCTTACGCTTTTTCTTGTGACACGCGCTGATCCCTTTTTTCCGAAGATCATATTGCAGGTCAAAATGAGCAGTGATCAAAAAAGTTTTATATATTTATAAAATATTATTAAATATTAAAGAACTATATTAGCACTAAAAAATACGAAAATCAAAATTTGATTGATAAAAATCGGTCAATTACAAGCACGTGATTAATTAGTAAAATAATCCACGCTTGTTATTGGCCGATTTTCAGCGTTCGACTTTTGTTTGCGTTAATACTTTAGTGAAAATGAGATACAATGTCGCCAGAAGATATATTTTTAAATAATATAAATTTTTAAAATGTTACTGTATAATTGTCTGTCTCATTCTCTTAGCCCGCGCGGAGGAGCTGGGCTACTCCCTTTTTTATGAGTGTCGTATTTCAGGTCAACATAAAATGTGAATGACAAAGTTATTAATATTTAATAATTGTTACTAATAAATGTTTAAGAATTATATTTGCATTGAAAATTTAAGAAAATCAAAATTTGAATGGTAAAAATTGACGTATTATATGCATTTACACAATTATTGAGCAGCTGCAACTGCAATATGCAACGTGCTTGCAGTTGAACGTTGTCTACGATTTAAATTTTATTTGCAAGAGTATCAGAAGCATCGCTGAAGTTCTACAAGTACATATCTATATCCTCTAAATAAGAAATAGTGAAAATTAAATAACTTAATAAAATTATTAGTGAAAATTAAGAATTTTCACTTTTTCACATTTATAGATAGTATTATATACGTAAGTCTTGCGTTTGTTAAGTCAATTAGTTATCATTTCTGTCGGGGCACTGTTTTTTTTAAATATTGCTATTTATGGTACACCAAATAAGTCATGCTAATTATAATAATTTAGTATCTACTATTTAAATCTTAACAAGTTATCTTAAATCTTAATCAGAATTGCTGCCAAATGTTTTATAAAAATTTAAAATTTTATATATTAAGGGCTTATACCTTAAACATTTTTTACAGAATAACTGACTCCAAACAACATTACAATAGAAAACAATTTATTTATAATATATAATAAAAATAAATTAAATTTCTGACAAATTTAGCCTATACAGAAGTCTCTAAACCTCTTTTATCCTAACTTATACCAATTTTAAAATTTTGGCTTTTGTGACAATTCCAGGTCCAACGGATTCATCAATTTTGATGAGGTTTGGCTTAAATTGTTGAGAATTAATGTCATTTGTGCCTGAAGAGTTGTATCAGTTGAAATTATTTGAATAAGTATTTCAAATATTTAAAAAACTGTATAAATTCATGAAATTTTAAGAAACTAAAGTAGTTTTTATACATACAGAAATTATGCGACTCTAGTTTGTCTGACTACACGACCTTCAAACCTGGGGGGTTGCTCTCCAACGATAAACTAGCACGAAAAACAAGGACAAAAGATACAAAATATATGAGTTAGACAAAGACATGATGAGTGATCGTTTTATCAAGGGAAGGCTCTAACCGTAGTGTTTTGCTAAGGCTAGGAACGCAACCGTTGACTCGAATTTGGAAACCTTTAATAGTCATTACATTACGCTACATCGTCGGACTTTGAGTTTTAATTTCAAATATAATTTCTTACTTAACAACTGGACATCGGATCAAACTTGCAAACTTGTATATTTATAAATAGTATCGAAATTTCGCGCTTTGTCATATTAAGTATTGGATGAGTCACCTTTAACATACTCCATTTAATTTAGTATTTATTATTCTAATTGAGACAAGAACATAACATATTCACGTTGGACTTGGTTATTATAACGTTATATAAGAAGATTGACGAATGAGAACAAGTATCCAGGATTCAAATTTACCGCAGTTTGTCAATTACCGTTACTACAAGTCAGAGTCGTCAGTGATCTACAATTTAGTAATGGTACAAGGTAATATGTCCGCTAAACCAAAAGCAAAAAAAAAGTAGCAGCTGAGCCGACTTTATTCAACTTTATTCAGTGGTAAATTATTTCATTTTCCTATTATGTTATTTATTTTCTTTTGATCAAATACAATCACGATTCTCTCAAGTAGATTGAATATGTTGTCTTTGACGATTCGTCGATTAAATGAATTCTTTAATAAAGAATGTCAAACCTGAATCTGTTCTTAACCTACAAAGAACGATTGATTCGAGTAGAATTTGCTACACGCAGTTATGTAATCGATGCGATTTTTTAATTAATATTTTTCAAAAGTTATCTTTACAGATTCTCAAAATATTAAAATGCTGCGTCAAAGTTTCTTTGTTGTTCCGAAACTGGTGAAGCGAAATTTTGGAATGGCTGCTCCAGTTTTACAGAAAGCGAACGATCCCATCCAACAGCTTTTCATTGACAAAATTAGAGAATTCAAATCCAAAAGCGCGTAAGATTTTTGGATTACAATTTACAGGAGATAGTTATATATTAAAAATTGATTATCTAATATAACATAGTTTACAGTAAATCAAATAAATTATTTATAGCACAAATCATATAAATCAATATTTGTACTATTTTTATATTTACAGAGGAGGTAAACTGGAAACATCCCCGGAACTACAAAAAGAACTGAAAACAGAATTAGAGAAAGTTGCTAAAGCTTATGGTGGTGGTTCTGGCACTGATATGGCCGCTTTTCCACAGTTCAACTTCCCAGGTAATAAAATCTTTAGAAATGTATGCGAATATATTTTTATTTTGCTTATCTTTTTTTTCTTTCAGAACCTAAAATTGAGGTATCCTCGTCTTCATCCAACCAATAAATGTTATTTTCTGTAAATCTAATAAATGTATAGAATAAAACTGTACTGATAAGGTTAATATTATTAATATAGAATTTAATACCTTATTTTCTAATTTTTTTTATTATTCCTTATAAAAATTATTATTTATTATACATATCTATGTTACATCAAATTTTAATTTACTTTTGTCAACATAAACTCAACACTTTCAGCTAAAATGGGCATCTGACATTTTGCAGATATTGATCGAAATATTTTTAAGATTTTTGTTAAGTTTTCTTTTGTTGTTATAGTTTTAAAATATCCAGAACAGGAACAACGCGAAATGACATTATCTGGTTTAACTTCATTACATTTATTACATTTAACATCTTGAATTGCATACCCCATCGTTTTGCGATTTAAAATGTCTATAAGAGAAAATTCTATTTGATCATTGTCGTAAACTAAATCACAATTTGAACACCTCCAAACATGCCTGCAAAAGTAGAATTTGTTTATTAACTTTTATATATGAAAAAAATATTAAGTCATAACAAAAATAAGTTACTTGTTTTCTTCTATTCCCTTATAACTATCTTTACACAGATCAATATCTCTGACATGATTACAATTTTCGCACAATATTTCTGGTAATATGAATGATAAGCATGGATCTTTCCACTCAGCTTTGTCACTGAAGCTACCAACATCAATTAATCTTAATAAATTTATGTGCAAACTTGAAACTTCAGTTTCCACTTGAGGATCTAGTGACAAGACCTGAAGAAAAAACAAATTTTAGTAAAATTTAACTAATATATAAGGTTGATTAAGTGTAACTTAAAATTTAATCTTACTTTACATACTGCTTTTGATAGCTCTAAAGCTGGATTTAAAATAATCTTCTTAGACTGATCATCAAAATTAAGGTGAGGGTATTCTTCTATTGTTAAAACCTTCTCTGGAAATTTTTTATAAATTGATTGTACATACCTGAAAATAAGCAAGGGGTTACTTTTGTTCTATGAAAATATGGATAACAAATTGAAATGCTTACTGAAACAGTTTCTGAGATATTTCTCCAGTTAAAAATTCTTTCGCGCATTTCATTACTTCTTCTGTAGATTTATCTTTCAAGTCTGTGTATATTTTAGCAAAATAAGCAGAAATCGTTTTGTTAAAAGTATCTTGACATAATTCTATAGGTATGTAGTCTACCATACTCCAATTCATAATGAAATCAGTCTAAAAGATGAGAAATGTTTTTTACTATATTGAATATTTAAATAAATCTATCTATTATTTTACCTCATTGTTATCTGAATCATTTGGTTCTTCATTACTTGTTAAACTTGTCAATCTGATCCCTGCGTGATTCGACTATATACAGTGGAAAGATTAGTACTCCCTATATGTTGTTGTTAAAAAAAAACTTTTATGCAACTCCATATGTAAAGTGCTCATTTGCGCACGCTAAATGGGCACTTTACGCCATCGTTGCATAAAATAGGGTTCGACACTCGTGCTAAAACTGATTCTCGGGCGAGTGTGAATTTGACTTTTACGCACTTTTATCGAAAATAACTATTAATACTTACCAAATCTAACCAAACAAGTAAGTCCCAACAAAAGCGAATTTCAAAATGAATACTATGAAAGAGTTCTTTGTTTAAAATCGATTGTATTATATACTGTACATAGCCATAAGCATCATGGACATCTTTTTTCTTTGTGCACAAGATAATTTTTGTAAAATCTGCAAATACAATGATAGAACCCATCCGTTGCAATTCCGCAATAAGTTGTACAAATAATTTTTTTGAGTAATTGTGAAGAATACGACGCAATGCTGGATCGTAAAGATAAGAGGAAGTCGAGCGCAACCACCTTTTAAAATAAAATATAAAGAAAAATAAATAAAAATCATATTGAAAAACAATGAATGGAACATGATAACTATATAATAGGATACCTATAAAAATGAATAAGTAAGTAATCGGCATAACGGTTTTTAAAGGAGCTCACTTCCTTTAACCACGTAGCGACCATGGTTTTTAAAACACGGAAAGCTGGTGCACAAAGCGTCGATTCATCGTACGATGGAATTGTCGGAGTTGCACCGTCAGTTGTAGCCATATCCTAGAGTTGAATTGCTATTAGTCAGTTAATTAATACAATGAATAAAATACAATAAAGGTGAATAAAAAATACAAACTTGTATAGAAGTTTGTTGCGCATTGTTAAATGCAACATAAGAACTAGTACCATCAATATCGTTTATATGATTAGATTGAAGTAAGGCATTTACTGCTAAACTAACGATATCCATTTCAAAAGAAACATTAGTATAAGTTCCAGGGCTACTTTTAACACAACCGGAACTTTCTTCAAAGTCTATCAAGAGTCTGTGCATTAAGTGGAAAAAACGAAATTAAGTTATGAATTAAAATTTTCAATAAATATTCATCGTACCTGCTGTCGTCGTTTTCACTTCCTCCGAAATCTGGTTTTTCCGTATATGACCACCAAAGCACAAAATTTGCCTTTTGCAAATGTCTAGCGTAAAAGAGATCTGCTCCAAAAATAATAATGTCAGAGGGTAAATTGCCCACTGGAGCATAAAAATAGCGAGCTTGTTCAATTAACATTTTTAAGACGTATTCATGTTTAAAGTAGTGGCGAATCATTATTTTAGATCCAACTCGTTGCCAGTCAAGGGTATCATAAAGATTATCTAAATCTTGAACGTGTGTTGATATTACTGGAAATTCATTTAAGTAAGGCATTTTCATTGTCAATGATGAGGTTGCTAAAAAATGGTAAATGAACAATTGAATGAAAAAATATAATATAAATAATAACAATTTGCTTTATTAACTTAAGAAATAAATTTCCTCAGAAAAATGACTCACACATTGGAGATTGTACTACCAAAATTGATGCACCTCTCGTTTCATTCTTGTAGCTTTTCAATGCATTTTGCAACTGTGTATAAATACTCTTTAAGTTAGTTTCGATCCGTACTTGAAATTGCATAGATTCTGGCATTGATTCTATATATTCTACATCGGCTAATTCAATTCTAAAAAGGAATTAATAAATTATCATTCTTTCAAATTGCTTCACTTACATAAGAATAAATGAAATTGATCGAAATTTCTGTAATATGTATCATAAATATATTACGCTTTGCTCCTTTCACTTGTGTAAAGCGAACTCATATTCGGCATGCGATCAGTTCTAACAGTATCTAGCACGAAAATGTAACACATTTTACTAGCGGTTAAGAATAAGCTCCACATAGCTCTGCGATAATTACTACTAGCTGACCAATTGTGGTATAAAAATACTTTATTTATATTATCGATCTGAAAATAAAAGGATTAGCAATATTAGATAACAAAATTTCACATTTTTTTGCAGTCATGTCATTTGTACGTACTTTTGGCAAGTAAGGCTGTGAAGCTATACTTTTATAAACTAACTGATCTAAACGAAAAGTATCTGTACCATCGGTCAAGTCTGGAATGGCTTGTTTATCCACTGCACAAACACAACCGAGAGTCATGATTGCTCGAAATTCAAGAGTCATTTGAGTTTCATAAATCCCTTCAATATCAGGATCTGTTAAGTCTTGCATTAAAGTCCTGTAAAGAGGAAAGTTAAAAAAAATCAAAGCAATATAAATAACCTTACTACTTACTGGCTGTGACATTTCCAATATTTCTCCTCGACCGAATAGCGGTATAAGTGATGCACGGGCCGTGAGCGAGGTAACACTTTGTGGCACTTTTTCCAATTATTAATACTTCCAAATTCTTTCCTTTCTTGTCGAGTGTTTACATAAAATATTCTTGGAACATTCAATCGTAAATTATGAAGTTCTTGATCAACCAAAATCCACAGTCTAAACTGCCCAGGCTCATTAGATTCAGACAACTAAAATAAAAATAAAAATGTTACATTATCGGATATCCGGCAAAATGTATTATAAATATTCAAAATATTTTAAACTGCTTTACATACTTGAATAATTTGCCAAGGAGTTTCCAAAAGTTTTCGTTGAGCTCGTTGCAAAAATCCTCCAAGTAAATTGGACGTATTGCTCTTGTTCTTACTAGAACCGGCGGTGCGCACATGGCTATCAAACTTAGTTCTCTTCACTTGAGCAAACTTTTTCCTCTCAGCTCTTTGTTTCGCTTGATACTTCCATTTTTCCTTGTGAAACTCTAACCAAGCTCTTCTTTCTTCCTGTAATAGTAGACTTAATGAGTTAATGTACACTAGTAAATAAATAAAAAATCATCAAAGTGTTGGAAATATTACTGCAGTCTCTCCATAGATTGGTGGATTGCCCAGCACTTTTCTCCAATTGTCTGTAAGCAAGTTGTTGCTTTTGTTTGCCGCTTCTTCTTGCTCTTCCTCCGAAAAGGTCCTCTTCCTTTTGGTCTTCTTGGTGACACTGGCTACAACAAGAGCATGATTGTCAACCTCAGTGCCGATGTCTTCGATGTCCGGCATGGAATCAGTACTTTTGTCGAGGTCGGAGCCAGTCTCCTCCTCATCAGCTAGTTTTGCTGGTCTTTCCTCACGCTGAAAGATCTCCGTGATCTTACGCTGCTTTCGGCCGTCCGTCTTTTCGAGCATCTTTTTATGAAGCCAGTCTGGATGTTGAACACGCGGTACTGGGTTCGCCAAGCCCTGCATCGCAGCTGGAATCGTAATGATTTTTTGAATGGCGCTACCTAGCCTCTCAATGTAGTATTGCCAATCCAGAATGTCTCGAATGTCCATTTCCTGGAGACTCGGATCCTTTAACCATCGGCGTAGATAATGACGGGCGACGCTCGGCTCCGCCTGGAATATTGCTAGCGGCACCGCACGCTCTGTGACTGGGGAACCAAGAGGTTTCTTGGATATAACGTACCTACGGTTTAGTTTTTATGGCTTAGTTAACGACTTAGGTCAAGCTACTTTAGATAAAATTGAAAAGCTTTGTATACCTGCAAGCCAATCCAGCATCCTTCACCATCTCATCTCCAAGAAACTCTGCCAAACGCTTCGCAGTAGATATGGAGGTTGATTTTTGTGCCCCGTACTCATCTAGCTTCTTCGACATTGATTTATTCTCCGAGATGAGATCAAACAGTTCAGCATCTGGCAAGGTAGCTCCTTTACTGTACAATATATCCAACCAGTAATCGGCCACCTTAGCCACGGCCGCGTAACATTCCTCGAGCGTCGAACCCTTGAGAAAAGCTTCGAAGACGGAGGACTGAAAGATCTTGATCAGCCTGAGCTCTCCGCGCCTCTTGACTTCGAATCCCTTGAGTTCTGCTAGCGAGCCGTCAAAATTGAAGACAGCGTAACGCTTCTTGAGTCTCTTCCCCTCCTCTTTAGCGGCGGGCAGAACCATCGCTAGATAAGGACCGTCCACCTCGAAGAAAATCGAGTTCTCACTACGGATCTTGTACTGACGAGTGCTCGGCTCGACGAGCTCGTGGTACTGGTCGTTGGTGAAGAGGTCCTTCACCATAAAGTTGAGTACCGCATTTGGATAGGAGAAGACAATCTTTTCTCGCTTGGGATTGCTTGTTTTAGCGAGGAGATTGTCTGGAAAAGAAGCCGGCAGGATACACCAGATGCCGTCGGTATCGAGCTCCAGTGGCCGGCCCACCTGCTCGATTATCTCGCGTGCCTTCCTGATTATGTGAGCTCCGGTGTAGCATACGATGCCGCCCATCTCCATGCTGAACCACCGCGAGCCCTTCCTCATGACGTAGCCGTAGAACGAGTTCAGAATGCACTTGTGTGCCAACTGGAGAGAGTCGTAGAGGACCTCGCGACTCTTTGCTGATTTTATCGCTGCTGCATCGTTGTCGCGCATGGCTTGCGCTACCTAGAACTCAAGTAGTTAGTACACAGTGCTAATTAGATCGTAACAACGTAATTTATGCGAATACAATCTACCTGCTTTTTCGCCTGCTTCGTCAAACCTTTGTACTCGTAACGTCGGTCTCTGAAGGCTCGCACTGTATCGACGTAAAAGGAGTTTTCTTTTTGGCAGATGGTTTGCGTACGCTCCTCTGTCCTGGTTTCTTTGACCTTCTTATACGTACGCTTGCAGTATTCTGAAAGTCGTTTTTTCTCAATAGCGGCCTGCTCCTGCTTGCTGAGCTCGTGAAAAGCACGCTTTTTGCCACCAGGCACCAAGGCCGGAAACTTTTCCATTTCGAGCTGCTGTTGAGTGCGCTGGTACTCGCCGGCCGAAGCCTTGAGGTACTCGCCGCGCCACATCCAGTCCATTTTGCGCTGGCAGAGTGCCTCGGGCTTGTTGTAGTCGCAAGCGGCACACGTCGATTCATCGACCATCGCGTAAGGCTGCAGACGATTCGTCAGGATGATGTTCGGGTACATGGCTCCAACGTCGAGGTGATATATTATCGGCTTTTCCGTGCGCAATGGTTGCTCTCGCAGTGATTCCAGTTTGATCTTCACCTCTTGGACTAGCTCCTCAAAGTTCGTTACTTCCGATAAGGGTACTTTTTCTTCTTCTTCGATGGCGTGCTTCAAGGCTTTCTCAACGCCTGCTATTAGCTCATCAACGGCGCTCGGTATGATTTTAAAGCGGTAAGGGATATCAGCTCGAAATACCCCAGACTCGAGAGCTTCAACGTGGCCACCTACGTATGTTTCCGTATCGAGTAGGTGGCCGTCCGATGTCATCTTACTTAGTTCCGCTTCCTGCTTGTCTGGGTAGATGACGTTGGCTCGATACGCTTGAACCATTAACAGAGACTCGCACAACGTGCCTGAGCCTTTTCGTAGAACTTCTTCTGGTTCCATGGGGATAATGGTGCACAAAGCAAAAATGAACGGGTGTACGTATTTTTGATACAGATAAAACGTCGCCACTGCGTCGGACACTGAATAATTGCAAAGCACCTCTGGCTCTTCTGCCGCTAATCTGCACATGTCTTCCGGATCTGGAGGCAATTTCGAATTAAATTGTTAAAGGGTTTATTAAATTATTTTCAAATTACTTTCAAACGAATAAATACAAATACGTAAGCTTTTTCACCTAATTCTACTGGATCATATCGTAATTTTGCTTTAGCCACCGCTTTTAAACTCTGAGAACCGACGGGAAGATAAGAATCTCTCTTTACCCAGCACAGGCAGTCCAAGTGCATTGATGCACGGCAAGTAAACACATTGTCTTTATTTTTTGCAAAACCAATTCTCTCTTTCATGTCTATGTTATGAATAGCAGCTCTTGTTTCAACGAATGGCCAATCGAAAAAGTCACCGTTGTAAGTAACGAATATGTGTGGCTTTACTTCATTAATATGATTGAAAAATTTATTGATCACTGCTTTTTCATTTGGCTCATTCCACACAGTAAAGAATCCTTCAAATTCAGGTTTTGGAGTATACTCAAAATCTTCAATGTCAGCTGCAATTATTTCTCTGTTATTTATCAAATAACCCTGTCATTTAATTTAACAGAAATCTAAATTAATGTCATGAAAGAATATTATTACCAATTCTTTAAATTATTTATTTTTGCAATTTACCTGTCCATCTAACATGTAAGATATCATCATTATTTGATCAGTATTTGCATCTGGAAACTTGAGTGGCAATTTGGTTGTCTCAATGTCATAAGCTAAGACTACAGGTTCTGGAGGTTCGACAATATCTGGCCTATGAATAATAATAGCTGGTTGTGTGGATCCTCGAGTTTTAACAGAATACCAAAGACCAACGCATATTTCCAAATCTATTGAAACTCTTATATGGTGTGGCACATCGTGCTCTCTAAAACATTATTGTACTATTACACCTCTGCTTTATAGAAAAATTATTAAACATTGATTAAAATATCCATATTGTTAATATCACTCATTTTTGTATTAATTAGGGTGTTTTTTTCGATGATAGTGGTGTAGAAATTGTACACATTGTAAACTCTTTGTTCAATAAATTTACAGCTCTTGAAAAGGGCAATAATCTTATTGCCGAAACATCCGCTATAGTTAGTCATAACTTGCGTGTTACTCATTATCATCGAAAAAAACACCCTAATTGATTAAAATATTTTATTGCCTACCTGATATCAAGAATATTGTCCATGTGATCAATAATTTTCCTCTTTTCTCTTCCAGCATAATTAAAAGTTTCAGCTAACATTTTTGTATAATGGGTATTACTTTTTTCGCGTTCTTTATTTATCTTGACAGCACTAGCTATATCTCTTTTTACTTTCACCATATTCACAGAGTTCATAAAAGATAATTTTATATACTCCCTTTTCAAGCCAGTCAAATGATTAGGCTACAAATGGATGTATAATAGAAAAATTCTTTGTTAATAAATAAAATTCTGTATTGTCTAATTCAAATTTCTTTGTCATTAGATAATAAATAACTTACCAAATCAAGGTCCTCTTTGATAACAATTTCAGCTTTTAAAAGAAATCCACTAAATTTTTTTAAAAGAAATGTTATTACCTCTTGATTTGTACGTTCACGACATAATATATAAAAATATGGATAGTAAGGTAAGGACACTTTGAATCTAGTGCAATCTTCTTCTAAAAAGTAAAAATCAACACCTGTGACTAATTGTTTATCGTCTTCAAGAATATCAGTCTAAAAATCAAGAAATTAGAATTTATTTAGTGGAGAATTTAAATACAGATAGGTATAAGAAATTACGAACAGTATGCATATTAATAAGAAATCCAATCCTCTCTTTGACATCCGAAACTCTGTGAAAGCCATAAAGAGCATCAATTTTAATATTTTCTTTAGCCTGAAACAGCTTTCCCTCAGCTGTATTTTCTCTGTAAACCGAAAAGTAATATAAAAAGAGATTAAATAATTCTTAGTTTAGCAAAAAATAAAACTAAGTTGAATTCGCATGTCTAACCTCGGAATGTGTCCATTTGATTGTTCCTTCTTTTTATCTTCCGTTTTGTCTCGATAATATCGACCAGTATTTACAGACATGATTCCAATTATAAATTTATAATTTGCTTCCACATTTAAATATTTACAAAATCATTATTTATCAAATTAAAAATAATTAGTGAATACCGTCAACTGTTCAGCGCAGCGTATTATAAAACGCTTACATAGCGCCCTTTTTCCGATTTACGCGCGCAAACACGGTTGGTGCGGCTTACCTGTTGCAGTTGCGGCATCCGCATATCGCGGGGCCTTTCTACAATAAATTTCGTCCCATGCGCGGTGCGCCGCACCAACTGGTAATTGGTATGTGCCAGTGAGCTACCCGACCTTACCGATCGTGCCGTCCAAACCCTTAAGGTCTAACTACTCTCGCGATCGCGACGCGTATGCGTGCTCGTGCGCAGGTTGTGCGCCGCACATCAAATTTTTCATTTTAATATAAATCAATCTTTCAACTTTATTTGCTTTTTATTTCTTTAATATATCTTAATATATATCTTAATAAAAAGCAAATAAAGTTGAAAGATTGAATTATATTAAAAATAGAATAGAATTATTTAAAAAATTTTTGTGCGGCGCACAGCCTGCGCACGCGTTCGCGACAAAAATCGTGAGAGTAGTTAGACCTTAAGATATTTAACGTTAAATAAGTGACTATTCACTTACTTAAGTGAAATTTCACTTATTCAACTTTAGAGGACTCAGAATAAGTAAAACTATGACTCACTTAATTTTGTATAAATATGTTAAGTTTATGTAAGTCTATTTCTTAATTGTTCTAGCATAAGCATATTAATTTCACTAATGATTTTTTAGAAATTAATTAGTTACTTCGTTAGATTTTTTTGTCTAATAATCAGTAGATCATTCAATTTTTGAGAATACAATTTTCTTTCTCTATTTTGCAAAAACTGAATTCAATTCATAATTTAATTGACACATTAAGAACCAATCAATTTTCGAATAAATCAAATTTGTCTACTTTACTAATTTGCATTGAATATGATGTAGGGAATACTCCAATTTCATTGATTCTTAGAGAATAGTCAATTATACTTTTCAGACGATGAGGAACATTCAATTTTAAACGATCAATTTTGAGCGAATTGATTTAAAAAAAAGTAGCACATATTAGTAAAACCTTTTACACTATGTGGGTCGTCATTTATATGACAATAAATTATTTTAAACAGCCAGCCCAAGATAATTGAGTCCTATAAAAGCTTACCCGATTTCGGCTCCGAGTATATTTATATCTGCTTTATTGAATGATATGGCTGTAAAATAAATTTCTCACGTATTCCAAATCACCTTTAACAACGTTCTTAATTGCTTTTACAAGAAAGAAAGATTGAGAAATACTGTTCCCGAGATAATTATCCTTTCTCACGACGATTGTTTCACCGTGAATTGGAATCATTTAAATAACAGGATTACCCTTTTCGCGATGACAAATATCTCGAGTCGCGCGGCGATCCGATAATTAAAATCGCGAAAAACCATAACCTGAGAGGCGAAACGAGAAAATATAATCGCAGACTCATAATTTTTACATTCACAATTGAATTTCTTCCGACGTAATAAAAACAACAAGCGGGCATTGTTCAAAAAGCAATTTAATTGGGTACACCTGGACACTCGCGGGAGTATCGTCGCCTTAACAGTCAGTCATTAATTCGAAATAAAACTTTTGAGCGCAGCGGATGAACGTCCCTTCCTCCTCCTCCTTCGTTTTTTACGAGCGCCGCGGGTTCATTATCACAAAGAAAAATCGCCCGTCAAAGGTAACCCACATTTTTTTTTCCGCGGAGCGCGTTAAAATTAGTACATTGGGTCATCGTCGCCCGCGCAGAAAAGTCTTATTTCGGCGTACATCCATCTTCCCGGGGCTTTTTTTTCGCCTCTTTTGTCCCGGGATGCGCACTCCGTCTTCGGCCCTCCGTGCCGCGACGGCTTCCTTCTCAAATTTTCCCCCCGGCCGAGATTCAAGAGTCGTTAAAAGGCGCCCGTAATTCGCGGCCGCGTCCTTTTCAATTACTTCTGCAACCGAGACGCTGATTCTTATTAAGTTTTAGTGCGAACGGCTCGCGAGCTCCGGTTCGCGGCCGCTTCATTAGCCCCTTCCTCCTCTCTCTCTTTCTCGCTCGCTCTCGCTTTTTTTATTTCGTACCGGCTCTAATTCTGCCTCCGCGAAAAACAGGTTGCAGCGGAGCATCAATCGCCGAGCTTGACGAGGCTTCGATTCGTTCCGTTTATCGTCGGGACGCCTTAAGTTATGCGCGATCACATTAGATTTATAAGATTTCATTATCGAGATTAATAATCTAGTTAATGTAACTGTGAATTCCATTAAGAATTTACAGTTTAACATGTGCCTACGCGTACGGGGACCTGCTTCCTTTTTCCATTTTTAGACGAGCGCCATTTGCCTTCGTGATATTGTATGATTGTACCCTGTCATTACCGAAAAATTTCTGATAAATGCTGAATAATTGCATTAATTACGGTTACAGTCTTTGCTGAAAACGGCGAGTGTATTTTTTTTGTTGACGGTTGATTAACTATGCAGGATGTAAATTAATTTTTTAGCAGAGAAAAAAAGGTAGCGCACGTGAATAATTTGCTTCTAAATGATAGATGATTTTTACCCGACAGTATTGCACATCCACGTAGCATCGGTTATAGTCATTTATTATTTCAAAATTTAATCTTCGATAACATTTTTAATTATTGGATGGTGGATTGGGAAAAATTTTAAACTCGTTTCAAATGCGTAAAAAATTTTTAAGTTAAATACCTGAACGATATCGATACAAGTGAAGAACTTGAATATATCATGTAACTGGGAAAATATACAGAAAACGATAATCACTATCTTGTCAGTAATTATATCGTCATTAAAGTTTAATGTGATTCTAGTAAAGATTTTTATTATAACAATAATAATACTCCAATAGATAAACTGATAATTGTAGAAGCTGACTTATGTTTGAGAAAGTTATTTTTAGCTTTATTAAATACAAAAATTTTTAAGAAAGTTAAAACTTTAGATAAATGATAATTAATATTTAAAAAGCTTATCTTAAAATTGATTAATATTTAAGAAGCTTATCTTAAATCTTCATAAATAAAAAATTAAATTTGCAGACATTTTAAAATATTTAATAAATAAATGAAAGCTTTGTAAAAAATCTTGAATAAATAAATCCAATGAAAGTGCAATCAATCATATAAGTTCATCCTAGTGTGACTTGCTTTTTCGCCCACTTTTTGCCCATCGTATGGTCAATTCCTAAACTCACCATGAAATAGGGGAAGAATGCGTGAAAAAGCGATCCACCATATTACCAATTGGTTTTATTCAAATAACCAGACGGAGAGGGATAAACGTCGACTTCTCCGTGAACCCATTACACGCAAAACAACGCCCTCCGTTCTCCAGTTCGCAGAGAGGATCTCGCTCGCGGTCCCGGTGCCCTCGGCGTTCGTCCGCAGTCGGATTTACCGCATTTTTTTCCCCCGGAGGCACCGCTCAGCGCCTTGCCTATCGTCCCGGTGGCCGCATCCTCCGCGCTGGCGTTTTTTCGCCCGCCTCCCCGAGAGCGCAAGAGGATCTCGGATCGCGCGCTCGACTTCGCGCGCCGCGGCGTCGGATGGGTTTTCAGTCTGCGGTCCGCCTCCCCCCTCGCCGCGCGGGATACATACGCTTATGTACACCGAGCATCGGTCGATGATTTCCTTCTTCTGGTTAATAACCGGCTTATCGAGTCGCTTTAGCCGATATATAGAGAGGACTCTGCTAGGAACGGTCCAGTGCGTGTATACCAGCCTCCCTCCGTCTCTCTCGCTCTATCTGCTCGGCCTATCTGCTGCATACGCCGCGGCTATCCGTGAAGGAAGTGCGTGTTACCTGTAATAGCCTGGAGAAGCGACTCGAGAGGCGAGGCGCACTAGCCGGGGGTACACAGGGGGGGATAGAGAGAGAGAGGCAGGACGCGCCGGCTGAATCAAGGCCGCTGGTTTATCGCTCTTGTATAACCTTCGTCAAGGACATGGGCAGGAGAGCGCGCGCGAGCGGCTCCTGCTGCTGCTGCTGCTGCCGTTGCTGCACGGCTCCTTCTCTCTCTCTTTCTCTCTCTCTTTCTCTCTCTCTCGCTCTAAGGATAGGATGAGGAGAAAGAGAGAGAGAGGCCGGAGGATCCGCGCGACTCGATTATATGCGCCTGCGTGCCTTCGAGTCCTCGTCTTCTTCTTCTTCTTCTTGCCCGAGCGGCCGGCAGCGCCGTTTTCGAGTGACTCGCGATTTATATTGTGCCGCGCGGCCGCCTTCACTCCTTTTTCTTTCTTTTTTTTTTTTTTTTATTTCGGCTAAAATTGAATATAATGCTCGGTGCGATATTTTCCCGAGGGGTACACGCGCTTGGCACGGTGCTGCTGACTTCGATTAGGCTGGTTTTATTTTTAAAGCGGATGAAGTTGCACTCGGATGAAGGATTAGCTCGTGCGTCGTGTATACCGCGGATACCTCCGTTCAAGGCTGCGCTCTTTTGTGCTTTGGGATTTGCAGACAGTGGAGCTATTGTTTGTTTTTTTTGTAACGATTTTTAATGGGTGCGATATTCGATATTCGAGCGCATGAATTTTTTCGTTGCAGGAGATTGGAGGTCAATTTTATATGAATTCGGCAAGTGCGTTATCTTCGGGAAACAATTTTTTAAGCATTTTCGCGTGTCTTTTTAGTCCTTGTCGGTGGAAGGAATTTTATTTTGCCGTACCGGATTTACGTTAGAGGATTTTCAGTCGGTATCAAAACCGGAATTTTATTTTAGAATTTACAACTCTCAGATTTATACCATAAAGGCCACTCTTAACATTTTTTTTTTGTCGAAGCGCAGGAAAAAAGATAGCTGGGCAATAACAATCGCACAAACATATTTAGAAATGTCAGCTTCAATTTGAAGGTGATACATTTTTGCACCAACGGTATCTTGACGTGCAAGGCGAAATTTTTTGCTTAGCAGTCCATGTTTTTTAAGTAAATTTACTTTGTTATTATTATTTTATATGTTATTTAAATTATATATTGATATTTTATCTCCGTTTCAACATAGAGAAAGAGATTTACTCATTATAGATAGAAACATTACAAAATTAGTTATGCCCTCGATTGAAAATTTATTTAGTGAGATTTGATTGTAAGAGCATTTAATAGCCTACTCCAAACATCTAACCAATTTGGCTTTAAAGTATTAATATACTCAGGTTAATTTATTGTAGGCCATAGCCAACATATATACACCTAAGACAGCAGACTTGTTACCAGGAGAGATGTCTCAGAGTCCATCTGGCGGGAAATGTAATAAGTAATATTATTCAAATTATTTGTGATTGCAAGAAAAGGATAAGCCCTCGTACTGTTTTCAAGGTAGAAAATTTACAAAAGTGCAGTTATGAAATAATTTGTGGTGGAAAAATGGATCAGCGCAACGGTTGATCATCTTAGTTGCCTATGCATGTCTAAAATGCTACAGAAACGTCGTGTTATCACATCCGCATGCGCGCGCCACGTTCTATACCGAGTAGAGCAGAAACCGGGGGTGATCAAATGAGCACTTTTTTCTCGCCACCGTCGCTTCGAAGCCGGAAAACAACGCAGATCTGATTTCCTTCGCGTTGCCCTGCCCAGGAAATCAACAGCTTTACATTGTAGACAGTGACTGGAAAAGCGCGTAGTCATTTTTGGCAAAATTTGAGTATTTTTCTATTTACATCATAATGAGACTGATTAGAAAATAATCTTTCTATTTTTATTATGTGATTACAGTACGGCGAGAAAAATGGTTGATTGGAAAATGATGATTTCGTCGTCAGTAGTACGAGGACTTGTAAGACAGACCAATACGATAGAAATTTTTACTTTGACTAAATAAATGTTAGTCGAGTATGTTCGTCCTCCTTCTATAATGAGAAACCATAATAATTTTTATCAAACCGCTTTTCTTCATGTAAAGTAATCTACAAATATAATGCACAAGCTCTTCAAGTGATGAGTACATGTGGTCACGCACACTTTAATCGCGCTGAGTTGATAATCACCGAGGCGAATTAAAATTAGTTTCCACATCCTTTAAGTAAACAACAAAACAAGTGACATCGACGAGTATCTGCGGACCGAAAAAAGAAGGACGCTCATCCACTAATCACTCCGCTCGCGATCGGCTGCGACGTCGCACACCTGAAGTCATCGAGGTGAGCGCGTTCCGTTAAGCGGCTCTCCCGCCCGTATTCCTGAAAAATCGCGAACATCGCGGGGCGACAAACCCGCCAGCCGGACGCCGATCTGCCGCGGAAGGCCCCGAGAGATCGCCTCGCAGGTGGCGCTCGGCCCGCGACAGGCTCGTTATAATTCGCGGAAAATCGCGAGCGCGGCGAGCCGGAGGCGCGGCTGTGTTCGCGCTTTCGCGATTATCGGCTCCTCCCCCTTGGGCCTCTCCTGTTTTATTTTTTTTCCCCCTTTTTTTTCGTCGCGGGGAGAGGGGACTCGCCACAGGGGGGACAGCGCGTTATCTCAATTCGAGGCCCAGTCGAGCGTGCTGCCGGTAAATCCAGAATGGGCACTAGCGCGAGCTGCTACGCATACAGGCGCTCGTGAGCGCTTTGCAAGCGCGATTGCATGGAGTGAAACTTACCGAGCGATCAAAACGGTAAAAATGCAACGGTGGTAATGGAAAAAGCCGATTGAAAAGGAAAAATTCAATTTCTAAATTCAAAATTTTGAAGCGTTTTCGACGGTGTGTGTAAATCGAGTATATGGAGTGTGATTAATTTATTAGTTCAAATCGAAGTGAAAAGGCAGTAGGCATTATGAAAGATTTTCATATGATAATTTTAATACTGATTTATAAATGCATCTGATTGCAAATAAATAGATGCTTTTTAGGACTTGTACAAACTGAGTTATGATCGAATTAAAGCACTGCAAATTAGACTTGAAATAATCAATAAATGCCTTTGGCAACATGTATCTTTGATATTTTCTAGTACTGGATTAAACTAGTTTGTTTTTCATTTACACATTTTGACGCCACAATACATGGCTTCTTATATGTATTCTCCTAGTAAGAATCAAACATCTGTAAGTATATTCTGATAAATTAATTAAGGAAAACGGTTCTCCTAATCCAATCATTTATCAATGCTTAATGTTAGACCTAATACAAAAAGAAATTAATACCATTCAAGTTAGATTTCTGCAAGTGTTACGTCCAGCAGTAAGGTTTCATATTTTAATCAAACGAAAATGTTCGTCTGATGTTAAAATATGCTGCTGCTGTTAACTAGAATCTGATAGGAAGTCTCATATAGTCATCACGCGGAGCAATGAATCGCACTAACTCACGTTTGAAAAAGTCGCCTATACCGTTCCGCTGTTATGTGTGTACATAGCGAATAATGCACAGGTACGCCGGTTTTATGTATGCTGTTACGATGCGGAGGGGGTGACGCGGCTTGTAAATTGCCTCCAGAGTGCTTGTCTTAATTCTCCAGCGAGCCTTAAAAGTTTCGTCGACGAGGAGTGCGCGGTTTGTTATTCCAAGCCAAATTTTAAGGACGCCACAGTGTTTTATCTTAAGTGAAGCTGTTGAGACGTAAAGTAAATGGCTTTGCCATTCAATCGAGTAAACAGTTATTCATAATCAACCGCATTTTTTTTTCTTGCTTAAAACGAGTTTTGCTAATAACAATTTCAATTGAATCATATTTAATGTGGCAAATAACTTTTTAATCCACTTTTCGTAACAGTTACAAACGTTTTTCTGTAAAGTGAAATTTCGTATGATATACTCCATTAGTCGATTTTCTTTGATAAGAAAAGTTAATAAGCACTTAGCTAATACTTAACAAGCTACGACTGCAAATTTCCGCTAATAGTACACGGAAAAGAAATAACACCCATAATTAAAAATTCTGGAGTTGTTGATAAAAGCTTATTTGAGGGTGGATTAATAAAATCCAGAAATTCACGTGGAGAAAAACCATATTAGGAACTTTAAAAATTTTAAAATCGATAAGGGTATGCAAAACATATTTTACCTCTTTCACTCCCCTAGGGGTTGATTGAGGTAAAATCCTGTCTTATCTCACCTCTACATCGTAAGAGATGTTCACCATCAAAATTTAATTTTAAGTCGGTAGATCCAACGGTTTGATATGGTCGTTGATCAGTGAATATGTGTGTCGGACATCTTTTTTTATACACATATAGATAAATTTTCTCATTAAGTTTAAAGTATTATTGTTTTAAAGACACTTCAAGTTTTAAATCGCGTAAATATTCTTATATTACCTCAAGCACTAGCAATAAAGGTAAATTTGAGTAAAATACAGTAGCCGATGTCAATCTTTAACATCGGATCTTTAATACTATACACAGCAAAGATTAGGTTACACACTTCTTCTCTATAAACACAACTTTTTTAGCATTATGAACTTGATCAACGATCGTGTCGCCCCCGGGGGCAGCAAAAAAACCCGACAACATACATAATTTGTTCGGCAAGTACACTCCGAACGAATGAGAACAGACTCGTACAGAAGTCCCCACAGCCGGTGGATCGTCGGCGCAAAAATACCGAAACAAGCACAGCGCCGCCGCGCGCGCATGTAGTGCATATAACTTCTAAAACGCCCGGCGATTTTTTCCCAACCCCTCCCCCCTCCCGCACATTAATAATGTTGCATTAGCCGCGATAATAAATATTGCGCGCATCCTGCCGGCCGATAAGGAGATAAGGAAGCCGATAAAAACGGCCCCCCCTCCACTGCGGATCCGCGGCGCAAAAAGGAGGCGACGACGAGGCCGCGCAGGGCGCGCGCGTGCTTTAATGACTCGTTATCGTTATCGCGGCGTAAACCTCGCGACGCGAAACTAGACTCCGCGGAAAATCGCGGCGCCGATCCCCCCTTCGCTCGCGAGCAATGAGCCGTCCTCTGGTTTCTCTCCCCCTTCGTTCTCTTTTTTTTTTTCTTTTTTTTTGTTTCGTTCTTATACTCGGCCCCCGGGTGCAGCGGCCTTTTACTACTGGCGCGTAATTGCGTATGCGAGCGCCGGCGTCATTGCGTGCGGAGGATGTGGCCCGGCCGGTTAATGAAGGCACTTTTTTGCGCGAACGGCCCATCCTCTTTTCCAGAGCTGCCGCCGTTCGCGAGCGAATCGAGAGATGACGATAAAATAGACGAGCAGATACCGCGCGAGGTAAGTGCGTCTTGCTCGCGACTTCTGCTTTTTAGTTGTTTTGAAGGTTGGGTGCTTTTTTTGCACCGGCGCGAAAGGGAGGGAAGGAAGTGGGATTTTTTTCGAGCTCTGATGGATGCTATTAAGATTAAGTTACCTACGGTTTTCATTTATTTAAATGATTAGTAGATTGTACGGTTAATTAGGATCGGATTTTTTTTTTTCCGAGCTTTTTCTTTCCTTATCTTTTGGAGGAAGGCTTTTAATGGAATACAATTTATTAGATTGAGTTGGAACTGTTTCGGACGTTTGAATAGCGAAACGCTCGGAAAGTTGAATATTAAAGTTTATATACACTTTACTGTTTCAAATTTATGTAACTTGGGAGTGTTGGAGCGATCCTACAAATTGCTTTATGGTATTTTTCAAATTTTGATTTGATCTACAATCTCCTTTTATAAATGTAAGTAAATAAAATATCAAAACATTTTAAAAATTAAATAAAAGAATATCATTGACGTAACACATAAAATTAAATGAATGTAACTTATTCTGTTTAAATTTTACATTCACATAATGCAATAAAAAACATTTAAAAACAATCCGTTGCACTATATTCGTGAATTCGATTATTACTAATTATGGCAATGTAGTTTATTCAAAAAGTAACCGCATTCTGAAAATTATCGAATAATTCTCAAAAGCACGTACGAATTATTAAAATATCAGAAAATGCAAATTTCTGAAAAGAGAAGTGATCGATGTATGTCGAATGATATAAAAGAATGTGAAAGTCAATATTTACAGAAGGATTTTATAAATAATACATTTCAATATTCTCGTTTATAACGACATATGATTGCTTCCATCTGCAATTATTTAAGAGTGCCCTGAGCAATTACATTGACTTACATTTTTCAAGAAAATAATTCAAATAATTGCTGCGAAATTCCCATGTTTACGCCCAATCGTACACATTTCGTGCAAAAATACGTTAAAACCATTCGAATTTCACGACTCAAAGAGGGTCGAACAGTCAAAAATCATTCGCTCCTTCCCGTTAAACGCGCATTATCGCAAACGCTCGGTAATCGCGTAATAGTCAAAAACTTGATAAAACGCGCAAATTTCAAAAAGCTCGAGACCGGGGCGCTATATCGATCCTATCCCACCGCAGCCTGTTGATACCGCGGCCCAATGAAAAATGGAGGCGCGGCGCCGGGCGAACTAACCGAACGGGAGATTTCGGAGCAAAAGGAGGAATATAGCGACCAGTGAGAAAGAGAGAGAGAGAGAGAGAAAAAAAGGAGTCAGGCATCGAGGAAATGCGTAAAAGTGCGAGACACGCGGTGTGCGCACGCGGCGCGGCCCGCGGGCGTTCGCTACTTTTCTTATTTGATTTCTTTTCCTCTTCAGCTGAGCGCGAGGAGAAATTGTGTGCGATTTTTTTTTTCTTCACTTCGGGGAACCGAGCGCATATGTTAATTATAATAGAAAGTTCGGCGATCCGTTTCGCAAGCCGGCAAAACGTTAGCGAACACGCCTATCGGTAAAATTTTAGCCCCGCGCAAAGTGAGCAACAATTCCGCGCTTATATCACGCAGCGTGAAATCCCTGAAATAAACGGGCGGCCTTTTGTCGATGCTAAATGCGCCGCATTAAGTTCGGCGTTAAGTGTAACGGGGCACACCGGTGCCAGAGACGGCCAGATAAAATATCCTGCCGCGCGTAACGCAGGTGAGCAGGCATAAGGCTTCGGGAACGCCTGTAATACTTTCTAGATTTTTATCGGAAAAATGTCGTCTAACTAGATTACAAAACGATATCCTTGTAGCGGCGCGCGCGAAGGGTTCTTAGGCCGCGTTTATTATAAATACCCGCCGGCTCATTATGAGCTTTATTTATATAAAAAAAAAATACAAAAGAAGGAAGAGAGAGGGGGTGGCCTGTAAACGCAATAAACATCGTTAGAATCGAGGTCCGTCCTCTTTTTAGCGCTGAAAATAGTAATTTTGCAAGACGATTTCTCCCGGCCGGAGCTCGATTCCCCACCGCGCCCGAGCTCACCCATACTCACCCAACCCCTTTCGCCGCTCCTCTCTTCCTTTTTTTTTTCGTTCCTTTTTATTCTTTCTCTCGGCCATCTCTCGATCGCGCTCCACCTCCTCCGCCGCCGCCTCCTCCTCCTCCTCCTCCCGTTCGAATACACGGCATCTCTCTGTCGCGTCTACCGTTCCCGCCTATTTGCGATCCTATCCGTGCGCGTTAATGCACGAGTGCGCGCGTGCGCTCTTATCCTGATCGGTTTTAGCCGGGTGAGGGAGGGGACGAGAGAGGAGCGGGGGGGGGGGGGAGGTCAGGAAAATGGGTTCGAAAATTAGGTACGTACGGATTTTATATAACGTGAAAATTAACTTCGTTGCGGGAAAAAATTTCATGCATCCGTTGAAATTCCCTTTATTGAGTTTTTACGCCAACTTTTGCGTTCGCGGAAAGATTTTATTCACTGTTTTTGGATTATTTTTATCTTAACGGGTATTTCAATTATATTTAAAAGGGTTACCCGTTACACTGTGTTACGATGAAGGTAATATGGTTCGAAAGAGTGTGAATGATAAGATATAATTAAAAAAAAAAAATCGGATTATTCCTTTATTCTAGGGGCACTGGTGTTTTCTTAGTGACACTTCGAATTATAAAAAAATACTTGATGAATATTTATTGACATATGAAGGATACAGTCATTAAATAAGTTATTAAGTAGATATAGTAGCAATGACATTTAAAAAAGAAAATAACTGCTTTGTAGGAAGTGTATTTAAATCTGGCACATGTATCAGATTTTAGAGAATGATATATTAAACAAAGTATTCATTTAATATCTTTCAATTTTTTTTATTTTTACTGTAACTGCACTATCTTATCATTATACATATATACAAGTATAATATTATAGAATGTAGCTTTATATACATGATGATTAATTGTACATTGTTACTTCTTTTGCTGATTTTGCTCACTTTTAGGGTTTTGTAATTACATTCATCTTGAATGTACCAGTAATTGCAATATGTTAGATCAATATTAAGTCATTTTAAGTCATTTTAAGTCAAATTAATGTAATGTATACTTCTATATTGTACTCAATAGATTCTAGACTAAGAAAGTAATATATTTTGAAAGGAAAATCAAAGAAGCCATGTCAATAGTGATATTTGAATTGAATAATTTATTTTAACGATTTCATGATTTAATTTTAAATTAGTTACAATCGTATAAATGAGAGTATTAGAAGCTTTCTTTGTAGTGCCTAAAGGTATCTATCAGGTCTAAAGGTGGTATATATAGAACTGAGGCAGCATAACCGTTAGTGGGAAACATACCGGAATCAGAGTCCATCTGGCGGTAAATTTACTAGCTAATATTACGCACTGTATCAAGACCTGATCGCGTTTTAATTTAAGAGAGTGTAATACACGATGAGTGAAATACACAATGTAAATAACTGGTACGTTCAATGAATTTTTAATATACATTCAGAGACTCGAACTTAGAACCTACGCTCGAGTTATCCCGCGAGTCGAAAAGTTGCGTGCGATATCCGAAAACTAAAATGACGGTAAGAAAAGATCATTGAAGATTTAATTAATGACTATTCTACAAATTACAATTATTGCTTAAAAGTTTATTTAGATTAATTGAGGCAGTGGATTCCATAACGTCCTGAGCGCGCGAAAACCGGTAAAACTATTGTCCAAAGGACTAATTTTGA
>JAXIUT010000009.1:25815111-25859260 GCA_035586675.1 Eurytoma californica | reverse complement strand
CAGTACGTGCGGAAGCGTCTTTTATTTTTGCACTGACATTTACACAAAAAAATTGTTATACTTATTTTTCCACCTCACATCCAATTAGAGAGGAAGTTGACCTCCAATATGGTACAATTTGCTAGCTTCCTTTTACAAATACAAGAAGTCAAAAGATAAATAAATTTTCCCTCGCATTTAGTTAGCTCACAAAACGCAATCTCGCACAATCTCAACAAGCAAAAGGAAAAGCAAAAGATCGCTCACCAAAGGTCCAGGCGTGCAAAGCAAATCGCGAAACGAAAAGCGTCAATCTCGCGATCTCGCTCGACTGCGAAAATCCCACTCGCGTCGCGTCCGCGCGCCGGCCTCTCCCCACACACGCTTTTCCTCGCGGCGAGCGCGCGCGGATCCTCCACTCGCTCGCGCGCGTATTAGGCCACGCGCGTGTAATTTGCCTCCTCTCCCGGCTGCACCGGGGGCCGGCCCCGCAGACGCGAGTGTAGCGCTCGCGCGGATGCTAATTATCGTGCGGCGCGCGCGACGCGCGAGCGAGATCTCGAGGGGGCCTTTAGAGCGCACTTTTTCCGCTCTCTCGTCGTTTTTGCCGCCGGCGGTGATTACGCCCGATGATGCGGAATTCGCGCGAGCGAATTACCCGCCGTTCCTTTTGCGCCGCCCTCTTTCTCCCCTTTTTTTCTCTCTCCTCGCTCTCTCTCTCTTTCTCTGCAGCTTCGGTTACGAGGTGCGCGAGGAAGACGTTTTTCTCGGGCGATTTTTGGAAAAAGGCCGACGGCGCCTTGGTTTCCCCTTTTTTTTTTGCTAGCTGGCGCCGCGAGGAGGAGACTAATGAATTTTTCGAGGGAGAGAGCACTCGCGAGAGCTAATTAGGCGTAGTTCGTCGGTATAATCGCGCGGGGCTTTACGAGAGCGCCGTTGCGGTATTTTTGCGCCTGATTGAGGCTCGCGTTTTTTTTTACGATGTAAGAGGCTGCTGCTACAGCGGAGACGTAGGAAGCGTTGCTCGTGTCGTTTTTTTTATTCGTTTCGAAGGGGGGCAAATTTCATCCGAGTGATTGCGCGTAATGCAGAACAATAATTCCGCCCGTATTCTTCGTTTCCTGCACTTAACCGAGAAAATAATCGGCGGGTGCAGTTCTTCAAATACTTTTTTTTTCTTCTTTTTTTTACGCGAAAAGGAGAATTTGCGCTACGTTGAAATTGTGGGTTTAGGTGGCGTATGGGTAGTTTATACTACGCGAGATGCAGAAAATTTTGTAGTGCTGATTTTATAAGCGGAAACAGCGCGACTGCCGCTGAAACTCGCGCCTCTTGGAACAGTGCCATGCGTTTTACCGCGAGGCCACTGACCACTTGAAAATGTGTATACAAATTTTGTTTAGCAGTTTAATGCAATTATTCAACGAATCAATGATTAAAGCACAAAACGAATCAACGTAATACCTGCACTGAATTACTTTAAAAAAAATTAGAAATGAGTATCTTTCGAAAGTTCGTCGATGATAGACGTTTTTCTTCGAACTATTGGTTAATAAATATAAAATTTATTGACGTTCACATTTCGGCAATTTTTTTAGAGTATTTCTACCTCTTGTTCTGCTAGATGTATAAGAATGTGTGTTAGTAATACACTAAAAAGAATAATAAGAAAAATTTAATAGTTTGTCATTACATCTTCCATCTCAAATGATTTATATAAAGCTTTTGAGTTTATTTTTCTCAGTGTACAATATATTGGATCTGCTGTCATAAAACCACGATTTGTTTTTACTGAGTTTTCTCGCTTATTTCTTATTCTTGTAAAGATCAGTCATTATAGTGATATCTTAATCTCTCGTATTAAGTAAACTTGTTTCTTAGCTTTTCTTTTGTAATTACAGTTACATCCCGATGAAAACAATACAAAAAAACTGTCGATTCATAAATATTAATAATTTTAATATTCATTAACCAACGGTTCGCTCTGATCATCCTACCTCCTCTAAATTGATGTTTAAAAAAGTTAATAAAAAAGCTACAAAAAGGACGTTCAAAATAAACACACCAGTGCCGGAGCCTTCAAAACAATCCACTCGTACTCCCGTGCAAGAAAGAAACGAACTCCAACGAGCAGCAAAAGCAGTAACGAGCAAGTAACGCATGAAAATAATCTCGTGCGTTATACTCGGCGCGCGGTGTGTGCGTCAGCCTCCGAAATCGCTCGGGCGCTCGCTAGCGATCGCTCGGCAGCCGCGGTGCCCCGTCGGGCTGGTGTACGGCTCGCGGGACGGCGGAGCACGTGCTTGTGTGTATAGGCGCGCGCGCGCGTCGGGAGGGCCGCCCGAGGCGCGCAGCAAGACGAGTCCGAGCAAAAGGAAGCGAGATCCGGTGCGAGGCCGCTCGCGCTCGCGCTTCTAAACGAGATCAGGTATGCAGAATCGGTAGCCGCTCCTTAAGCGCACCTCCTTCTCTCTCTCTCTCTCTCTCTTGCTCTCTTTCGCTCTTTCTTTCTCTCTCGCGTGCTTCATCTTGGCCGAGGCTAATTCCGCGGGCGGCGCGTATAATCGCGGCTGGCCAATGCGCGCGCGCGATTTTCCGATCGCGTGTACGCCTGTTGGTGTGCGTAAGCGCGGACGCAGCGCGGCTTAACGGGCCGTTGCCCCATCTACGCTTATATGCCGATCGCAGGTTGGACTTCAGGTTGAACGCGGCCGAGGGAATTTGCATCGATGTACCGGGGGTTCGCGTTTTGGAGATTTCGTTTCGACAGGTTGGAGAAGTCGGCGAGTAGCGAGGATGTTGCATACGATCAGCTTCTTCGAAAGTGGATCGTTGGGACGTTCTGGTTTTTTGGAGAGCATCCGGTTTCGATGTTTCTAATGGAGTTGTTCGTGCTCGGGCTTCGCAAGACTGATACCGATGTGTTCTAGCTATTTTTGTTATTTAACTGTGCTGGATGTTGATAATTTTTTTCTAACATTCTCGTTTTGTTGAACTTTAAAATGCACATCGAATCGGTATAGATACTGCTAGAAAAAAATTCTAATAAAATTTGCAGTACCGTTTGGGAATAAATCGCTAAAAAATATAAAGCTAGGTAAAATTTTATGGTGGAATTAGCTATAATTCTGGTAAATTTTACTGTAAAAATAATAATTATTCCTAAACCTACGGTCGTATAGTTTTCTTTATTTTTCGTGGCGTGAGTGAATAAAATATATTCCGTTCTTATTTCACTTGTTCAGAAGGTTTATTATGATTTTATCCCAACCGATAACTGCAATTTTATAAACTATTCCGTCGATTCTAAAAATCACTATAAACAACTTTAATCAATTAGAGTTATTAGAATGCGTTTTCTCAGTGTACCTAAACAATTTTGAATCGCCTTAAAATATCGTAAAAAATATTCGGAAAAACTGATATCATTGAAATCAATCATCGAATCCCTTCGTTCTGTCATCCGATCTCCCCCGCGTGTATCCTCGCTCTCTCGTCGAATGGAAAAAAATCCGAATTCCATAAAAAAAGCGAGGGGAGAGATGGAGAATGCAGTAAAGTTACTGCATCGCGTAAAACATTGTCACCCAAGGCTGATGTCCAATTCTCCGACGGTGGCTCAGCAGCGTGTAAGGGGCGAATCCGTTGTAGCTGCCGGCGGATGCCGGGGCGTGCACTCGATTCCAGAAGGAGCACCATAACTCATGGGCATAGGAGAGACGAGAGAGAATTCTCTCGCCCGTTCTTATCTATCCATCTTGAAAAGGCAAGAGAGAGAAAAGAGAGAAAGAGAGAGAGAGAGAGAGAGAGTACGCGAGGTGTGGGGGGTGGGGGGGGGGGGGGTATACCCCTAGGTAGAGCGCGAGTCTCCGCTGCGTGGAGGTCAGAGTCGATTCTTCCGCGTGTACCCTGGCCTCCCGTATCTGGATGTATAACGCCCACGGCAAAGACTGGCGTGATCGAATTCAGCGTACTTTGTTTTATTCCCTCCCGATCCGGGCCCCGGGTTCCACCGTCCGCTCGCCACGATATGTTTATATGCATGAGGCGTTTCGTACACTCACGAGACTCAAGCTGCGCCCGGGAAAAAGCAGCCGCAATTACACACGCGACCTTTCGGTAAAATGTTTCCAAAAGTCACATGCTCCTCCCCCCTCTCTCCTCTCTCTCAGTCTCCTCTCATTCTCTTCGCATTTCGGCGAAACAAAGTGGAGGGATTTCAATTAGGAGATATATATCTACATGCGATGATGTTTTTTTCAGCCGAGCGATTTTACAACCTGTTGAGGTTAACGACAACTATCAATTATAACGTAATAAAGGTACGGACTGCGACTGGCCGCGCGGGGAGGGAGGCTGCAATTAGCAAAGCCGCGCGGTGGTAGCAAAACAGATCAATCGTCGATGTTCGATTAGAAAACGCGGGGCATCAATTCCGCGGCGTCGAAATCGCGGGGCATCGAAACAAGAGCAATAACTCAAGGGGAAAATAATTAGCGGCGTCACTGATTAAAAACTGTACACCGTGCCGGTACGCGTCGCGCGTATACGCGTAGAAGAGGACCCCGGCGGTGTTTGATTTTTCCCTCTTCATTTTTCGCAATGCTCTAGCCGAGCGATATATATCCAATCGAAAATCACGGCTCGCGCGGGGCGCGTAATTGAAGTGTAGCAATTTTTCTCATTAACTCGCGGGGGTCTATCGGGTGCCCACATCTCATCCCCCACCGCGTCCTCCTACTTTCGCGCGCAACTCGCCTTTCCAATTATAACCCGATAACGCAATTAATCTCCGTGACATTGTTCGTCGGCTTATTTTCAGCACCTGCGGCGCGCGCGAGCACAATAAATAATTCTAATTCATTAATCTCCGTGGGATGCTGCTGCTTCGACGCGCCGAGAGATCGCTGCCTCTCCGACGGCTGTGTGCAGCGCGGAAGCCGTAACGAGCCGACTTGAAAAGTCCGCCGTGCAGGTGTATTGGTGAAGAAGGTACACGTAGGCATCGCGAGCTATTCTGATAGCGAGGAAAAGAGAGAGAGGGGAGGAGGTACATTGGGTTGCGTAAAAAGCTGCGGCGAACGAGAGTGGAGAGAGAAAGAGAGAGAGCTAGATGGAACATGTACATAGAGAGAGAGAGAGGGAGAGGAGGAAGGGCGTCGGCCGGCCTCGGCTCGCGAAGCGCCACTCGGTCAAGCTCACTGCCATCGTCTAGTTGCTATTCCATCGCTTTCTTTTCGTTCTCCCGAGAGCCGCGCGCGCAGGACGCCGGCAGTCAGCCTTGCCTTGCCCTGCCCTTACCTCCTCGAGCGCCGGCACGTATACACCGCACCCCTTCTCTCTCTCTCTCTCTCTCCTCCTGGCTTCTGCTGCTGCTGCTGCTGCTGCGCTGCCTCTTCTCCATTCCTCTTCTCCATTCCACGCACGACTTGCACTCTATCTATCCATCTCTCTCTCTCTCTCTCTCTTTTTCTTGCTCTCGCTCGCGGAGCACTCGACGCCAACCTTCCTCGCTTCCTTTTCTTTTTTCACCTCCGCTTCTTGCTCCTTTTGCTCGACTCTTCATTCTCCACGCTGGCTATTCCTCTCGATCTGTCTTGGCTGTCTCCTCCGCCCTTTTGCTCTCTTACAATTTGTATCATTCTCGCACCTTTTTCACGCATACTTGTCTTATTCTCGGTCGCTAGCTTTTTCCCCGACGGCCGCGCAGGTGTTGCTTAAGCGCCTCTGCACTTTCTTCCAGTCCTGCTACCGGTGATTTTCCGCGTCTTCATCTTCGGCATCTTTCTCGGTACGTTTTTCCGATTGGTACTCGGTAGCGTGTCATTAGCCGCGGATCATTGGTCATTATTTTTCAATGAGGCAATGTAAATGCAATAAGAGCGCGGGTATAAGAATGCCCAACAATGTGTTTCTGGTTGTACTTTCATTATGTTTTTGCTAGGAAAATGGTAGTCTAAAGTTTCACCCTTCCGCTCTCGTGGGCTATAATTAATCCGATGAGGGGGAAAAAAAGAAACGTAAAACCAGGATTTTAAGTAGACTCGGTACTTTCTAAATTGCACCGCCGCAAAGACGAAGTCAATGTCCCGCTTACGCGGCGCCTTACAATGTATTACACCGAAAGGTAAATAAAGCTATCTTCCTCTTACAATATGTATTTCCGTCGCGTCCCTCCTCCCGTCCAGCTCCTCTTTTGCTCCGTTTTCCCTTATTTCTCCTTTTTCAGAATATTCGTCTTTCTTGCACTTGATTCGCCCTCGTCTTATTTCTTCCGCTCTTCCTTTTTCCATCCCCCTTCCCGCGCGGGCGCCACCTCTTCCTCGAGTGAGCTCGCCCCTTTTTTTTACTCTTCCTTTTCCACGATACAATGTTTGACCTTCTCTCTCTGTCCCTCTTACACCTTATTCACAATTGACTTGTGTTTTCTCATTCGGTTTTTATTCCTTGTTTCTCTCATTTCTATAACGGTGTTGCACCTTCTTTCGTCCATTCATGCGCTTCACTTTTTCTTATTTCCGACTTCAGTTCCCCGAAGCACGTGCCTGCATTTCGTAACTGTTCGCGCGGCGTCGTTGCCTCGCTCTCCTTTTTTCGATAATTACCCCACGCGCTCCGGTAATTCATCCCGAAAGCTCGGTAAACAAACGCGCATCAATTCTCTTTATTAATTAAAAAGCTATCGGCGAACAATACGAACTCCCCGAATCAATTTATTATTTTCGTTCGGCATACACCGCGGTGGACTCTTTTTGTTTTTCAATAAACAAGACTCTTCCGCTCGATCTACAAACCAAACTCCCGGATTCTCAAGTAACAAACTCGATTTTTCCGCTGAATATATACAAAAGCGGAAGAAAGTAAAAAAAAAAAGAAGCTGGTTGGAGAGGCGCATTTATTTTTCTTATCGCAGCTCAACATTTTGGTTTTGCGCGCAACAAAGTCCGCGCTGCGGTATATGCGTGCGTGTGCACGTGCTCCGCTCGTGTGCGGTGGGCGCCGCGCGAAGAGGGTCCGCGCAGACCGGACCTCGGCTATTTGCGCGCGCACACGCGCCGCAGCAGCCTCCCCCTTTCCTCCACCTCCTCCTCCTCCCTCTCTTTCTCCTTCTGCATTTTTGTCTATCTGTCTCTCTCGCCCCTCCCAGCCTCTCTCTCTCTTTCTGGTTTTTCGTCGGTGTGTCCGAGTGTGTGTGTGCGCGCGCGCGCGAGTCCGCCGCATTGCATCTCCTCTATGTCGTCCGGCGCTGCTGCTGCGCGAGTTTTCGGTCGGGAGAATTTTGCGAGGTGTACGCGTCCGCTCGCTTTTTTTTTCTCTCCTTCCTTCCTCCCTTTTTTTTTGCTCGCTCCGTGCCCGCGCTTTTTCCCCTCGCTTCCTCGCTCCCCGCGCGCGCACCCCGCCCTTCGGAGTCTCCAGATTCCGCTGGCGCTGTTTTTTTTTTTTTTGCCGGTGCTTTTTTGGACGCTGGTGTACACTCGCTCCGCGAGACTGCGTTATCGTGTAAGTTAATTCGAGCAATGGATGAAACACGCATCGGCCCGCCTCGCGTATACGGTTATTAATGGGCTCGCGATTTCATTTTGATTTGTTTATGGGGGACTGGCTTTTGATGCTCGCCACAAAATGCGCTCAATGAAATTTGCGCAATCGAGTTTTTGTTTGTTTCACGTCGAGCATGCGCCGCGTCGACTTTGAACTTTCGCTTTGGCGACGTGGTTTCGGTTTTTCTCTTTTATTTTCTTTTTATACAAATTTTGGATTTTTCAAGAAGACTGGGAAAGGGAATTGGTACTTTCGCGGGTGAAAAATATTTTCGTCGGAGTCCGCGGACTGCGGTTTTATCTTGGTAAAAGAGGAATTGGCTGAATAGTCAGAAGTGGAAAATTCTTGCTGAACCCTGGTGAATGGTTTTCCATGCCGGATACGGTCTAAATTTGTGTTATTTGAAGCGGTATTTCAGGTAGGACGATGACGAGACGGTTTTAGGTACAATTACTAGGACAGATAGTTCTTTGTATCTGACTCACTCGTTATTGTGCTATTACACGTTTATCGCAGATGGTATATCTGCGTTTTGTTGGGATAAAAAATATTTAGAAAGTCATTGTCGACCTTTTTGTACTTATATAAAAATACTGCATATTCAACAACATTTATTTATTAAAATAGAAGAGTTAATAGAAAAGTTAATAGAAGAAATTGAAAAATATCCAATTCAAACAATAAACGGTACTACAGTCAGTGTGTTACAGTGACATTTGATTACAATGATTGCAGTCTAAAGAAAAAAAAATGATATTGACATTTTAAATGAATATATGACTTTTAGCAGTTTTAATAAATGAAATGTAGACTACTGGTCGTCTTCTCCAGTTACCTATCAACCCTGATTTGACGCTTTTATATAAACTCAGACGGTAGGTTTGGTACCGGGAAAGACGTCCCAGAGTCCACCTGGCGGTAAAACGAACATTATTATGCGCGGTATCTAGGCCCAAACACTGATTAATTTAAATAGTGATGGATCAAAGCACTGTTTCCGGCATACTTGCGCATTCTTGAGTGTCCTAAATCAGCACTTTATGCCGCCGTTGCATAAAATATTGTTAGAAATGTACTCGTGTTAGAAATGATTTTCGGAATCGTGTGAATTATCATCCGCGCTTCGCTCGGGCGCTAAATACATACTTGTCCAAAAATCACGTCTGACGCACTAGTATCGAAAACTACTATATAGATACTTGATCGGTCTGGTCGAAGATTTCGAAGATTACGATGCTTCATTAATGAGTCTCAACCAGTAGTCATAAATAAAACACTTATATTTTTAATAAAAAAAATTTATAAAGCGGAAGTACGTTTCTATTTGGGCAAGTCACCTATCAAATTTCTACATTGGTATAAAAAAATTGTTTTTCATAACAATATAAAACATGATATCTTTATATAGAAAAAATATTTGTAAAATAAGAAAATTAAGCTAATTTCATAAATCAGTACCTATAAACATATAAAAGACATAATATTTTCAAAATCGATTTATAATTTTTCAAAATATAATTAAAATGTCTGATCGTATCCAATCATTTTCTACTGTAGTGTAATTGTTTAAGTTCATTATTATTCTCCCTAGACACTTATCAAAAGATTAACGTAGCTTATATTTTTCCAAAGTAGAACAAGTATATTTAGATCAAATATACAAATAAATGAGTAATACAAAAATAAAGTGAAAAAAGACAATATACTTACATAGACTAAGGTAGGTCTTAAACAGATCGTAATGCATGAGCCTTTCTTTAAATGTATCCTGTTACGTTGAAAAATCCCGTACCTGAAAAAAAAGCGCATAAGTGTTAGATTAATTAAACATTCCGCACAAATTTTCACCAAAAAAGACGCGTCGATAAAAATGTTTCGACGTCGTTATTTATCACCGAGCCAATTGAAAAATTCCCGCTACCATTCTCAATTCACTCCCCAATAAACAAAGAATCGATATTCAAAGTGGCTGCACCTCCGCGTCATTGAGAGCCGGCGAGCTCCAAATTCCACGGAACGGCCTGGAGCGGGGGCCGTCATTGTCCGCGCGCGACGGTCTCGTTCCACGGCCCACGGTCCGCGCCCCGCCGCCTAATTGCCCCGCTCTACCGCCGTTGAAAAATCCCCGCTGATTTCAATACAATGTCGCCGGGACCTATGGGCCCACGTCGTCGCGCCTTTCTCTCTCGCTCGCTCCGAAGCGACGGCGCCGGAAATTCTCCCTCCGCAAAAATGCCGGGGCTCCGCAGCTGTCCGCCGCGGTAATAAGCACCTCGGGCGCGCAACGAGAGCCTAGGAAACGTCTTACTGGGGGGCTTTCCGCGGGGCTAATTATCGGAGGCCGCCCCGACGGCCACTTCCTCGCGCGCCGCCGACTAAGTGTTCCTTCCTGGCACGCGCCCCTCCGAGAAGCGGCGTTTTGCTGATCGCTACCTGCGTATAACCGCGCGCCCGCCGTAATGGGGAATATCCTATTCGAGTGCGAAGGAGGAAAAAACCGCGCCGAGCGTAAAAGCAGTCATCGGGCGACTTTTTTTTTCTGGGTGACATAAAATATTACGTTCACGTGTTTCTACGAGTTTACGTTCTTTTTTTAGGGTGCAGTTGATTGGTTCTTCAAAATAATGTTTACTTCGTTCTTTTTTCTATTACTTGAAAGTAGTTTCGCGAATATGTATCTTTAAAAAAGATTAGTTACATTTTTTTTAGAATTTTTGTACTTAATTCTAAATGCGACGTATTAAACATAATTTATTTATCAACATCATTTTAACGTATTCTACCAACATTACTAAATAGTATAAATTGTTTATATTCATTAATTTTAGTGATATTTGATTATAAAGATTGCAATAATTTAGTCTAGAGGAGTTGAATGTTTTGTATTAAAAAATTGTCGATTATAAAAAAATTATATTGACTTTTTTATAATCAGTTCTTAGGCTAATAACCCAGATGGCTTATACATGAAACTCAGACAATCGACCCGTGATTGGGAGGGATGTATCCAAGTCCATCAGGCGGTAAAACTACCAGGTAACGTTATTTAATTTAAATGAGAGTAACTTAAGGGAAATACTTGATGTATCTGACTAAACCTTACGATAAATTTTTACTAATAAATAATTGCACAAACAATTACTGAACGAAAATCGGATAGTTTGAAACATTAAAATATATTTCAAAATAAAAATTTATTAATTGTAAGTAAAAATTCGAAAAAAATTTACCCCGAAACATTCGGACTTCTTTTACTAACATTTTCAATTTTTATACTAGACTAGAATTCTGTATATCCATCTCAGGGTATTCCGCGTGATCACAGTTAAAAAAACTTACTCTACACGCGCAATTGCAATCTTCTCATATAACGCGTTACAAGTAATTAACTTTTTAATTGCAGCAGTTCCTAGTGAGTCTCGTAATTCCCAAGACATTTTACTGCATTTGTCACTTTGTATTCCCCATCCCCGTCGCTCTTAGCGGTAATCAAACTTCTTATTCGTTTAATTTACATAATTCGAGTCAAACGAGAAAAACTCGAAATAAGTTTTTCGCGTCGTCAAAGCGACGTTACAAAAATCCTGGGGGTTTGCGAACTGGAGTAAATTAAGAAAGTTTCGTGGCAGAAAAAAAGGGTGCGCAATGAATTAAACGAAAAAAAAAGATCAAATCACGTTTTCTAATCCAATTTTATTTTTTTGCCCCTCTGCAAACGCACTGCACTTATCTCCTCAAACGCCGAGCGATCCAGACAAGTTCCGGCGCTTACAAGTACATTACAACAGTTTAAACCGCGCTATCAGGAGGAAACGAGCAAGAAGCAACGGGGCCGTCAAAAAGTTTCTCCCCCTCCCCCGGACAAGTAAGTAGCTAAGAAAAAAAAGGGAGAAGTAACAAAAAGAGAAAACGAAGCGCGCGGCCGCGGCAGTAAAATAAAGGAATTCAAATAGGCAGCCACCAACAAGTCTCACCCGGTGGGCAATCGAATGAATCGCCTTTAAACGCGGCCACTCGATTGCTCCGGCCAAGAAGAACGGGGGAGCGAGCGAGAGAGAGACGCCCGACCGAAGGGAAGAAGGAGGGCGGAAGAAAAGGGAGCGCGCGGAGACTCCGTCGGCGGCGCGACCTAAAAACGCCAGAAGGGAGAGCGAGATGGAGACAGAGAGGGGTGCACGGAGCGAGAGAGAAGTAGGAAAGGGCCGTCAAACTTTCCGCCCTCCTTGCGGGGCTCCTTCGCGCCCCCCGCGCCTTTGTCGGCGCGATTGAGGGATGCGCGACAAGGGGCCGCCGCCGCGCTCTCGGTCTCTGGGGCAACAGGTGTGCACAATACGCATAATGAATGCGGCACGCGTGCCGTGTGTATATGCGCCGGGGCGCGTGCGCGCGGGGAAACGAGCTCGCCGTCTCTCTCGCTTGTTTTAGCTCTAAGCGGTAGGGGGGGAAGGAGAGAAGAGGGCCGGAGAGGCCTTTATTGCATTTGCATGCGTATATCCGCGGAAAAGGGACCTTTTGATGGGTTCTCGGCCGCCGCCGCGGTTATATACACGCGCGGCGCGTTGTTGCTCGCCCGTTTCCTCCTCGTTTATGCGCCTCGTGATTTCACTGGGTCAAGGGCCAATTATGGGAGTTAATGCGCAAGGCGCCGCCGGCGCGCGGATTTATGCCCCGGATGGGCTTTTCTTACTCCTTTTTCCTTTTTTTTTCCTCTTCTTTTCTCCCCCCTTTTTTTACGGTCGCTTCGATGGTGTGGATTTATACTGTGGAATTTTAAGTGCGGCTTCCTCGCGATTAGGATAATCTTACACTTTAGGTCGATCATTGACAGCGAATTGTAGTGAGTGTGAGGGGAAGGATAAGTTATGCGAGTAATAACATTTTTCTTTTTGTGAAATTAATTTTTTTTCTTCTTATATCATGCATAAATTTTTAGCTTGAAATATATGTTGTATTAACAAATTATAAGAAATAATTATTCTTATTGTGGATAAAATAAATAATTAAATTAAAAACTCAAGTAAAAATTGTTTAATGATTAAAATGTAAAAATAGCTATTAACTTTAAGAGAGAAAAATTTAAAAATACATATTTCTATATTATATTTACAAGTTTATTTATATCTTTTGGTAAGGAAATTTTTTGGACAAAATATTTGAAGGAAGCAGGAACTTCACTTTCTGCATATGTTATTTATGAAGTCAGATCAAATGGACCAAATTGAAATGCCAGGCCTAAAGAAAGAAAAAGGTTGATCGCTCTTAAATTGTAATTTTATCATTTCTTTCGAATAAAGAAGTAAAGGGAAATAATAAGCTCGCGCGAGGAAGGAAAATAAAAGAAGCAGACGAAATTGAAGGTTTCTCATTAATCACGAGCGTGTGTACGAAAAATTAATGCAATTTTTTTCGCTTCAACGGCTTAATCCCTCTCACCACTGCAGCCGCTGCACTTGGCTCGCTTCGTCTCACGGTAAAAGTATAACGACACCTCGCCCAAAAGTAGTCTATATATTTCCCCCCGTAATTTTCTCCCGCCTCTCGTTTAGCCCAGAAAGGCACATTTACACTCGGATAATTCCGCATTTGCCGAGTTTAACTAAAAACTGGAATTCCCCAAAAGTTTACGCTTAATTTAAACGGGCTATAAACAAATGCACAACTTTCATTCTTGTAATACCTACTGCAACAATACTTAGCCCTTGACTTCGAATTCGAACTTCGGGAATAACTTTCTCAAATCCGTGAGATTCTCTAACTTCTTCGCACACAAGTATGGTAGTACAAATTATTTTGAGACACAGAATTAATTCGATTGTGTCAGACTTTTGTTTGGTTAAATCTATAAATTATAACTAAAAATTGCCTTGTCTATAAATATATAATTCAAAACATTTTTAATAAATTAATTTTTTTCGAATCTAATACACAGTGTATTGAATTAATAAATGTGCGAATTTTCCTATGAACTTCATCAAATTCCTTGAATAATTTATTTCCTATACGTGAATTATAATAAATTCATATAATTATTTACATAGTTTACAGTATGAATCGTACAATCTGATGTGATATTGAATCAACAAACTGCATATAAATTCTGTTATAAACTTCATCCAACATCTTCCTTAGCTTTATCAGTGATGCAATTAAAAATTCAATATCATTTTAACCACTATATACGGGCAAATTTCAAAAGTTACACGGAAGAGCCCGTATATAAATGCACGTGCTTACACGTACGTGCGCATATACTTTCACCCTCTCTCTTTCCGAACGCCGCGTGACTCGGCGTCCCACGCCCAGCCTCCCTTCGCTCCCTTCGCCTCTTTCGCTCTCTCTCCCTTTCCCGCTGCCCCCGTCCTCCTCTTATTTCGTTCCTTTTTTTCCAAAACCTCATGCTGACGCGGCTCCGTCCAATCGGTAGTCGGATACCATTTGATATCGGAGCGGCCGCTACGACACCGCGCTGCCCGGCCGAATGCAATCAGAATAGTAATTAAGGATTCGGTTAAACGCCGGGGCGCGCGCGCGAGCAGCCTAATTTAAACGCGCAAAAGTGCAAGGCGCGGAGTGCAGTGTCGCGAGTCGAGGGAGAAAAAAAAGTAGGGGGAAAAAGGAAAGGACGGAAGCGATGGGTAAGATTGAGATAGAAGGAGGGATTGCTGAATCCGGTCTTTTTTTTACCCAGCGAGCGCGCGCGCGCGCGTGGGATCGCTTGTAAAAAGTCGCATTACCCGACGCTCGAATCGACTGCTTTTATCTTTTAAAGATATATTGCGAGCTCTTTGCTTACCTTGTTTTTGGTTTTCGGTGCTATTTATATAAAAGGACGGCGAGCGCGGGGATAGTGCGGGATCTCAGATTCGAAGATAAGGGGGCACGCGCACACTGCGATAAATTCTGTCCCGCGTTTTTAAGAACGAATGTTGCGATATTAAAATTTTAACGAAGTTATAAAGTGCGGAGATGATCCGAAGTTCGAAATTAACGTCCACTCCGGGCTATGGTAATTCGTGATAAAGCTAGAAGAATCGCTTTAAAATACTCATTAAGTGCTCCGCGGGACACTTAATTTAATGCTTCAAATTTTTTTCGCATCTGTAATTGCACTCGGCGACTTGACGAAATAAAGAGGTAATGCGATTAAACATTAAAAAGTTGTTAAATTTCATTTTATGACTTAATCGATTCAGTTGAAAATTTTGTTTTTGCAGCTCTGCGTAATGCGGAATTATCTTTATGCATTAGGATTTACAAAGTGTGTTTTTTCTGCGGATTTTTAAAGTGTTTAAAACAGCAAAGCGCATATTCGAACACTGCTAGTAATTTCTTTCTGTGAAACTTTAATAATCTGCAATGCAGATTTTGGAATAGTTTGAATGCACGGTCTAAAAAATGATGCCTAAAAGCTTTTATTAAAATGAATCAAATGCCAAATAATTTCTGTTGATATCAAGATGTTTTGCTAAACGAACAATAAATTATTTCAATACTAAAAAAATCTTAGAAATGTATTAACAAACTATTTTATTATTTGGCATTTAAGACATTAAATAATGCACTGGAATATATTCAAATGTCTTTTTACATTTGACTACGTGCGCATATTAAAGTTTCCAGCAAGGTCAAATGACTTTTCCAAATCTTTGCCCAGGCGGCAAACCCGAGGAGAGCGGACGATTCGACGATAGATCGCGACGGCCATCCGCGGGAACTTAAAAACCAATAGCCATGATTCCGACGTTCGCAGGAAAAGCATGGAAAATCAACTTTGACGAGAGGCACGGAGGTTTTTTCAGCAGTCCCGCCGACCGAGCGTGCATCTCGCTGCTAGGCGTGGGTCCGTTGTCGCGCTCTCGTCCTTGTCGCCGTCCGAGGGAGAAGCGTAGACGAGGGGGGGAGGCCTCGGCCGAACGGGGAGGAGAGAGCGCAGCGGCGAGGCGAGGAGAGAGGAGAGACCGAGGGCGACGCACACGGGCAAGAGCGAGACGGCCCGACTCGACCCGAGCGGAGGGGTATTTTTCGCCGGGCTATGCGTTCTTTTGCACTCTTCGCTTTCGCGAGCGAGACGCTAAATTCGTCGACTCTCCCTCTGATGGCGGACTGAGCTGAGAGAAAGAGAGAGAAGTAGAGGGAGAGAGAGAGAGAGGAAGATGGATAGATAGAGGGAAAGAGAGAAAAAGAGAGAGGAGAGGGACGTAGGTGCGGTGTATGCGTGGCCCGGTGCGCCGACGATGGTGGGGCGGGCGTCGCTCAGACACGACGCTCGGACGGAAAAATAGGGGAGGGAGGCATTCCTCCACTCTCTCCTCCGCGCGCTCGGGCTAGCCGCGGCGCTCCTTGCGCCTTCCTTCTCCTGCGCGTCTGCATCTAGCCCCCCGCGCGTGGAGTTTCGGCGCTGCGAACCCTCGCGGCGCACATGGCCTAGCCTTCGCGAGCGCGTCCCTCTCTCTCCATCACTCGCGGCCTCTCGCTTTAATTCTCCGGCCCGCGGAGATGCGCGCGTACACGCCTTTTTGCCTCTTCATTTCTCGCTCGCGAAAGCCTCCCCCCGGTCGTTCGATCGCTCTACCCTCCTCCCTCGGTTTTTTTTTTGGACCGAGCTCCCACGTCGCACACCCCTTTTTTACAATCTCGATTTTTAGTAATCACTCCCCCCCTCGTTCCCCTCTATCGGCCTCTTCGTTTTGCGTCGCTTTTCTATATCGTTATATTTCCCGGAGCGAGCCCGAGGAGCGAGCGCGCGGCCTCCGTTTCGCCGGACTTTTTTCGCTCTCGCCGCCCCGAGAGCTTTTTTCCCCGCGCTCCCGGTGTGTGTATACGCGCGTGCACGGTCCTCCTTGCACGCCGCCGTTTTTTTTATTTCGCCAACCCGAGCTCCCTCTCGTCCTCTCCTCTCTTCGTCCGGCCTCGGATTTTCGGGGGAGATGAAGGAGGACGGGGGCAGAGAGAGAGGAAGAGAGAGATGGAGAGACGAAGAGCGGAGATGAAGGGAACGAGCAGGTGGAGAAGGGACGGAGAGAGAAGAGAGCGAAAAATGAGAGAAAACAAAAATTTGCCGACCAATGGGGGAGGAGGAGGAGGAGGCGAAAGAGAGAGAGAGGGAGAGTCCTGAGCGAAAAGATCTGACAACGTCGCGGCAGTTTTTGTTTACCGCATCCCGGAGAGCGTGGCGCGGCCTCCGCGACGATGACGAAGGAGCGCCGGCAGCCGTCGCGCCGAGCTGCCTCCTCTCGATCGTGCATATACGAGCCCAGCGAGACACTATCTCGTACAGTCGGGTACTTTGCATTTGATGACCGTTTGAGAGATGACGATTCGAAGGCTCGGTCGGTAGCTAAAACCGCGTGCGTGATAATTGCACACACCAATTTGTACACTTTCCGATTTCAATTAGAAATTTTTACATATTTGTAGTTAATAATCACGTGAGAATAAGATTTTGTTTTGAAAAAAAAATTTGTTTACGCGGAAAATGAATGACAGAACTAATTATGCTTTATTAGAAATTGATACTATCTGTAAGAGGATATATAATTACTGTAAACTTATTGATAAACTTTTAATTATAGATTATTTTATTGTAAACTACACTTTCACTCTGCGATAAAAATTAGATTTATTATGGAAAACCCTGCCAATAAGACTTGGACGTTTAATTTATTAAGTAGTTTGATGTCTTGCCCAACTGTCTGTTACTACTTGCGCTATTTCTAGTAATCTATTTCTAACTGAATTAAAGTGCTATAAAAATGTTTTGCAAAAATACGACGCATGATATTCTGGAACTGAATTCGATAAACATTTATAATTTTCGAATTTCAATTACGACTTGATTTAAGTATCGCGAAAATGATCTCTAATAAAGGAAAAATTAAAAAACTAATATGTGACTTATGCTTCATGCATATTTTATACCCTACAATTAAATAAAAATTTATATCGCATTAAAGTACATACCCTAATTTAATAAATCGTCTCCCATTTAAAACCAGAGTTATCTGATTCAAAATCTCATTTGCAAAAAAGGAAGCTTTTCTTAATACGGCATATCAATCTTAAACAATTTTTATCGCATTTAAGTAAATACTTCGTATATTCATTACGATTAAAGGCACCTCGCATCATGTACATCGAAGTTTTAATATCAACGTGCACGTCATAATTAAATTAATTTATATAATCGCGCGAGGTAACAAAATAAATTCGAGCAACTTATGCAATCGCACGTGCGGCTTAACGCGTTGCTTCCTTAAAAAATAAATTCACGTCGGAGGGGGTCCGCGAAACTTTTTATTCTCCTCAAAAGAATAATAGCTTGTTGTTATTCATGAGACGATTAGGGGGCTTTTTTATTGCCCGCGATCCTTATCCCCGAATCGCGAAGCGCAAGTCTGACCCATATAAAGTGTGTATGGCATTCCGAACAAAGATCTCCCCGGGTGTTAAATGTCCTGGAGACCGTCCAATGCACGCGTTATTTTCAACCTTTTTCTTCCCGTTCGATGAGTTTTACGGGATTTAAATGGCTCCCCGGTTCCTTTCCGCCTTTGCTCGGATTTTTTTCTTCGTCCCCCGGCTCTGGATTCCTTACTCGGACGAAAAAAATTGGTCTCTGAAATTCGACTAATTTTTGTCGATTATTTTATTTTAACGAGGCCACATTTTCTCCTGAATCTTGTAAATCGTTCGTTTAATGTAAAAATCGTGCGAAAGCTTACAATGTTTTGTAGAAATTAAATGTTGCGTCAGAAAAATTTATTTTTCCATAGATTAAGTCCGATTAAACAGGAAGTAATATTTACTGGGGAGAAAAGCTGAGGAAAGATTTTGCCAAGCTCATTAAAAATAAGACAAATTGCACAAAATTTATGAGGATATGTCATTGATTTACATCTTTGTTGCCACTTATTGCATGTTATGTTTCGAAACGTAAACCGCTTCCATCTGATTGCGATAGTCATTGAAATACATATATTCCTAAAATTGAATGCAAATTGAATTTCCAAAATAGATAATTGCTATAAAATTTAACTTAATCAGAGAAATAGCCATATCCGGCCAATTAATTATCAATTAATATATGTGCACTTTCAATTTGGTTTCGATGATATTGTTTTTTACAATGTAACGTATGCTATATAAGTTGTTAATAATAATTTATTGAGTGTGAAAAATTATTCTAAACACAAATCAAATACTGCACTACTTTCTAATCAAAGTTTTATATAAAATCTACTGAATATAATAAAACAACAGGGATCTTTAATTCATCACGAAGAGGATTTCCACAAAAATGTAAAACTATACATTATTTTGCAAATATGACTACTTGAATAGTAATGATTTAATTTGGTAAAAAATATCCATAAGCATTAGAAAATTTCAAGTTCTCAAAATAAATAACTGAGAATTTAAAAAAAATACGATTAACAATCATTGGACGTTCACAGTAATTAATAATTCCAAAGTAATACATATTACCTTATCTAACATAATCAATTATATAGCATTTCCTAATCTTATTTAATAAATTCGACCCTATACAGTAATAAGTGACTGTCGTTTCAGCCTATATGCGAAAGCATTTGAATCGAACGTCGTTGTAAAGAAAAGAGAAATTCGCTTTGTTCGATTTTTCATTACCTTATAAAGGATCAAGCGCGCGAAAAGGATTCTTTAATTAAAAATGTATCAAAAAAGGAGGGGAAAGAGAAAGAGAAAATGCACCCCGTCCACTTCGACGACCAATCGCGTGACCAGGATCGAAGCGACGCTCGCGCGCTGACGCATAGAAAATAGACTAATGAAAAAGGAATTAACGGCGAGCACCGCGATTAGACGCCGTATCGACGGAGCTTGACCCACATGCCTCCCCGAGGGTCCTCGCCGCGGGACTCCAGTCGCGCATGACGAAAAGTTTCGCGAGCCGTGTCTTCCCTGTTTTTTTCGTCCTTGCGTGTTTCGAGCGTCGTGAATATAACTTTTTCATTATATGCGCCGTGAAACGACGTCTGAATTTTCGCGGCGGAAGAGCGCACTTTACGAGACCCGCGCGCCGGAGTTGAAATTTTAACATGTGTTCGTCGAGTTTGAAAGCGCGACGACCGGAGGCGCGAGTCAGCGAAGATTTGCGGCTTGACAATTAATTATGGCTTTTGAAATCGATTTTTCAAAATTAACTTGTCTCTATGCCTCGGTCATGGTTTAAATAAGTTTTTTTCTCTATTTCAAAGTGTACCTAGTTGTTTCTCTTGCTTTATGACCGGCGGCTGCTTTTGTTGCTTTTTAATATCCCTTTTTCTCCTGCTGTTTACTCATATCTTTGTAAACGTATTTTCATAGTACCTACCAAAATGCATTCTAAATTATTTTTAGTGAGTTTGCGCGCAATACGAATTCAAAAAGAATGTACCTTTTTTAAGAATTATAAAAAAAAAGGAAAAATGAAATAATGAGGAAGTTTGTTATAATAAAATGTAATATTAAAATCTCTGCAAAAATGCCCGGCTTAAAATTAAATGTTCTTGGAATTCAACAAAATTATAAAATTAAGAGTATTAAGTACACACGGAGAAACATATCCATGAAAAACTACCACATAATGAATGTTCTAATAAATTGATATTATCAATATCGTAATAGACATGCGAAAAATTGCAATAGTACATCAATTAATTATAAAATTTTTCTAGATTTCAGTAAAATTTACAAAAAATACGTAAAAAATACTCGGAGAATTTTTTTGGTAAAAATTGCTAAATAAGTACTTAACAAATACTTAATAATTTTTGTTATTAACAAATAATCATAAAATCATGTAATTTGTCATTATATAGAACTTACCATGCAATTGTGTTGAAAAAATTATTCATAAAAACCTTAATTTCTACAGTGTTTCTGAGAAATTTTACTGTAAAATTTTTTTAATGAGATTTTTTTCTTCATATACTAACATTTTGTTTAATTGAAAACTACACTGCTCCATCCTTTCTGTTTTCTCAGATCTTGTCTTTCTCATAGAGGAAACTTTTTTAAATCCTTTACAGACGATATAAAAGTGACTAAACTCCTATCTACCTCCTAACTATCGTCCTCTCACATTACAAACTGCTGAATAGCCAAGTCCCACCAAAGAAAGTCTCTCAATCGTAAAATAGGTACCGCCGTATCGCACTGACCACCCGAAACACAAAAATTGAAAAGCATCCCGGGCATCAATTCATAAACGTCGCAAAGTCCGCGTCCTGAAAGCGGCGTGTCCAGACCCTCCGAAAAAAATCCATACAACATTAATGGACGCGTCGCCGCGGGGCGCAGCTTTAAACTCTTCATCATTCGGCTGGTTTAACGCGCGAATCTAATTACTCGGCGTGACGCCCGCGCCGCTAGTCAAAGCAAACAACGTTTCATCGCGCCCCAACCCCGTTTCCGAAAAAAGCCGATTTTCGCGCGCGACCGTCATCTAATTAAAGGTCCCCGCGGCGAAAAAACAAGGCGGCCGAAGGAGCGGCGCGCGGTAACGAGCCCCCGAGAAGAAGAGAAAAAGGCGCCGAGAAAAATCCAGCGGCGAAAAACGCGCGCAAAAAGAAAAGCGAAAGAGAAGGGGGTTGCAGAAAATCGCGCGGCGCCCGAAAAAGGAGCGAAGGAAGTCCGCGTCCGGGCCGAAGCGCGCGCTGCAACTCGTCGGGAAAAACTCGTCGGGGGCCCGGGCTCGCGCTGCCACTCGAGCTTCCGCTCGGCGAGGAGGAAAACCTCCCGCGCGCCAGTGTAACGCCGCCGCGGCCCGAGCCTCCCGCTAGGTGTGGCTGTATTTTTAGGCACCGGAATAAATTATACGAAGTGCGCGCAAAAAAAAAAGCGCGCGCGCGCACCGCACGTCCCTCGGCATTTTTTTCCGCCCTCTTCTCGGTCGCTTCGCTCGTTCCCTCCTCTAACGATTTTTCTTTTTTTATTCCGCGCGCTCGCGTTCTTGATGCCGCTGTTTAAATTGTTTATTTACAAAGCGCCGGAGCAGTCCGAATGAAAAGAGCGAGCGAGTAAGACTCGCGCTTTATCTCGCGACTGAATAATTCCTTGCGCTCTCTTTTTTTACGCGGCGTACTTTTCGACGAATTTATTTTGCAGGACAGATGTGTATATTATCATCGCGAGTGGATTATTTCTATCAAGCGGTGTGTTTTTTTTTATGCGGGAATGTTGTAACAGTTAAATTAGGAAAAATAATATTTGGGAATTGCGGAAAGTGAGATTCACTGCGACGTAGGAACAACGGCTGGACTTGCATAATATTCTCGAGTAAAATAGAAAGTTATTAGTTGCCAGTGCAATTAAAAATTATTTAACATTTAAGCACGGCGTATTTAATCGTTAAAAAGCACTTTTCCTAATCTTAATATCCTCGTAAATTTACTTAAATTCATTAAACGCGCTGCAAATTGAATTTTCCCGGAATCAATCATTCAACACCCACGTACAACGCGAAACGTTTCAACAAATTTATACAATTATATTTTTGCGTTTCGAGTGCCGCGTGCATTAATTATATTACGCATTGCGTCACCTCGCTTTCGCCGGTCGCAAAACTTGTTTCTCCGCGGCCAAAGACAAATTTTCGCTTGATAATGAAAATGGCAAAGACTTAGAGGGTGGGTCATTTATTTGAATAACAATAACGAGAGTTCGGGAAAGTACGCCGCGGCGTTGCTCGAAATTCGAGTCGCGCGAAGAAGGGAATTTCGTATTAGAACTTTCGGAAAACCAAAGCCCGCACCTGCCTCCTCCGAAACTTGAGACAGTCCTTGGCGCGCGCCTCTACTCCCGCGTGGGTTAAAGTTGAGAGCGGAGGAGCGCACACCGCCAGGCTGCAGCGCGCGCCGTAAAAATATAAATTTCCGATAAATTATCCCCCGCGCGGGCGATTCGCTAAATAATTCGCATCGCGCGCTTCCAGTGTCGCTTGCGCGCGAAGCTTTGTACGCCGGCAAAAGGTACACCCCCCACCTGCCGACTATGTCGGCCAATGCGTTGCGATTTTTTTTAAAGCTCCAGGCTGATTAGCTTCCGCGACTGTTCACCGGCCGATCAATCGCGGCCAGACTGTGTGGCGGGGCGGTTTTGCGCTCACCGGCGCGTGCACTTTTCACCGAGCGCCGAGCGCACTTTTTACAAGCGAATTGCCAATCGCGGATCGGCGACGCCGGCGCGCGTTTATTATAATCAGGCCTTTTTGCACGGACGGTCGGCGCCCCGTATGCGCGCGGCGTAATCAGCGCAGCGCATGATGATGAGCCGAGCCGCCGGTGGCGGCGACGGCAGCCGACTCGTCCGATGCTTGCCAAACTGGAAAGTTTTTCACGCCAAGTGGAATTAATGGGGCTAGGCACGCTCGATCGGCGCGCGACTACACGCCGGCCGTTATCGCGCGCGGCGCTCGCCTCGTTCCCTTTGCGTCTGTGTCTCTCTCGCCCGTCGGCCGCTCTCTCGGCCATCTCTCTTTGCCTACGTGTGTGTGCTGGCCACCTTTTCTGCCTGCCCTACGTGCCCTCGTGCACCTCGCTGGAGAGAGAGACGGAGGGAAAGAGAAAGAGAGAGAGAGAGAGAGAGAGAGAGAAAGAGCGAGGGAGAGCGCCGGTAGGGAGGGACGGACGGCCGGGGGGAGGTATGAGAGCCGAGCCTGCCGACGCCGCCGCCGCCGCCGACGCCGCTGCGGCTCTACCCTTTTCGAGCTCGTATTGTTTTATAGCTTTTTCAAAGGTCCCGCCTTGTAGCGCCTCTTTCTTTCTCATTTAGCCAGCGCTAGCGAGAGGGTGTGGGCGAGGCCGCTTGTTTTTTTTGCCTCTCTCTCCCTCCTCCCCCGCGCACCCCCCGGGCTGCTTGCTTTTTTTTTCGTCGACCGACGGCCCGGCCGGGGCATCGAGATTCGAACCCCCGACCGACCGTCGAACAAAAAGAGGTTTTCTTCAGCGGTATCCTTCCACTGCTTCTTTCATTTTTTTTAATGAGTTATTATTTGCCGTTCGAGAGTCGGTGTTTGTTTGACGGGTCATGGGTGATTTGCAAAATTGGATTTCGCAGGCTCGGATGAGTCGAGGAACGCTTTGATTTTGTTTGTGTGCGAATGAAATCAAAATTCGAATGGAGCCGTTTTGAGATAAGCATCACCGTGGTACGACGAACTAATTATATGAGAATATTAAAAGGCATTGCATGCGTTATTGGGGAGAAAAATTTGTTTAAAAGTTGAAATGTCGCACGTAAAATTTTTGTGAATCAATTTGTCGAGAACAAGATCTTTTTCCCTTTTATAGCTTTTTCAAAGATCGCGCCTGCAGTGTAGAGCTTTCAGTTTCATTTCTTACTTTTACTACCATGTAAGTTGTGACACTGAAACTTTCTTCAATCCTTGTTTAAGATTTTCAATCTGTAAATAATATTCTTTGAAATGATTCAACAATTACGATTTTTTTTGTTAAACTTAATTTTATCGTGAAACAGTAAAGTAAACCAATATTTATAATTTTATCTATTCATTACATTTTTTCATATTTTCTTCTAATTTAGATATACAAATTATTTGTTTTTTATTTTACGTTTTGTTTGTTAAAGAACAAATAAAAATTATAATTTAAAAAAAATTAAGAGCTCTTTGTGCGGGCGATGTAAATCAACAACCTTCATAAATATAAGTTTAGCATGCAAAAGAACCATAAAAAGCTACATCTGATTTCGTGAGGCCTTTTAAAAAAAAAAATACAAAACAAATTTCAGTAATTTTCACAATTTAAATTTTAATCACTGTACTGGTTCAAAATGTTCTGTGATAACATCAAATAATTGTCTTAATTACAAAATTTCAAAACACAAAAACCAATAATCTAATCTACTTCTCGTAAGTACCCAACAAACGACCAAAGCGACAGTAAACACAGTGACTAGCCGCCAATTAACCGTAGAGGTCGGCGCGCGGAAAACTAATTTTCCGGAGAGAGAGTCGCGTCATCGAAGGCGCGACTCATTTGGTTCCCCCTGCGCGTGGGCGGGTGCAAATTAATAAATAGTACATTTGCCGGGTCGTTTTACGAGCTCGGCGGCGCGGCGGCGCGTAAAGCGCCCCGGCCAGACATTGAACCTCGTTGATGCAGTCATAAAATCCGCGCCTCCGCTCACGTGCCGGCGCGTTTAAGCGCGGCGCGCGCTCGCAGCTGCATCGCAATGAACGCGAGCGAGCCGCTCGACTATAACGCGCGGGACTTTACACGCCCGGCAGCGGACGCCGTCGCTTACACCAATTTCACCGAATTATTTTCCAGCGGTGGGGCGCCATCGGCCGCGCTTTTCTTTTTTTTTCTTTTTTTTTCATTCACCTCCACGCTCCGTTTTTTTTGTCGCTGCACTCGCCGACGCGAAATTTAAGCGGAAGAATTCGAACACCGCGGGCGGTTCTCTGAAAACGGAAAAACCAAAGGGGTGGAGAGAGCTGGTGGAAAAAAAAGGAGGAAGCGGAGGAGGGTGCGGAGAGAGGCTCGCGGACATTCGCCGGTGAATTTCTATATTTCGAACGGGGGGATGGAAAAAAAGAGACGGGCAAGTAGTTGATTGGCTAAGGCCCGGGCGATCGAGAAATAATTGTGACGCGGGGGCGGCGGGGAAGGAAAGGATGAATCGGGGATGGGAGAGAGGGACATAGAGAAGGCACGCGCGCGCGCTATTGCAAAAGTAATTTTAGCGCTGGAAAATACTAGCTTAAAAAGCTCGCGGACGAGAGAGAGAGAGCGAGCGATTTCTACCCCCGGGGAAAAGCCAGACACACGGAGGAGAGAGGAGAACGAGGAGAGAGAGAGAATGGAGCAGGTAAGAGGAGAGAGGAATGCAGAAGCGAGAGGGAGGACGAGAGAGGTACGTCGCGCGCGCGCGCAAAAAAAGAAACAAAAGACAGCGCCGAAAAAAAGCACGCGCAAAAAAAGAACGAGAGATGAGCGAGCGGCCGGGAGGAAGGGGGAGGAGACGCGCGGGGGAGGGAGAGGATAGTACGAGGCGCAGAGAAAGAGGTGGAGGCGCCTGGCTCGCGGGAAACTTTTTTCCGCGAAAAACGTTCTCCATGCGAATATTTTCGAGGGCGCGCGTCGAACCCCCCTGCAAACACACGCCCGCATTTGCGCGCCTATCTGGCGTACGCGCCCGTGCAAGAGAGAGAGAGATAGAAAGGAAGCGGGAGAGAAAAAGACAAGCGGACGACAAAAAAGCGGACGCGCGTGTGGGTGCGCCGGGGGGTGGCGAGATAGTCAAAGATCGAGAGAGAGGGCGCGGAGGATGGAAAGAGAAAGAGAGAGAGGGAGAGGAGAGGGGCGGACGAATACGAGAGAAAACGGACAAGAGGCGAAAGAACGGCCAGTGGAAAAAAGGGGGTGGAGGCGAGGGGGTGTCCGCGTGAAAGCTCCTAGTGTACACGTGAGAGAAACTCTGTGGAGTGTGAGAACCTGCACGGCGAGCCGCGCTCGCAGAGAAAAAGAGTAGGAGGAGGAGAGGCCTCGGCGGGAGAAAAAGCGAGAGGGAAGGGTTGCGCTCTATACGCGATGACCAGTTTTTAGGTGGAGGGGGCCCGGGGGGGGTGGCGTGCGCGCATACAGACGCGCGGGGGGAGGGTATAAGCCCGCGCGTCTCACTGAGCCTCGGATCTGAATATCGAGGAGTCTAATCGAAGCTTCGGATTGGAGAACGGAGGAATTTCCGATTAACCCACCCGCCCCCCGCTCGACGCGAGCGCGCGAGAGTCGAAAAAAAGCCTCCCCGGCGCCGGGGGTGCGTGCGGCACTTTTGAATTTTTCCACCGGAATTTTTCCCTCCGGCGCTTGAATTCTGTCTTTCGCGAGAATTAACGTCGAGGCATAAAAATGCAAGGTGGTCCTCTCCCCGGCCCGTTATTTTCCAGCGGCGCGCGAGGACGATGGCGCAGGAGCGAGAGGCGCAGGGAGAGAGAGAGGAAGCGAGAGCGAACGGGTCCTAGCGGGCGGCTAGCTCAGACAAACGCGCCGAGGGGTAAAAAGGGGATTGGGTAAAAGAGCGATGCAAGAGGGTGCATGCGACGGCGGCGCGGAGAGAGGTGACTACACCTCTCTCTCCCTCCAGCGCGCTTCCCCCGGCCTCTCGCCTCTCCGTCAGTCGCGTTCGGCGGCGGAACCATGCGGGGTGTCAGGAGGAGCTCAAAGGGGTGGCCGGACGCGCGCGAGGGGGGCTCGGGAGTTGAGGTTGCCCCAGTAAAAATCGATCCTCCCCACCGCTCTTTCTCTCTTCTTTTCCGGACGCCGGAGTTTTTCCCGCGACGCCCGCGTGTAAGGCGCGGGGGGTGGGCCGCGGGGGCGAAGGAGGGTGGGCCCACGAGCCGCGGGGGGTGTGTGCGTACACACCGCGTCGAACCGGGGAGGGGTGGCACCCGCCGTCGCGCACGTATACACCACGCCAGCGTCGCCGCGAGAAAGTAGTAGGGGGCGGATAGGGCGCCTATGCAGTAGCGGCCACCTCTTCCTCTCTTTCTCGCTCCCACCCGGGGGAGGGGGGCGCGCGCGCATTCTTTCTACCTGGAGAGACCTGCAGCGCGCGCGCACAGACACCAACTTAGGTGGGCGGACGTTTTTCGCGTCGTGCGCCGCGCCGGCAGCGCCTCCGTAAGAGGAGGAGGAGCAGGAGGAGGAAGAGGACGAAGGGCGAAAAGAAGAGAGGAAAGAGGAAGAGATGAAAAAGATGCGGGGCTCGGCGCGGGGGGCGGTGGGGAGGCGGGCGCGGGAGAGGGGCGCGAGGGGGTGGAGGTAACCGACGGGGGTTGGAAAAAAGGGGGTGTGGAGGGTGCAATAGGAGGGGGAGCGGGGGCTCGGCTGCGACTAGCCGTGTGCACGCTCTCGCTCCCTCCCACCCCGTGCTTCTCTCTCGAACGGAGCAGCGCGCCTCTGTCGTCCGTTCTGCAACGATGAAAAATTACCCAGAAGCAGCGAGAGCAGTTTTTTCTTCGTTCGGGCCCCGGCTTCGTCGTCGTCGTCTAGCACGTTAGAGCGAGCGCGAGCAAAAGCGCCCGCGAGAGCGAGAGAGAGGGAGAGAGAAATACGGACACCGAGGCGATATATAGTTTAGCTTGCCTGACAGACAGCTGCAGCGGAGCCCTGATATATCGACCGGGTTACCTAACACCAATCCACCCTCTCGCGCGCCCAACCGACTCGCATTTATATACCTGGCCAGTGTGCAACATGCGCGCCGGGGGGCGGTGGGGGGAGGGGGTGGCCCGGGGGGTACACGTACGCGTATATAGGGACGGCTGCCGGTGGTCGGAGGGCGAGACAGGACGCCGCGTTGTACCCCCCCGAAACACCGAAGGGGGGGTGGAGAGGCGGGCAGAAGCCCGAAGAGAGTAAAAGAGTGACGTGCCGCGCCTAAACGCGAGCGCGCTGCTACACATGCTTCCTCGCGCGAAAACGCCGACGCACACCCACCCAAGGCCACCCGCGCGCCCTACGTGTATATACGTGCATGCACGCGCCGCCAAACGTCGCTCGCTCTTGCACGCCTCGACAGACTAATGCCTTTCTTCTTGCGGGCTGCAGCGCTCAAGCGACTCTCTCTCTGACCATTACTCGCCCAACCCCTCCCCCCTCTGCGCACCGTCGTGTTTCTTGTCTCTTTTTTTTACATCCACAGTTTTCGCAGTTTTTAGTTTGACCTTTTTTTTGGATTAGTTGCGCTGCTGTCTTTCCCGAATTTCTTTTTGTCCGGCGGGCTTTTCGATTCCGTACACGCGGAAATGATTTATGGACCCGGGAGATTTTGTTTATTGCTATCTTGAAAGGGCGAAGGATTTTTTTTCTGTACGCGGACGAAAACGGATTTTATTTCTTTGAATGAAAGCTCGGAATATTTTTGTTTCATTAATATTTTGCTTTCTCAAAGGGAACGTCTTTTTTTATTCGGAGTTAATTGAAATTTTCTTTTGGTATTTTTTAAAATTGGAAATACTGATGGATGTAAAGTAAAAAGTGTAGCTGGTAATAAAATTGAAAGAAATGGTATTGCGATTCTTTTGTATTCCTGAAAAAAAAGCAAACGATTAAATAAATATTGCGGTGTATAAATCTTTTCTTTTAGTCTCGTTTCTACTTGTCCTGCCAATTACAAGTGTTGTTTCTCTATTCAAGAAAACAGGGAGACTATCGTCTCTAAAAAAGATGAAAATGAATTAATCTCCTTCTGTATGTGATGAATGATTACACTTCTTCTTGCAGTATCGCACATGTATACATAAATGATTGATATCCCCTTTTAAAATTGAAAATGAGCAAACTCATTTGCGATGTATATTACGAGCTTCGAAACTTATTAAAACACATTAACGACCATTTCGAAGAAAATGATTTTTTAAAAGAGAGACAATAAATTGAACGGTCGTTAGGAATTCACAATGATTTAACTAAACAACACCACAAGTTATTCTCCCGATTCCTATTACCTTAAACAGGGCTAAGTAGATGCACGACGGAAAGAGTAAGACATCGCATTTTAAAAATCCAAATCCAAACTTAAATCGTTTCCCCGAACTTTTTATTAACTTAAGGGCGAGAATCTTTTTAAAGAAAGTGCAAAAAAAAGGGGAGTAAGGGGATGAGAACCCCAAAGCTGTAACGACTACCTCCTCAAGGCGGATCGCATAAGTGGCCCTCATTTCTTCGCGATACTGGAAATCTCCCGGCCGGTTGAATTACGACCACTGCAGAATTCGAAAGGCGTCGCGCGCGCCGCGCGCGAGAGGGTGAGGCGCGGCTGCCGGGGAGACCGAAGAAAGGGAGGGAGGGAGGGACGCGGAGAGAGTCGCGGCGCACGGAGGCGAAAATAAAGTAAACCAAAACGAAGTTTAAACTTAGTTAAGGAGTACCCCGGAGCTTTAAGTGTTTCGAAAACGCCGCGGCGCCGAGCGAGCGAGCCGCGCGCGGCCCTGCACCGTGAGAGACAATAATTTCACGGCTCGATTTGAGGTAGTTAAAGATAGGTATTAGTTCGAGGTAGACGAAAGTCGCTAAAGATAGACGATCCCCGCGTTCGCTAACACTCCGGGCGCCGCGGGACGCGCACTCGCCGCGTCAACTGGCCGAGCCGCGATCTCCGCGCTCCGTCGACTTTTGTTTCATGAGGTGGTTTGCCTCGTTTCGTTTCGAGTATTGCACTCTCTACTGGAGTTCCTATTCATTGATTTTTTTAATACTTTTTTTTTGGGGAGGAGTGACAATTTAATTCGTTCAATTTAACGTGTTTTCATTATTTTTAGGTAATTATTTTTAGTATGGTGGAGGTATGAATGCTTAAAAAATAGACGAAAAAGGATTCTACAGCGATTTTCGATGGTTAGCTTTTTTTCTATTTCTAGCAAAATACCGAAAAAAACTCAAATTGCATTACACGCACTACTTTTAACTTCGTTAACTACCCTTTGTGAAATGCATCTGTGTTTCTTCCCAAACATTTATGAAATTTTTCGAAATTTTATTAAAAAATATTCTCAAAAATCTAGCGTATACAATTTATGTAATTTCTTTAAGCAGTTTATACAGCTTTTCAAGTTTTTAATTATCACATACGTTCATAAAAAACTAAAATAATAATAAACAACCAAAAAGAGAAGATTATGTTTAGCGATATAAAATCTACTATATATAAGTAGATTAGTTTTCTATCCGGTGAAACACATGTAATTATTTATAAAAATAAGCTAGAAAGTGTTAATTTTAAATAAGCGTTATCTTAATGATATTTAATCATAATATGTTTCGAATACTACCTGTGTTAAAACCATTATTTAATAAACGAAGATAATTACTTCTATTACAAAAATGATACAAATATGTTCAATTTTTAATAGTTGATTAATGGATGTCAAAATCAACATAAACTATCTAGACATGTTTATTTTTTTAATGTAAAAATGTAACATAAAAATAAATAATTCCAAATATTTGGCTTAAATAGTTAATACCGCGAATATGTTTTACAACAGCCTAAGTAGAATACGTTAATTAACAATGTTGGTTCGAGCTATACCACTTTGCAAATTGGCGATTAGGGAATCAAGGATAATCCGCGCTGATAATTAAATGAACGGGAAGGGGGCGACATCTTGCAGATAGCAGCTGTAGGCTCCTAGCGGAGTCATGAATGAAAGGCCGCGCGAGCGTACGCAAGGGGTATAAACTCCGCGAGATACCGTATATGATGTGCAGCAAGGCAAAACTTACCATTGATGGTAAACGCGAGCGGTGACATGTCGGCCGATCCCGGCCAGCTCTCATAGAGATTCCTGAAAGACGAAGAATCTCATAAAGTAAACTGCACATTTTTCACAGGGGGGATCGTTTACTTTTCCTAACTTTACCATTCGCGGTAAGAAATGAGATGCTGCCCGTCCGCGACGAGATCCCGTTGAATTCAAACTTTATTCATTTTTCATTATCATTTTAATCTTAATTTCGACATTTTTTATATGCCTACCTTTTTTATTGAAACGAACGTAATTGTAGAAATATGAGGATAGTTATGTTTTCCATTTTAGTGTTATGTACTATATGATTCTGTACAGAAACAAGTTATTTATGAAGAAGACTGTTACTACTGATTTTGCTAAAAAAATGCATGTAGCTACGATTCGATATATTCTTAAAATCTTTCTCGCTAATTTGGTTGATATTTTATGCATCTGAATAATTCGAAGAATGTCATCACTATAAACTAGAACGTAATATTTTTTTGTAGTTCTAGGTGTTATATATACATACTATTGCGTATACGCATAATTTCTAACCTTACAAATTCGTCATTTTTAACGAATGATGAACAATAAATTATTTAACATATTTTTCATAATTCTAACTCAGAATAGAAAGTTTCCTAAAAATAATTGAACACAGAATGCATAAATCAACACTCAACTCAATAATTCTTGATCTAATTTAGTCTAAGTACTCACTTGTTCTCTCTAATGACAATAAGCCTGGACCAGGTCCTGATACATTTTTAGTGATTGCAGTTTTCTTGTTTTAAAGTAATTCCTCTTCGAGTCATCGTTAAACATTAAAAATATATTTCATCTCTCACTGCATCTCCTTACTCCATCGTCACATAATAAATGTTTCTCCTTGTTATCAATGCAAATCGTTTCAATCACAACGATTCCGTCCGCACAAAAAAGTAAAAAAAGATAGAGGTTATGACGAGCCGTCGGTATTTCGCACTATCCTTTAGCTCGAATCAGAGTGAACTTTCGCAATATTCTTATTCGATCGACGAGCGCCGGCCTAAAACTGTGCGCTGGAGTGTCTTCTAGAGCTCGGAGTCAAAGTAAACAGGCTAAAATCTTTATCGCAAAAGGCACGCACAACATTACGCTTGACGAAAATTCGACACACACAAAGGCAGTCCCAGTGGCGCGCAAAGAGTTCGAATAGAGGCGCATGCGCACACGAGGTCCTTTTGCTCCTTTTTTGCAACCGCAGCGCTCAGTGAATGTCGATGGAATTTTCGTCTTCTCTTGACGATTTTCCATCGGAGTTTCAATTTCACTGAGTAAAATGGCTTTTGCATTGAAAAATGCGTTCTCGTCGATTAAATCGCTAACAAGAGTAAATCCCCAGCCGAAACGTGAGTAGCGTGAATTTTTTGTAGTTTCTTTCGTTGTTTATTATGTAACAACGATTATTTGGAAATTTTTAGGTTATATTTCTGCTTGTTATGTTTTGAGAAATTCAGGCGAAATAAAGCAACAAGAACCTTCAAAGGATCAGCGTAAGTTTTTATCTGTTATTAGCGCTAATTATTGTTACATGTAAGACTTCCTGTAATCATAAAAATCGTAGTTAAATAGATGTAAAGTTTGTTGTTGATTCAAATGTCAATATAAGACAAGAGTAACTAGCATATATTTACAGACTTATTTATTTATAGAGGATAATTAAAAATGATAATATAATTGGGTTTGCAGCAACTATAAGGAAAATTGATATACAAAAAGTGGAACGTTTGAAAGATTTTGGTACTTATGTAGCCGATTGTATACCAAAGTATATAGAAAGAGTACAAATAGAGGCTGGTGATGAACTGGAAATTTGTATTTCACCAGAGGGAATTGTACCTACTATCAGTTTTTTGAAAGACCATCATAATTGTCAATTTACAAACTTGTCAGATATAACAGCTGTCGATGTACCAAGCAGACCATACAGATTTGAAGTAATTTTATATTTCATAGTTGTGGCTGTTACTAATATGATACCATTATTGAATATTTAAATTTTAATTTTACAGCTGGTTTACAATCTTCTCTCTGTTCGTTTTGCCACACGAATTCGTGTTAAAAGTTACACCGATGAATTAACGCCAGTTGATTCTATTTATCCTGTACATAAAGCAGCTGACTGGTATGAACGTGAAATGTGGGATATGTTTGGAATATATTTCACCAATCATCCAGATTTGAGGAGGATCTTAACTGATTACGGATTTGAAGGACATCCTATGAGAAAAGATTTCCCACTTACTGGATATATTGAGGTAAATTTAAAATTTTTTATATTAATTTATTATTTATAGATAACTTGGATTTAAGAAAACATGTATGGAAAAAATTATTCTAAAAAGGATATTTAATTTATAACCAATATTGTAGGTACGGTATGATGATGAGAAAAAGCGAGTGGTTGCTGAACCTCTTGAATTAACTCAAGAATATAGGAAATTTGATTTATCTGCACCATGGGAACAATTCCCAAACTTCAGAGAATCTGCACCAACAGTACCACCACCAGATCCAACACCAAAGAAGTAATTCTTCCAAATAATAAATAATAAATAGATTGTTATTAAATTATGAAATTATTAAAAAAAATTTAACAATTTCAAAATCAACTTCAATCTAATCACATAGTGAAATTGTTACAATTTTACATAATAGATTTGTTCTATATATATTTATTCTTTACAAATCTAAAAATTTGTTTTATTCTTTAATTAAATAAATTGAAATAAAAAAATTAATTGTACATAGTAAAATGCATTTTGTATTAAAATAAAAAGTTACTCTCACTTAAATAAGGAACCATGTAAATTTTCTATGATTTGAATTGTTATAATGCATTGGAAAGGATAAAGGTAATATAATAATTACAAATATAAATTGGTTTTACAATTTTTTATTGCCAACGTTGTAAAAAATCTGAAATGGTAAAAAATACTAGTTATTAAAATTCCTTAACATCAATGCATAAATAGTTTTAAGTTTTTACTACATTTATTTTGTTTAGTTAAATTAAATGAAGTAAAATCAACTTAAAATAAAATGATTTTTTATTGGGGTTTTCTCCCCAGTGGCTATAATGCCTGTTGGACCAATAGTGGATTGGAACCAATCAGGTGGATGGGATGCCAACCCCTACCAAGAGTCCATAGCTCTCACTTTCAATTGTTTTGAGAATAAAAACTTCATCAAAATATATTTTTATGTTAAAATGAAAAAAATTGTGAAATATTAAATAGAAATTAAATTATATATTGAAAAATTGAGTATATCAATTGTGTTGATGAAATCTGTATAATAAAAATACAGAATAATCTACCCTTAATTTGATGTAATGAATTATAAAGTTATTTATTTCCTGACAGAGCTTATATTCACAAGACAAGATTTAAGATTTAAGTTTAGTTTTAATTTTATACCAATTAAAAGAGTGAGCAAAGGACTCTATACCCACCATTTACTCTTCTGGCACTTCCATTTCTCCATCGTTGATTTCATCAATGAGATCGTGTGGTGGCCTGCCTTCGATTGTGCATCCAACAGATTGGCAGGTACCAAGAATTTCTTTGACGGTTCCCTTGAGTTCCCGGGACATCGACCTTGGCCTCATGGAACGGGCAATCGTGAGGATTTCATCAAACGACAAGTTTCCACTGTGCTTAATGTTCTTAACCTTCTTGCGGTCCCTAGGGGGCTCCTTCAGAGCTTTGATGATCAGAGACGCAGCTGACGGCACAACAGATATCGTGGCCTGTCTGTTTTGAATGGTCAGCTGGACGGTGATCTTCAGACCCTTCCAGTCACTGGTGGCTTTGGCAATGTCATCACCAACTTTTTTGGGAGACTAAAACACAAACGAATTAATTAATTTTTCATTGTTTCTTTATGTTTTTAAATGATATATTACTGTAAACCATAAATCTATCAAAATAACTTATGAATGCAACTCCAACTTTTATTTGATAGGCTATGGTAACTGTAATTTTGTGAAAAATTATTATTTTAAAACTCACCAGACCAAGGGGACCAATTTTGGGGGCAAGAGATGAAGTAGCTCCTACTTCACCACCGACACACCTCAAGAACACTGTAAAAATGCAAAAATAACCAAGTAGTACACGTGACACTTTGAAATCACATAAAAGTTAAATTAAGCACTACGAAGCAAAAATACCTTTCTTGACTTCCGAGGGATCGAATTTAGGAGGCATTTTGGTAGGTTTTTTACTTAATAAATAACGGAAAACCGCTGATGTCTCCCGATTTTACGGACTACGTCCAGCCGCGTAGACTCGCGTTTCAGAAAAGGCTGCTAGCCGTAAAATCAAAAAGTGAGGCTGACGGGTTACAGCGCCTCATTCGGTAGCAGTGATAACTAATTGGAGAGGTTAGGTTTTATCAAAAATGAAAGACATTAACTATCAGTGACCGTATCAGAAGAACTTTATTTTCAATTTTTTTTGTGAAAGTTTGAAATGATGTATAATTTAATGTATAATTATAATAATTACTGTGAGTATCAATATAAATATTTAATTTATTTTAAATTATTTTCTATGAATTGTTAATGTTTACTTAATTAATATTCTCAATGCACATTCAATTATGATAGGGTACATATACTGTCATTATATTTAAACAAATTCTATTTTATTTATTTAAGAAACATTTGCAAATGTTTTAAGAAAGTGTATCTAAATAATAGAATTTTTTTTTAATATAATACCATTTCCCTTTCGTTTCTACAGTTAATCTTATCACATTTTAATCATGACTGATATTGACCGTAACAAATATTTGAGTTTCTGGCAAGTCAAATGTTAAGGCAAGTGGTTTCTTGGCGAGTATTTCCAAAGAGAAAGTACTTTGCCGGCCACGTAGACAATATGCTTATTATGCCACGCCACCACTGCTGATATGGAATTTTTTTTTGCACTTACCTTTTTTTTTTTAAATTCAATGTTAAAAATGTCGCGCTTTATAGCGTAATGTTTAAAGAAATGATTGAATAAATAATATAACGACTAGTTAATTTATACGTTTATAAAAACACTTTATTTATTATGAAAGAATAAATTTCTTTTACAAATCCTTATAATATTTATTCAACAAAATATTCTCAATGAACTTTCACTCAGCACTCAAAATATTTACATGTAGATAAATTCTGTATTAAATATAAATGAAATCAAGATAACTAATGATAAGAAAACTTCCTTGTATTGTGATTTTTAAGTGGAATGTAGAATTAAAAGTAAAGCAGCTCATTATTCCTTTTTCAAATACCTTTTTGATTAGTGTATAAACAAGATATTAGTGGCGCACTTTGAAGACTTTGTTTAAGCAAAGTTAAGTCTTTTGCTCCGCTATTATGTAAGATTTATCACAATGGTAAATATCCATTTAAGAGTATTTGTAAAAAATTTTATTTATCAATTAAAAACTCCATAAACGTTGTACTTTAATATTTAATAGTATTTCTTCACATTACCTAAGTGAAAAAGTTTGTTCACAAATAATGCACGCTGTCGCATAAGTTGATCAAAAAACACTGCAACACTCTTCTGTGAATGGCAAACATTTCATATTGCGCTTGAGTAAAAATGTATCGGTTTATTATAAATTACGTCTTCTTGTACGTCCCATCATCTTCTCGACGTATTAAATTAACCACATAAATTATTACAAATAAATTCAGTCATCTGAGCCAACTGATCTCTTGGCTTTCCTTTGCCTCGGGCTCTGTTTTGGAGTTCTTGGAGACTTGTCTATAAAAAAAATTAATTTTGTTAATTTAGAATTCTATATTCAATGATTTTTAACGTTTTTATTATAACTGTACTTACTGAGCATGTTCAAGGTTTCTTTTGGAATCCAATCATAGTCAACATTGTTAGGATTCGATGTTCCTACTTCGACAGTAGCTTTGCGGGAAGAAGAACGCGACTTTCTTCCGAAGGAAGAAAGAAGCTGCTGTCCTCCAACCAGAGTCAAGATTACGCAGGCAGCCAAGAAAATGTACAAGAAAACAGTTTCTCCATCGAGACCTTCATCTAATTCGATGATTTGGACAGTCTCGTTGAATACAGCTTCATGGTATGAGACACCACCCTAACATAAATAAATAATAAATTATTTTTTCATAAAATATAAGATAAACTCTATATAGAGATTAATAACCAGAGTTGTAATAAGTAATAAATGAATAAGTTAAGTAATTTAATTAAAAATACATACAATATCTCTGTAATTTAAGTTGATGTTAAGTCCAAATGGTCGTCCAGCGAAAGATTCAGATGGTACAAAGGAGTAAGCTAATGTAGCCTCATGGTTGGGTTTCACAACTTTGTTGTAAGCAATAGTTGAGAAGTTCTGGATGTAAAAGCTGAAATCCATTGGGTAACGGAAAGAAGTGTTAATAGTTTCCACAATGTAGTCAACCTCACCCTTGTTGGTGAAGCCAATCAAAAATTCAACAGGTTTTCCAGCAGGTAATTCTGTAAAGAAAATAATAACTTCAATTTTTTGCAATTTATTCTATGAATAGTTAATTAAGCTTCTATTTTAATTTAAATTCATTTCAATGAATTTTTATTTAAAAAATTTGTTCTTACCAAGGGTAGACAAAGGATTATGAATTGGTTCCGTAAATAGAATTGTTGTATCTATTTCTTTAGAAGCAGTTGATGACAACTCCTCAGGCTCTTCATCTGCAACCACATTGCTCTCTTCTCCTTCGACATCAACAATGTCATCATTATCATCTTCCTGGGCATAAGCAAATGGTCCGTTTCCTGTAAAATTAATTAAAATTTCAATTAGTATTTTTATCACACACTTTCTAGTCATATGTCTTTCATAATTATCATTATTCTATTGTTTTTCTGTAACAATATGTCAATGCAGCAAGTGGCTATTTCCATAGAATTTCACCCAATTTTCTTAACTTAAACTCGACCTGTTCGATGCAGCAGTAATCACAGCTATAAATAAACAAAGCCCCAAGAATCAGCAAGGCTCGCAAGCCAAAAGAAAATTGCTCCGAAATGTGCGAATTCGGAGCACCTTGCACCTTTCTCAATCTTAGAATGTACACTCAAAAAACCTCGATCTTTCGCACCTTTTCCCACTCCGATCCTTAATCTCGCGCTCGGATCGTCTCCCGACCTCGTAAAAACCGCGATATCACCGACATTTCATACAAGTGTTGAGGAACCTCGCTCACGTGTCACTATGCAATCAGCCATTCCTCCGCAAAAATCGCTCCACGTTGCATACCCCCGAGTTCCCCGCGAAAGGCTCGAACCCGGCCACGTCGCTACTCCCCGAGGTAGCACCCCGCGCCGGGGTCCCTGCGACATCTGGGACTCGCTCACCTGGACTCGTGGTCAGGATAACAGCCGGTAGCGCGACGAGCAGCAGCAGCAGGAGGTTCTTCATGGTGGCTGGTGGTTTGTGGGCGCCCTAGTGGTGTAGGCGGCGCGCGGCGAGGCTCGTTGTCCGGGTCCCGGGCGACGGCTACGAGGGCTGAGGGACGGGGTGTCGAGTGCGTCGGGGCTGGCGGTGGAAACGCGTGCCTCGCTGGCTGGCTACTCCGCTCTGCTCGAGGCCTACTTGCGCGCTCACGCCGCTGCGATCCGTCGCGGGGCCTAAAGTGGCGCGCCGCTAGCGCTGTCCTCGTCCCACTCGTGGAGTTTAGAGTAACTCTGTCTCTCTCAGTGCACGGCGTGAGCGGCAACTGCGAAGTTGGCGGCGAGTCGGCGCCGAGCGGACACTGGCCTACGTCACGAGTGGCCGAGGCAGGCTGCCACGAGGTCCGAGAAGGATTACGTGGTGACCGAGTGTTGCACTTCGACGGAGACGGAGCGCTAATGACATGTGAGGCTTGATTCTGCAGTTGGAGTTCTTTCGGAATCTGATAATGGTTCTCATGGGTTTTTAATTGTCTTATGTGGTCTGAGTTAACTGAATGAGGTACAGTGAGATTTGGAAAATCTTCTGAAATTGTTAAGCGCTTTTAGTATCACTTTTAGTTGCGAATAAACTTTTGGATGCACTACACTTTACACATTTTTCACGTTTACTATTTTTAATATTTTCAACAGAAAGAACAGTTGGAATGACTTAAAACATCAATTGGTTATTGCAAATAATGTAAATGTAAATATGAAAGGTAAATCGTTTAAAGAGCAATGAAAAAAAATTTATTTTTCATTGCATTTCTAAAAGTTTTGTTGTATACCATTCGAGGAAATTTAAAAGGCGAATGTAACTTTGTCATTGGTGCCAACCTTCCATTGATTAAATCATTCGTCATCTTACAAATGTATAGTAAAACGTGTGGGACAAAGACAGATAACTGTATTTTGCTACGTGGACGAATTTTTATAGTCATCAGCGCAGGCGCATTCGATCCTTTCGATATTACATTCATATAGAGTGTATGGTATAGTAGCGTAGTGCACTATGTATGTACACGTGCTTATACTTAAACTTCGTGCGCGCAGTCAAAATATAATGCAGATACTCCGACTCAGTCTAATTAAAGTATAATAAGTGAATGAATCATGAAAGAAAAACTAAATATTTTCTTTCTGAACTTAATTCACTATTTACTTTTAAATGAAGCAGATTCTTATTACATTTATGACACTATAAAAGTTTTTTTTTAAAATCTAAAAAATTGAAGTATATGCATTTTTAAAGTTTATAAGAAAACAATTTCTACTTTTGGAGTGTGTTTCTTTATTTGAGACATACAAGATTCTACTTGTCGTTAACGTTCATACCACGTTGAAATCACTGGTTCTCGTCCGATCACCAAAGTTAAGCAACATTGGGCGCGGTTAGTACTTGGATGGGTGACCGCTTGGGAACCCCGCGTAACGTTAACATTTTTTTTTTGTTTAGTCATTTTAATAAACATGGTTTCAACACAATATTTTGATGTTTATTTTATTTTACAACATCTAATATTAATTAATGTAATTGTGGGATGGATGTCAGGGTAGGAATGCAACGCGGCCAGTCTAGAGGACTGAAACATGACCCTCCTAGCAGCAGACTGTCGCCCTGTATATATGTGGGCATCCCACCTAAAACCATTCGACTGGGATCATTTACTAGCAATATTTAATTAAACTTTCGCAGCTTCATTTCGCAAATTCATATTCCTCAGAACATAATTTTTAAATCGTTGAGTACCTCTAAAATAAATTCGAAAAGGAACTCTTCCTTTCCACGACGTTCATTTTTTTTGTAAGGACTTGATTTGAAAAACTTATTAGTTCCTAGTCGATGAAAATATGAGCGAAAGCACACAAGCACATACCGCAATATCTTGCAAAACACCCATACTCAAATCCTTTGTATAATCATGTTTATCTTTTACTGGTCTGTTATCCATTAAAAATTGATCATTTATTTTTATTTGCTAGTTAAGGATTTTGGCAATTGAAATTATAGCAGGTGGTAATGAGAGAAGTAAAATTACAGTTTATATATTTTACCTGTATATTTTTCATTTGTACGAATGCGATACAAATATAATATCTTATTATCTTATAAATCCTTATAAACTAGTTAATACACATTATACAAATTAATATTTTTTTATTCAAATTTCAAACAAGATTCGTATTTTTCTTGCATTATTAAATGTTTAGATACGCCTAAAAATATCTTCCAAATAATTACCGGGGATGCACAAATTATTTAAAAAAATTTTTGACTCACGCACAAGCCTAAGCTACTTAAAATACAAGCTTCATTGAAACCTCGCAGACTTCATAAATACATTGTCATTTCGTAAAAATTGAGTACGATAATATGTAGCAAGTAACTGTCAATTTAATTTGACTCTAGTATAGGTATATCTTATGTATTAAAACTTTTTTTAAATATACAAGGATATTCTGCAAAGTAACTTGCTCAATCTAAAAAGAATGAGTATTATATTTAAATTTCATTTGCAATTAAGTCGTTTCAATCGTTCAAATGAAAAATTAAAAAAGAAAAGCAAGTTACTCTACAGAATTTTGAATGAGTATAAAAAAATGTCGCGTTGGAATGCTGCTTACAATTTTTTGGCGAACAATTTCGTAAGTACCGTGTCTTAAAACAAAATATCCAATCTAAATTAAATTTCGTAGAACCGACAATAAGTCATTAATTATAAAATTTGGATCAATTCAAAGACTCAAAAAGTAAGCCACTAATCGCCCTCGGCTCGCGAAGTCGCTATTCGCTTCAGCCCTTACACGTCGCAGTCTATCACGTCCTATATGAGTCCCTACGCCTCAGTTCCTGTAGATGGTCTGGGGTCGCCGGGCCTGCTTCTTGCCCATGCTGCTGAGGTCGATGGTCTTGCCGCTGGGCAGCACGAGCTTGTTCTCCTGGTAGTCGACGAAGGTGTTGAGGATGTCCTGGTCCTGCTGCTGTTGCGTCTCCTCGTCGCACTTGATGCCGGTCTCGTAGGTGTAGTCGCGCCTCTGGCCGTCCGGGTCGACGTAGCCGTACTTGCCGCGGGTGATGCAGTCGATGCCGATGATCTCCTCCTTGAACGAGCCGTCGTCGTTCTCGAAGCCCCAGATTATCGAGCCGTCGTCCGTCTCTTCCCTGTATCGTCTTATCACCTGTGATTAAAACATGTATTTCTGTTAGTTCTTGTTTCTTCGCTTCGATTAACTAAAACTAATATTTGATTGCAATGAAAAATAATTTTCTAGTTTCTAAGTAGTAGATTTAATAAGAATTATTTTTTAGAAATTTGAGATTAAATCTTGATTTATAGTTACGATTTGGTTTGAATTGTACGAAATAAACATGCATGTTTTTTATTTTAAGAAAATAATGCTTTTAGCGCAATTTATTTTAAATCTCAAGAGATAGTGTATAAATTATAATTTTACGAATTATTAAGTTGTCAATGCAATACGTATTTATGCAGCAAGTCGTGACTATTCTCGAGTCAAGGCCCGTCATATATGTCCTTCATTTCATTAAAATTGTGTTTTGATTAGATTTTATCGTGGTCTGATTGTTAGAATTTGTGTTGTAACATTTTTTATGGTTAAATTTTGATTTATAGTAAAAATTGCATATGATTCTATAAAATGAAACATCATAAAATATTTTATTTCTATAACCAGTATTTTTAATTAAATATTCGAATTTTTTATTAAAATCTTTAAAAAAATAATTTTACGGCATTTTTATTTTTTCTATCTATATTAATTTTTTAAATGAAAATTTTGCAAATGTGGAAGACAAGTTACTATTATTACTTTAACATGAATTTTTATAAAAAAAGAATAAAATTTATTTTTTCAAAATAATTGTAATGTTTTCTTATGTATAATATAAAAAAAATTAGCCCGTGCTTTCTCACCGTCATAAAATTAAAAATTTGTTGCGGTCCACCAGTAATTTACGTCAAGTTAATACAGATAGCTTGATGGATTTATCTTAAAATTTCAATATAATGCGAATACATCAGTCATTTCGATGAGATACGAGAATGTTGCAATGCCCGAGCATGATCGATAAGAAAATCATCTTGGATTTTTATTGGATTTGCTCGAGCGGTCGGTGAGTTTCGCAAAAAGAATGTTTTTAACACTCAGTTTTGCAATTTACGTAACTCACGAAAGCGTAACTGTGCAGGAGATCATTATATTCATCGCGCCATTGTCCCACATTTATCGAAACCACGGCACATCGTATTTTATACGAGTTACACACTTCGCTAATTTATACGAGATTATGCGATTGCGATTTTTATCTCGATCAAACGCGCGCGCTTAAAAATTAACGCTGAACCCGCGCGGGCGCCATTTGAATACGCGAGAGTGAAATCATTATCCGTGTCGTAAATTATTTACGAGGAAATTCTACGTATATGAATTTTATGTCTTTCTTTTTAAATTGTATAACTGCAATTTTTTGTCGCAAACCGGACAGAGATAAGAATGCAACGCGTGACATAAGGAAAATCATCGAACAAAAATATTCGAAAAAGTGATTTTCAAACTGGTATATATCCCTTCCTTGATCCGCTTACCCTAGTTGCACTCACTACACGATTCGATTCTTGTTTTCCTTTAATCGACATTTTCGAATTTTATAATCCCGTCGAGGAAAATTTTAACGAGCACAGCTCCGCGTCTAATCTGCTTTCAAATTAAATAAACTTATAAATTTTATTACGAATGTACATAGTTGTACCTGAGCGACGGGCTTCTTAGTCCTGCCTTCGTAGTAATCCGCCTGCTGCGGCTTCGATTTTTTCGGAGGTGCTGCTTGCACTCTCTGCTTGGGCACCGGACGCGCCTCGTTTAAGTCGTACTCGTGCTGCTGGTGGTGGTGCTGCTGCTGCTGCTGGTGGTGCTGCTGCTGCTGCTGCTGTTGCTGCTGCTGCTGCTGCTGGTGGTGGTTCTGCAGCTGTTGGTGGTGCTGCTGCTGCTGCTGTTGGTGGTGCTGCTGCTTGTGCTGCTGCTGCTGCTGCTGCTGCTGCTGCTTCTGCTGCTGCTGCTGCTGCTGCTTCTGTAGCCTGACGGGTTTTTGCGGCTTGTACTGCACCGGCGCGATCACTTGATGGATCTGCTCGGGGCAAGAAACACACGTTAACTACTGTACAATTATGATTTACGTTTTTATCTCTTTTATTTTGCGAGTGTATTTTGCAACGACTCGGAGTGCATTTAAGATGGTTTTTGATTAATGCCTTCTGGTCAAAAGGTACTTAAAATTATAATCTTAATGCTTAACATTTTATTAATGCGAGTGAAAGTGAAAGTCGATGCACTCTGTGCCTTGGTGTAGGTGTCAATGACATACGTACTTATCTTGAGGACTTATGTAAAATTACACAATTTTAACTAGAAATTAAAATTACGAAGTATCTGTATGTAATTTGTGAAAAGACTCATTTGTTTTCTTTTAGAAGCTGTTTAATTTTTAACTTCATTAAGAAATCAATGCTTACGTTATTAATTATCATTACGTCAAATAAAATAAACTTCAACGTCTTAAGTTTTTAAATTGATACTCCATGAAGCATTCGATTGTTTAGAAATCAATAAAAAATGAAAGATAATGCAGCATACTAATTGATAAATTTATTAAACGATTATTATATTATTATGAAACAAACATACGTAAGCCTCACATATTCATATTAATGAAAAATATTTCTACATCCATTAAATTTTTAGGAATCTTTGCAAAACCAATAAAGGACCACGCACACAATACATAGGATTTTGGGTACCCGTCAAATTGGTTCAAACCAATTTTTTTCGATAGTTC
>JAXIUT010000009.1:25803411-25815011 GCA_035586675.1 Eurytoma californica | reverse complement strand
GAACTATCGAAAAAAATTGGTTTGAACCAATTTGACGGGTACCCAAAATCCTATGTATTGTGTGCGTGGTCCTTTACTCTGTAAATCTAAATTACTAAAATTGAATGTCTCTAGCGGTACATTTAAAATTAATGATACTTTTGACTAAATCAGATTTAGATGGTAAATAAAATTACAAAATAAAAAACAAATTGATTAAAAAATCTCTATAAGCACTTACCGCATCGGGCACAGCATTAGCTGAGGATCTGGCGATCTGCGGGGGAGGTCTGTAGTGCACGGGTTGGATCTGCCTGTCAGCCTGTCTGTCGATCTGATAAGCCGACAATCCCGGCGAGGGCGTGGGCGTGACGGATGCCGCGGTGGGGGTCAACAAATTGCCCTGTCCGCCGAAACCGGACACCGCTCCGAGGTTCGCGATCACCTGCACCACATCCTCGTCCTTCTCGTTCTCCTCGTTCACCGGCTTGAGGTCCTGCTGGTGCGGCTGGATCCTCACCTGCTGGGGCTGCTGGATCGTCTGCACCGGCGCATGCTGCTGCTGCTGCTGCTGGGGGTGGTGCGGGGCTCCGGGCGCCTCGTCGCTCTGCTCGTTGAGGTTGAAGGGCGCCGATGGCCTCGAGCCCCGGATGCCCGAGGTGAAGACCGGCAGCTCGGGGATCGGCTCCGCCGACGGCCTCGGTCTGCTGCGGGGGTCAAAGCGAGACGGTTGCTGTATTGCGTTGGCCCGACGCTGATCCGCGACGCTCGTCGACGACGCGCCGCTGGCGTCTTTCTCTTTGCGCCTGGCAGAGGCGTTTTTCGACGATGCAAGCGGTGTCGAGTTGGTTGTTGTCGATGTTGTTGTTGTTGTTGTTGGCGTTGAGAAGCGGTGGTGTGGTGGAAGCGGATAATGGAGTTTTTTCTTTCGTTTAGCGAGAAGCTCGATGTTGCGCAAGGACGATTATGAGGCGAATGATTTGCGATTGTTGGAAATTGTGTTTGCTCTTGTGTGGGCGCGTTTTTATTAGGCTTTTCAAGCGGCATTAAGCTTTTTTTCATGTACTTCGTTATTGGTTTTTGGATTGCTGTTTATCATGACGATGACATGTATATTTTCTTTTTGTTTCGTGAGTGAATCGTGTATAACTGTAGATTTTATTTTGTTTTAGAGGTGCATTTAGACGATGTCTTACAGATTTATAAATTAAAATAAAAATTTGAAGAAAGCTTTCAAATAATATTTTCGTGTTTCAAAGAAACTCTATTTAATATTGTATCTAAATAAAATTTTGAAGAAGTAAATGTAGTCAAACTCAAATTTCTCTTTTTATTCCTAAATTGTTAAGACCCTATCTATTAAATGCAGCTTTAGTGGCATAAAATAAATGAGTTTGATGTCTGATTTGAACTACAATTTTATCATTCAAACACAATTTTCAATCGAGTATAGTGAGTTAAATGTGAATATGAAGTGAAAGATAATTTTACATACTAAATTAAATTAAGTGCTATTAAATTATTAATTCTGTCTAACTTGAAGAGTTTATGCCTTATCATTAAAATTTAACTTTTAAATTGAACGTCTGCGGTAAATGAAAGACGTTACTCGTACTAAGTCCTTAAGTTTTTTCGTCGCGTAATTTAAAATACTTAATATATTGAACATTTAATTTACTGCTAGAATATCAAGTTTCCATCTGCTACAGCCATAGAGTGCCCTACTCTTGCGACATTGAAATTGTAACGGCGAGAAACAATAGCAACTACGAGTGATATAATATTACAACTACCGTAGGAATATTTTTTTGCAAATATAAAAGAACCTTTGAAAAGACAAATTTTGATTTATTAGGTGTTACCATTAAACCAGATATATTATACTCACGGTAATTCACTCGAGTAAATCAATTACGCTTTTTGCGGTCGGTTGCTATTAAGTGAGATTATAAACGTAATTAATCTGCATTTTTTTTAAGTCGTTGGATAACAGCGTAATAGTAAAGGAGACCTGCAGCGGCTATATACCTTATACGAAAAGCGAGCAGCAGTAACTCCGATGTTTTTAAAATCTCGGAACGAAATTGTTTAGTAAGGCCGGAAGATCGAAAAATAATCGGTCCAATAATCGAGTCTCTTTGTTATTACTCAAGATCTGTTCAAGTGCCTGTTGCAGGGGATTTAATTAAAGTTTTCGTTGGAGTCGATCGATATCGCGATCGGCACGCGTATTGGCCATCAAGAAGTTAAATAGAAATAAAGCAACGTGTGAAAAGAAGGTATAGCTGATACCGATCATGAATTGGCCGAAACATGTAACTGTTTGTTAAAAATGAGCTGCGATATAAGAGAAAGACACTTACTACTGATCCTCATAGTGTTTAGACTGCAACGTTTTATTTGGTCGATAAAAAAAATTTTTAAGAAAAGATTTGTGCTTGCTATTTGAAGTATTAAGATTCGTCAGTAGATCGGAATTATGAAGTATAAAAGTTCAACTTTGTTTATAATTATGCCATGATTTTAATAATTTACAGCTACACAACTTGCAGAAATTAAGAAGTGATGATCGATAACAGGCGACTCTCCCCTAATTTCAATTAACTAACTACGAGTAAAGAAGTTAAATGTTAAATTAAACAATAAATTTAAATTACGTTTAAGATTAATTTAAGAAATTCAACCCAAAACCTGGCGTTCCAACCAATACTCGACCTACATATCGCCGATCCTCTCAGCACAAGCTCGAGCAGCGATTGCATAAGCGGCGCTTCTTAAAAAAACGAGAAAAAACTGCAACGAATACTCACTTTATGGGTATGGGCCTGCGGAAACGCTGAGTGATGACGGACGTCTGGGAGGGTGGGCTGCCGGGGCCCAGGCGCGCGCTCTGCTTCAGCCGACCGGCGGAGATCTTCTTCGGCAGGTTGACCACGACGGGACCACCGCCGCCGCCGCCCCCGCCGCCTCCGGCCTCATCGCCGTACTGCGCCAGTACGCAGCTCAGGCTGCACACCAGCAACTGCAATCGAACGAAAAATTTAAGTACACGAATTTTTTTTCCCGCTGGGGTACTTACGCGTAAGCATTCAAATTTTTAAGAAGTGGTTCAAGGAGGACCGTTCAATTTTATTTCGCAACCTTGACACGCTATCGGAAAAATTCGGCTTGCAAGGTGCCGAGGAGCTCGGGAGATGAACCGGTATTTGGGTTGCGTCGAGGGCAATTTTAAAAGCGATTACTGCGGATTTAATTGGTCCGCCTCTTCTACATTGAGCCCGAGATAAAATTTGCGGGATTTTATTAATTTCGCACTGGTGCGATCCGAGGTGTTACGTTGCCGCGCGTTTAATAAACGGGAATTTATCGAGGTACGAAAATGACGCAAAAAGCGTCCGTTCGAAAGTTAAGAAACAGCTGCTTCAAACGTGCCGGTAATTATTAACAAGCAATCTTTTTAATCGTCTTGATGCACATAATAATAAGCGACTAAGTGATTTATTAAGCATCGCCGCGAAGTGCACTTTCTTACCCCAGCAGTAACTCGTTGAGCGCCAAGTCAAGCTTCCACGCATATACTCATTCGTTCGTTTTTTAATAAAATTCTAAATCTAGTTCCAGTTATACCTATATGTATACCTAACATAATCAAACCAGTACGAGTGCGGCGAACTCGTAAATTACGCACATGCTCCGGGAGCAGAGAAAAAAACAAGGAACTTTCAACTGGAAAGTCAAAGTCCGATCGACGACGCGCGGCGCGACGTAGAAAGCAAAAGTGAGATTTTACCGGGGGACTAACGAAATTTGAGATTCACGGCTGGTACCGGCGCAAGCGGTTTCGCCGTTTTTTTTTCTTCGCGCACGTGCGAAGCGAGGGGGAGAAAGCTCGCGACAAAACCAGGTTAACGCGAACCTTCGGTAAAAGTGGCGGCTCCTCTGCTGTTTTCTTTTTGCTCGTGCTTCGATTCGAATTCGCCGCGCGATTGCGCACACGCGTAGACATGAATTAGCCATCGATCCTGTCAACTTTGGCATCGGGATTGTCAGGTGAAAAATATAGTTTTCAATTGCTAGTTGCGTTGGATAGGCGCAAAAATTTCTGTTTTAATTCATGAAATTTTTGTTTACAATTGAATCAAAAACTTCGATTTTACATAAATTCCATTGAAAAAATTCATATCGGGTAATTATTTGGACAAGTTTTTTTCAAAATGTAGTTCGAGTTTAATAAATGCACTTTTTTGCATGATGTAATTATTGGCTCTATACTTTGTGTATTTAAATTAGACACGTTATGCGTGTGTAAAATAGATTTAGCGAATAGATAAAACGTTTAATAAATTCTAGTTTAATTTTAATCATTAGAAAAACTTAGAAAATTCCGTGAAATAATTTCTACTTGCAAATGGAATGTCTTATATATTCTTTTATTTAATTTTTATACTAAAGTAACACCATCGTAAGTACCACCTTCGCAATAAGTATGATAATATTTGAATAAAAGAAAATCAGTGCAATAAACAAAAACCACAATTATGCCCACTTACAGCATTGCCCCAATCTCATTCTGAGTACAAACATCAACGATTTTCTGAATAGAACATTTAAAATCTCCTTACGACGGAAATTATAATGCACTCCGCAACAATTTCTCCTTTCATCAAAATAAAACCGCGATAAAAAAGGCATCCCCTACCTACGATCGTCACGCTCGCCTCCCCATTTTAATAACCGCGACGCACTTATAAGGCGACTTATAAGGCGAGGCAGTTTTTTTGCGACCATCATCTCGTTCGCCGGAGGCCGCGGATGCGCGCCTTTTCGACGTTTTTCTCGCGCACTGCACGCTCGCGGAGAAAACGCGCACCTGCCGCGCGGAGTTCAAGGTCTGCTGAATGTCCGATGAGCATCCTATGCTAATATTTGATTTCACTTACCGAGATCCGCTCCGGTTCTCGATCTTTTTTTTTGTATCTTACTCACTCGTGCACCGCCGAAATTCTTCGCCTTTCTTTTAACCGTTTATTTCGGTTAAACGCGCGTAAAACGGCAGTCGTTTTTTGCGTGACGCGGTAATCGATGCCTCCTTTTTTCCTCGAGACGAAAGGCGCGTTTACAAAGAAAGGCGATCGATAATTTTTGAAGGATGTTTTTTTTTTTATGTAACGCCTTGTTATCCCGAGGCGGTGCGAGTGTTTTCGCGAGTGCTGAAGAATTTACTCAGTCGGCATTATGCAAAGTAGGAAGCTACAAAAAGACTCGGCGCTGAATTTATGCAGTTGCTGATTTTTTCCTTTCGTATTTCAGGTAATGTTTAATGCGTCCGTAACAGCCGTAAATACTCGGGATGAAATTGAGGGGTACTTGCAATTGTACCGAAGTATCAAAATAACATTAACGCGAGTGAAAGTGAAAGTGCCCAATAGACCCGGCGTATAGACGTAAGTGTCAACGATACACATTTAAATTACGAAAACAAGTTGCTGAAATGTCGCATTGGAGAAATTTTGAACCTTACGCGGCATTTTATTGCTCCTTCGGTTACCGCTATTTATTAAAGAAACTAATTTATCTATTTTCGGGTAGTAATACGCGTATCTATACTAGAAACGTTAAGTGCGCACTGATCTTGTAATTTTTTTTAGTTATTTACGTAAAAAAATTAAAGTCAGCACAGTTAGGTCGCGGATTATCTATATAAAGCAACTTTCTTTATAATCGTAAGGCGTGCATCGAATTTCTCGTGTGTGCAAATTCGAGTGAAATCTCGTTACTGTTAGCGACTACCTGTATTATAAAGTAATTGATCTATTATTATTACTTGAAAGTTTTTAGGGCATGAATATATCGATTGAGAATAATGCCTTTACAAATCATTAACTCGCAACATTTATTAAAGAAAATTTTACTACCTAATATTACATTAAAAATTAAGCAGATACTGGACCGAATAATTTATTTATTACAAAACTGATAAACATAATTATTATTAATTAAAAATTTTCGTGTCATTTCTTTAAGTTTTAATCATCGCGGCAGGATAATAAAATATTCATGATTTAAACGATGAAAAACGAACGTTTCACTTACACGCAATTAATCGTTTTCACGCTATTGTTTGATTAATCTTTCTACTTTTCCTTAATTGCTAGTGCTTGATTACAAAGGCAGAAATTAATAGTGCTCTACTATTATGGGTTTGAAGATTTACAGTAGCCAATTTTTTGCAGCAAATCACTAACAGCTTCATCAAGGCAATTAAGAGAAATTCATCCGACGATTGTATAATGAGTTCGAAGAATCAAATCATAAAAAGTTATAAGGAAATTGTAAAATATTAATGTTGAATACTGTAATGTTATAATTATTTTATTAATTAAAAAGTATGAATTTATATATTAATAAATTTGAGAATGCCTACTTTCATTCAGTAAAAAATGTCTAAAATCTAAAATTTTCTTGCAGAATTCAAGTGGTTTATTCAAAACAAATGTTTTATAAATATATAATTAAGTGGAAGTAAAAAGTTACAGATAACGAAAAAATTTATAGCATCATTCCTATAATTCTTTTATACGATGAATTTATGCAAGTGCACTTGGATAACCGTATTTATTTATTGGAAATCGAAAGTAGTTTTAGCATTAGATTTGCGCAATAAATTAGAGAAAGAGAAACGTTTCGAAACTTTTGCTGCACGATTATCAACCATCTCTTATATGGTCAAACGTTTTCACGATCAATATTCATCAACTGCATTCAATCCCCGCGTTCATCTAAAATTTGCAAAAAATTTCATAAACACGCACGTCAATACAAATAGTAACTTCTTAGGCGGCCGTACGAGCGTGCAAAAAAGTTAATATTTTCGAACTACGAGCGCAGTTCAAAACCCCGAGTCGGCAATTACCCATTTTTAAATTCCAGCACCCAAACAACGTAAACACGCAGTAGCGCAAACAAGCCACGCGGAAAATCAGCGAGGATTAAAAGCGTCGAAATTACGGTGAAATTACAGCGCGCATTGCAGCGTAGAATTTCACTCCGTCGAAGACGCATGCAGGCCGTACACTAATGGTCCAAAAAAATCGAAAACAAAAGTAAAATAAAAGACGAGCGCGTCCGCCGGAATCCCCGGCTGCGTTTCTGATCGCGCCGCAAAAATAAAGAAAAAGATACAGCGCGGCGCGCAATTTGCCGCGCGCGGATCATAAAAGCGTCGCGACACGCATGAGAAACGCGCGTCGGCGGAACAAAGGATAAAGGCCCCGGAGGGGCGGCCTGCACACGCGCACCGCTGAGAGAAAACGTCGGAGGTGCGCCGTTAATTTCGTCGCCGGCTGTTTACGCGTCCTGCATGTAATGTGGCGAAACGGCGCGATGGGTGACGCAAGCGCCGGATTAGCTTTTAGGGCCGATCGGCGATTTTCGGGGGCGCGGGGTGATCCTTTTTTTCGTTTTTCGAGGGGAAGAGATCGGAGTAACCGAAGGTTTGCACTTTCACCGGCGGCGACGAGTGATTATGCAGGATGATCGACCGGCGTCGCTGGTCCAATTAAAGACGCGTTCCTGGTATCGCGACGGGAGTGGCGGCTTACGCACTGACTTGCGTGGGCACGCGCTTTTCCGAACTTTTCCTGATCTGTTAAAAGGTATTGTAATTGCGTCTGAGGCATTTTAATTGTCACTTGGTTTGAGCAGTTTCGATCGTTAAATACGTTGAAATCCGGTTTTTTTGCTGCTAATTTTCTTAAAAATGACCTACAATAATTCCACGCCACAAATCTTTTTATTAAGTACATTAGAAATGGTATATTTAATCTGAAGTACGTAGACGAAATAATATTTCATCGCCAGCACTATTTTTTAAATAAGTCATTTTTACAGTTCAAAGTGGATTCTCTTTGCTTCTAAAGGCTCTTAAAAGCTCTATTTAGACTAATTTTCTTAGTTTTTCTACCACTTTTTTGATAAAATATTTTTCATGAAGTCTACAAAAATAAAGAAAAAAATATGAAGTAGTCTCCATCCTCAATTATATTGCATCATTTTTCTGTTTGGAGTGTTTTTTAAAAATTATATCTAATTTATTTGAGAGGATATTTGAAATCATATAATAAAAGAAAATATCAAATATTTTATTCATTGTAATTTTAGTAACAATTGATTACAGCGATTACAAGAATTCAATCGATTTTTTTTAGTGATTAAGACGGTGTATATATATAAAATTGGAACAACCAATTCGTTACCAGAAAGGATATCCCAGAGTCCCTCTAGTGGTAAATGTACCAGGTAATATGAAATGCTGCATCTAGGTCGAAGAGAAGTTTAATTTAAGTGAATACGTGCCAACTCAAATATTGTTTATAAGCATAATCCAAAAACAGGCTTCACAGTTACTTGAAAGTTAATTTCCACATGAAATTCGTGATTTTCATTGTAAACAAATTATTTTTCAAAATTTTTGAATAGTGAATCGATGCAAAAATGCATTTGAAATGAACAATTAAAGTTTCATTCAGTTAAAAGACTCTAGTGAAAATCTCACTGGTAATTTAATAATTTCTCACACTAATGTTATAAAAACATTTACCACTTATATTACAATTTTTATATAATAAATTTTATTAAGTTTCCATTAAATTTTCCACGCTACTGTTCTAGCTTTACTTAAAAAGTGTTCTCAATAAATTTATATCGAAGCTACCTAGAGTTAATATTTAACCAACATTAGTTGCACAATTAAGATATTTAATTTATATTTTAATTAAATACCCACCTTAAACTTTAAAATATGAAAACATTTTAATGCGATTTTAACTTTTTATTGATTCGAATGCTAACACACGAGTAGCAATATGTTTGCAAACATTGACGAAACTTTCTGATTTCACGCATCATACATCATGCTTCCCTATAATTCTATTCGCATTCCGAATCCGCCAAGATGAAAAAGGATATCAAGGTATACAATTTAATTATTCATTATTTATCCTGGTCATAAAAAATGAAAAAAAGGGGCAGCAATAATTAAGATAGACAGGCCAAGACGTACAATAGCGTCTCGAGTGTGATTGATATTTCACTCACACGCGCAGAGCCGCGGGTACATTCATTAACTCCGCCGCCTGGCCGCTTAAACGTATACCTTCAATCTGGAAGATGAAATATTTATCATCTAGAAAGTTAGACTTTCATGCAGAGACAATAAAGTCCCAAGGTGATTTATATAATAATTCAGGACACTACGCCAGGCACTTATATGCATCCCCGGAATGAAGTCATTTTAACGACCTCCCGACTATGTAATTGAAGCCGATCATCCGAGAGCATTAAATGCGCACGCTTTCTCGCTTCGGGACAATTTGCGCGCCGTCCCTTTGCGCGTTCGAATTTCGAAATGGGCAGGATCGAGACCGATGCGTCGACGCCTCGTGAATCGTCACATACCGCGTCAGCTGCACTCGATGGCAAGGTGACTTTCCGAATGTTCAGCTTTCTAAAATGATTATTTATGCTTTTACCTTTTCTAGGCTGCTCTTGGAGAAAAATCCTATGCAAATGTGCATGCGATGAAGCAATGATACACCCAAATCGCCTTTTTTTTATATATATTAACTAAGTATTTATGGAAATGGCGCCTTTGAAACAGTGGCTAATGATCAGTTGGTAGCTAATGATGATGTTTAGCCTTTTGTAATTGCAAACATTTCGAAATAAATTTAATCATATGTCGAAGTTTTTAAAAATTATCGGTTCAAGGTAGACGATATTTCAGACGCTAAATTGTAATTACGTTGCTTTATCTCGTTAGTGTACGAAATTACTTCGGGTAAGTACATAACGTCTCTGGGCAAGTAAAGCAACGCGTTTATTTTCGATAATTGTTCGAAAGAATTTATGAGGTTCTAAGGCAATAATTCTCCTCATAATGCGTTTAATCGATCTCTTAAGTATCTCGAACTGCTTTAAGGAGATCGGAAAAAATCTCACGCCTCTCACTCGTTTTATCGGCCGACATTTTTACCGAAAGCAGGGCAGTGAAAATATTTTATCAGTGCTAATTATGCCTGTATAATCTTTTCCTTTTTTTAAAGATCGAATCACCCCAGGTGCAATGAACCTTTCTCGCTGAATAAAATTTACATTGCTTGCGTATGTGAAGCATCGGGTAATCATTGCACGAGTGAATACGTGCTTCGATATCAAAATAAACGAGTGTTACATAATTTTCAATATTTGGTATCATAATAATAAGATCTACCTATTGGAACCGATTTTCCCGACGAAGCTTATTAGAAAAAAAGCGAAAATGGACCGCTTAATTAAAAAATCCCACGCGGCAGTTATACACAAAATGCCCGGGGTTATCATTACCCTCAATCATCCGCATTTCAATACGCGATTACGCTTTTATGTAACTAAAAGATATCACAATTTCTCAACGCACATAATCCACTGTTTACAGCACCTCGCGCACGAGGTACCAAATACTCGCTGCTCCTGTTCCATGTACGAGCGATTCAATAGTTCAATCAAGGCTGCTCGGACGGAAGATTAAATCTAGATATAATTACCGATCGGTGGTGTGAAAAAAAAGTTCATCGCCTTCAGTGATTCGAATTAAAAAAAAAAGGAAAATAGGTGACGCACGTCGAGTGCAGGGGGGACCGTCCTTTTAAAAGTCGCCGACTATGTGGGACGCTGACCGACGCGAGCCGGCAACAAAAGAGCCACGGCATTATATTACGCGCATACCGAGGCGCCCCGGCCGTTTAAAAGCGCCGGCTTCGCAACGTTTGCATAACTATTTAGTAATGAGTTTTCGACTCCGCGTTTTTCCGGCAAAAAACGTCCGCTTTAACGACTGTTTTCGTGCGGGGAGCCGACCTTTTTTCTTCCGCCGCGCGGGGAGAAAAGCATCGTTGTTGCTTTTTTTTAAACCGCGTCGAGTAAAGCAGGGAAAAAGGCGGATGTTGAACGCCAGGTGTAAAATTGTTCTTTTATAATTTAGAAAATTTCAGAGCAGCTGGGGAATGTTTTAGCCGGCGCGGGTTTAATGTCTAATTGACGATAATGGCAGGGTGCGGGGAGTTGAATTTTATCAATTTGTCGAAGTTAATAATTTAACTATCGCGGTAATAAAATCGCCGAATAATTTGACTGCCCCATTAAAATATGAAGCCTAACGTCAACAATGCGTTTAAAATAATCGCGATCGTAAAGTAAAAAGGCACTTAACAATGAAAATAGAACTTGGCGGCAGTGGTAAACCAAAATACCTTATGAGTCTTTTTATCAACCCTATGTAGGATTTTTTTTCTATTATATATTTCATCAATTCTAGATAATTTTTTTAGGATTCTATAATATGTTTTTTTTATAAATGAAAAGGTATTTAATAATGAAAATGAAACTTGGCGACAGTAGTATAGAACACAAATTTTCTCAACGTATACCTTACGATTATGTATTTATTAATCTTGTAGGAAGATTTAGGATTTTATAGGAAGTATTTTATAAATCCTATATCATTTGTTATAGCGCTTTTTAATGAATCCCATAGAAATTTTTTAAGATCCTACACAATGTCTTTTTTTTATTAATCCGTGAAA
>JAXIUT010000009.1:25785931-25799008 GCA_035586675.1 Eurytoma californica | reverse complement strand
TGAGTGATTCTTTTAAAATCCTGCATTCTCGCGCTAAATTTAAATTTGTTTCTTAACAAACCGCTCCGAAACTAAATCGTGAGAGTTGATTTTGAATGTTTAACGTCGAGGGAAGTGTTATAAAAGAGGTAAATGAAACGGGAATATACAAACTAATTAGATGAATATAACATGAAGAAAACGCGTGTTTCACTTCGACGTGCATTCGAGAAGGATGCCATTCGAGTAAGACGATCTAAAATAAAGCAGGCAGAAGTAGGTCGTCGAATTGCACGGGCGATCTTGACCGTGAAGGGAAACCTCTCCTCTTACTGTATTCACCTTCAAATTATTAATCGACACCGCCTCGCCCAATCAATTAAAAAAAAAAAATTCAATTCGTTAAAAAAAAAATCACTCAAACCTCAACCGAACCACCGTTTAGCGGGTCGAATGAAAAAATCGTAAAATAATTGCCTTTAATCCGGTCTCCACCGAACGGCTTAGAAAACCGAGCCAATCCATCAAGTCGAAAGAAAGAGCGATTGTACCATTGAAGTCTCGCAATAGAAAGCTCATTAAAAAAAGTCGTTGCATCGGATGACGAAGCCGGCGCGCCGGCGGATCGCAGCGGACAGTGAGTCGCGACGCGCATATCTCTGTCGGTTGACGCTCCCCATTCTGCATTCGTCGCCAGGCGCACCGCGCCTCCCTCGCACCTCAAATGGTGCACGTCACGGGGAGCTTCGCGCGCGATTCGAAAGCCCAAGCACGCATAACTCCGGTTGTCGCGCGGAAGCTCGAAAAAGAAACCACCCGTATACGCGCTCCTGCGGCCTTATGTAATTAGTATATCTGTATATATATTTAAAAGTCGTTCGACCGCATGGTTGCGCAATTCATTCTCTTATGTGCGCGCGACCGCCCGTAAAGAGCGAGCTGGAAGTGTGCAGCGAGCGGGCGATCCGGATTCTGCCGCCCCTTTTGCTATACACCTGTGGAGCTTCGAGCGAGCTCAGTTCATCGCCGCTACGTTTTTTCACGTTTGACAAATGCTTGCGATGAGATTTTGTTTAATGGACGATGAGGGGTGCTTAGCAGGCGGAGGGACAAGAAGAAAAATTTTGATGGTTAAGTTAATGGGTCATATTTATATTGGAGAATGATTAGAATTTCTTTGCAATGGCTTTTTCTGAGAATATTATTTTTATTTAAATTAAACTACTAAAGCTAAAAATATAATTAAAATAGTTGAATTTAGCAAAAAGAAAAACATGAATTTAAATCTGGTTGATGCAATAACCTAAAACAGTTAAACTATAAAATTTATATTAACATAGTTGTTCCAGTAATATCAGTGCAAAAGGTATCAACTAAAAGATACAATGAAAAAGTTATTCTTGATCTATCTTAGTTGTCAAGCAACTACTAGATTTGAGACGTGGAATTTCTCGGCTATAAATTATAAATATAAGAACTAAATAATTGTGGTTTTAAATAGAAAGGTACATATTTTCTTTGAATAATTTATAGAAAGAAATACGATATTACAAAAATTACAGGCACTGACAACGTCATGAGAAAGAATGCAAGTAAGCCGAAAAATTCGTGTCGTGAAATGTGAAATGCAGGTGTTTCGCTTTGACCGTCGCAAGAGTCCGTGGGAAATTTTTCCCGATATCCGTGTTTACCCGTTTTAATAAACATTTTATAGGCGCGATTTACTGCGAAAGTTACGATTGACCGTGCGTTAAAAGCCATTGCATAAAATTGTACGCTATCGCTTAGTCAAGTTCGCATGCCGCAATGAACCTCCGCACGCATAAAATTTCAAGATGCTGATATAAAAAGTTTTGTAAATTAACAGCCTTTCCTTATTCTTGATAATTATGAAAGAAATCTTTGACAATTCCACCGGCGAATTTGAATTTCCAAACGTCGGCTATTCAAATCTGAAAGCGCAATTGCATGCTTATCCCGTGTCACAATAGGCCGGACAAACTGTGACTTCGCTAATTTTTCCGAAGCGATTTGCAAAGCAAAAAACTTAAAGCACAATGGGAATTTCATTCATTCCCCGTGCGCGTAGAACACGACCAGCCCCCAGGAATTCGCATTGTACCAACAGTCGCGCAGTTGTAGAAAAAATTTACCCTGAAAACAGCGACCACCAAGATAAGTGTAGATTACAATTCAGCAACAACAAAAAAAAAAGAAAAAAAATATACAAGGGAGTAACCAAGAAATTCAGAGCCGTGAAGCTCTGAATACACCACCGGCGGGCGATAAAGCGATTTATTTGTATCCCTTCGCAAATATTTATCGAGATCGGCCGCGGCGGCGATGTGTATCGGCGGGCCCGCGCCTGTCCGTCGTCTTTACATAATGCCTTTTGCCAAGGGAGCCCGAAAGAAATGGCCCCGATTACGTAAGGTCGCATTGTGTTCATTATGCATGCCCGGGGTACGTGTCAAAACGTTGATCGATTCAATATTTTAATATTTAGATTAGTCGAAAGTCCGAAATCGGGAGTCATTGCGCAAGGGGGGGCGGCCGCTTCCAAAAGGATCGATCGCCGATCTTTTTCGTGCCCTCCTCGTCCCAAAATGGACGTACATTTTTTTTCTGGTCGGTTCGGAGAAGCGGGAAAAATCATCACGACGAGCGATGCAATCGCCGCGCGAGCGCTAATGAAAGGGCTCGGCGGCCGCTAATCGGAAACGGCGAGCGGGGGTTTTGAAACGGAATCGAAATGGACCTGTCTAATTGTCGTTGCGAAAAAGACCTGGTCGATGCTCTCTTTTTGCCGATTGTTGGGTACGGAAAATCCCTGAATGTTCTTGGAAACAAATTGATTTAGACGTATGCAAAAAATACATAATCCAGTTAAAAAGTAAATGAAATTGACTATAAAAGCGTAATTAAATCACTTTTTACTGCTCAAGTTTAGTGTTCAATAATTAGTTTAACTAACATAACTAAGATTGGAAATTGAGTTAAAAATCACAAGGGAAAAATTAGAAATAGCGATCGATATGGTTATTAAACTCGACGCTATTAAACTCGAACGAGTCCGGTAATTTGTGCAAGTAGATACTACCCGAACTAGGTAAGACAGCGCAATCGAAAAAACTTGAAATGAACGATTCGTTATTTAAGTTCAGCTTCTCACGCCTTTTTTTCGACGTTCGTTAATTAAAATATTAATACTAATATTACTTAACGTTAATATTCTCAAAGTGTAACAAAATTAACAATTTAGTAAAGTTTCTAAAAGGGTGTGTCTCAGCCTCTTAAATTCGACGTCTTTCTCCTAAACAAACTCAACTGCACACTTCCCCTGTAAAAAAAAGTCGCAACCCCGTCTGTCCACCTCCTTTTACACGAGCACAAAACGAGTCGCACTTAAAAAGCCTGATCGTCCCTCGCGTTGAAATCACTGCCGGGCGCATCCTCCCTCGCTCGCTGCGCGGCAAATTCGAAAAGCGCTGGTCGCGCTCCTACTTACGATCGTCGCGATGCGCAGGTACGTCATCTCGATCCCCTCGATTAAATCTCCTCTCTCTCTCTCTGTCCCTCTTATCTCCTAGCGTGTAGACTGGTCGTGGGCACTGTTGCTCGGTGGGTCCACTTTGGGCGTGGTGCGTGCGACGTGATACGCGGCGCTCCCTCACTAGCTCGGGGCAGGCCGCCGCCTCGACTTCTTATACTTATATCCCCGCTGTGCCGCGGCGATATTGTCCGGCCCTCTCCTCCCGGCCGAGAAAGACCTATCTCTCTCTCTCTGCCCCGCGCGGTGCGCTCGCCTGCCTTTTCTCCAGTAAGAGCCCGGAGCGCACCGAGAGATATGTATACACTCGCCGGCCGACGACTTTCCTTTAGCAACTACACGCTCGCCACGCGGAATCGCCGGCGCAAGGCGGACTGTCCGAACTCCGAAAATTCTAGACTGGACTTGTGCATTTTGCATTGCTCTACTGCAGGTGGAGCGGGATTTATTTACTGTAGGATGTACTGTTGGCATCTGTTCGATACTAAAGAAATGCATGTTTCTAAAAGGAACAACATTTTTTTAAACGTGCGTTATCCGACGTAAGATGTTCGAATTAAGAATGCAATGCAGCATTTGCCTAGCTACATAAACTACAAGATTTTCGTTCGTGGTTGAGTCTGCATTCAATTGACACTAAAAGAAATTACTTACAAGGCACTTTATGTACATTCGAACGATAATATGTTTAATAAAACAAACCTCGTTTAAGGTACGATGTGCATTTTTCCAATTGATTTTACACAAAATACACGTTTCAGAACCGTACGTGTTTCGTGAGCATCAATTGCCAGCCTACGGTGTGATGGGTTAATGATAGAAGCGTTTCAGTAGTATTGGTTGGATTTTACAGTGCTCGAGACGGGTAATCAAAATCTCGTAAAGTGTGCAAAAATCTTTAAATTACGGGAACGTTTGAGGTCGCTAATGTGCTTAGAAAAGGTACGACGATAATTTCGGTATGACGCAATCTTCTTAACCTTTGCACCTGTCAGTACGCATAGCAGCAATCATTTGTAAATTAATATTCTCTATTTATATAACTAATGACGATGTTACTACAAGAATACCCCAAACAGTTTCATTTACGTTCGCATCGCGTGTTTTCCATAAATTATGCATACGCGTAAGAAATGTATCTTCATTCCAAAGCAACTAAAAATCTGGAACAATCACCTCTTTTTCAAATTCCCAGACGGAATTTCAATTTTATTTTATCCAAAACTAGACACCAGTAGCGGAGAAACCATGCATAAGTCAAAGAATGATTCAGTATCCTGTGATGAATGTAAAAAGGCGTGATTATCATTCTTGTGCGGCGGACGCGGTGCACAGAAGCCCACGGTATAGACGTTAGTTGCATATTAAACGTAGTTTTAAAGGGATATACCGTTATTTTGCCGATGACATAACAATTCTTTTCTTTTGCATTATAAAATCGCCTCGCACAAGTACATTGCGGATTCTGATATCCCCCGGGTTTTATAACCAATTTCATATCGAAACAAAAGTTATTATATTCACTAAAAGTGAAATGACGCGCGCACGATAGATCGGTCTTTTATAGTTGCGCATTTACGTAAAGTGATTCATCGATGGCTATTATACTGTGTAGCTTGTGCGCGATAGTATCTATGTCGCGAGGGCCTGTAATGGAACTTCCGACTACATCCAATTACAGAATGCTTTTATGTAAATATGTTAATTCATAAGAGTCTCTGAAAACGCAGCCTACGTTCGCCTTAAATGCGCGACGCATAGCGCGAAACATCGACAGCGTTTAATCCATATTTATACTCATTACGAGTATCTGTCAGTCGCCACTGTCAATCGCGCTGCAATTTTATTAATTATTCATTCGATCTATTCTGGCGCATATAGTCAGGAGAGTCATGTAGGGTTCGAGGAACGTGTACAAAAAACATAAAGAAAGACATAGTGAGTTGTAATTTTAGTAACATTTGAATACAATGAATGTACGATTCCAGTCTAGAGGAGCTGTACTATTTTGGTTAAAAAATGATATTTACTTTTAAGTGAATAGATGACTTTTTATAATCAGTTCTAGTGAGTTAAATTGTGTAGTACAGGTAGTCTTCTTCAGATGCCTAACAAATCAGATTTAATGAGTTCACGTGGCGTGAAATACATGAAAATGTTGCAAATATTCGAACATTCGGTCTGTCGGACTTAAATTATTATTTTTCAGTTTCCGTCTGTTTGAGTACTTTAGAAAAAGCTTGGAAACTCTAAACTAGTACTGACTACTTATTTCCAAATACTGATTATAATTGGCTATCAAACAGATTGTATATTTATAGTCAATACAATTTTTTATTTAAGATTTACAATTTTTAACAATTATGTTTGAATAAAAATCGATTGTTACACAAAATTATAAATCAATTAAGAAGTGATTGCAATGTCACGTATTTAAAAGTGGTGCTGGTGGAGAAAACTGCTGCTACGAGAAGTAGCACTGACGGATTAAAACTTTTGAAAGACTGCAGTTTAAAACCTATTTACACTATTATATTTTCAAGGTCTTAATTGTTTCTGATTCAGGCGTGCGTTTGCACGATTCGTTGCAAAATAGGAAAGCACCGGTTGCTAGGCAAATGACGATTTTTCAGACTAAACACTGTTGTTAGCGACGTCGCAGCGACTAATTACAGGTTCAGCATGTTAAAAAAGTAATTATGTAACGAGTCTAAGTACTCGAACTGAGCGAAGAGGCTTTTCTCGACTTTGACTTTGACCCAAAATACTTTTTGAAATCTACACACGCGAATTTCTCACGAGCATCTGACAATCTGAAATATACATATCGTTATATTTGCGAAAGAGCGGATAACAATAAGAAAGTTGAAATAAGTAGAACAGACGGAAAATAAAATAGAGGAATAACAAAAAATGAATAAAAGTTAAATTGTTAAGCAATAAAATAACATTTTATTGTTTTATAATACCGGCGAGGCTTTAAACGGGGCGAAAATGCGTTGCGGCTGTATAAACTTGCCCACCTTTTTGGCAAATTATTCATTTCGTAACACGAACATTAAAAAATAAAATTATTCAAGTAGCCTTTTTTCTGCAATTTTCATTTAAAATAAACAACATAAATATCTCTCTGCTATAAAGGTGTCTCATTATGCCCCGTTTCTTAATTCTACTCACGCTGACAATGAGTCTTAAATTTACCGCCGAAAGCTCTGAAATCTAAATAAAGATTTCTAATTCTACAATCCCTTCTTAAAAGACATGTTTACTCGTATAACAGATAGAACACGACGTTATAATTATTAGTCGGCATTTTTAGACCACCTGTAATTCCATCAATCAAAATCTACTTTCAAATCAAAGTCAATTTAAATGCCGCTGGTCCGGTTAGCACGCGCCGCCGATTTGGCCCGGGCACCGTCGTGCCGCACGCCTGACGATGAGGCCCATTTTTTTTTTCGCAGTCTGCACTTTGCGGTTTTTCGCTCGTGAGAGAAACACACGAAGTACGGGTCGCCTTGTGTACATACGTACGCCGTAAACGCGTCCCGCGGAGAGAAAATGCCGGGGTATTGCGTAATTTCCTCTTTTTTTCGGAGGAGGATAATTTAAATACGGGAGCGGTTTTGGATTAGCTCAATTTCACCGGAGCGCGGGACATGCGGGATTAATTATGAGAGGCGGAATGGGGCCTTATTATTGTTATTATAAAGTTATATTATTAATGTTAATTGGGGCGGCGATTGCGGGGAATAATTTAGCGATGCGATTTATGTGTGAGAAAAATTCAATGGCCGCGATTGTGGAGGCTTCATTTGCGATGAGTGGTGAAAATTAATCTGGTTCGAGAGCGCGAGGGCCCGTGAATATGAGAAATGGGCATTGCGGACGGTTTTAATAAACGAGAAGAATTTAAGCATGAGTGTAATCGACGTAAAAAATAATTGTCACAATTGGCGATTTGAGAAATGGGGAATGATTTTCTGGCTAATAACTGAAATGTTTTAAATTAATGATTTTAGAAAATTACTTGTAAACTACATAATCTTTTTAAGCTAAATATAGATAGCGTTAGAAAGCTCAAAAGTAAGCTAAACCGGACCTTTTTAAAAGAAGACTGATCGGTAGGAATGTAATCTGATCTGGTTTTATTCGTCACTATTTATCACTCTCAAGTGTGTAAAATCTTACGTAAATTTTCGTTCCGGTAAATTCAAATTAAAAGAAATTAAAGCAAAATTACGTCACGTCGTTTGTTGTTTTTTTCTCATACTTATAATTTCTAACATACAAGTTTCGAACTTTTTAAATCTAGCATTATCTAATTATTTTATAAAACACATTTAACTCGAACAAACTTGCCGTACAATCTTCGATAAACTTACGCGTAAATCACGATATTTTAGACCTTCCAAAAGTAAATGTCGGTTCGGGCTCGAAAAAAAGGCGGAAAATAAAATTTATGCACTAAATCCGCCATTGAAAATCGTGAAATACTGCTTGAAGTATTGTTCGATGTCTTATGTAGGATGCCATCGCTGCTAGAGAGGCAGTTAAATTTCAGCGCCAACCTGCCCGACCGGGCAAAGAGAAGCAAGAGCTTATGTCGGTCGGCACGGGGGGTCGCGCCTGTCTCGTTACTGCATCCTCGCAGAATCTTTTCAAAGAGCATCTGGGTATTCTGGTACCCGATCGCGTTTATCCTTACAATGTACAATAAATCAGTATTATTTTTCTAACAAAGCTGACTCAATTAAGTTCTGTCAAAAAATAAGCTTTTTAAGGATTTATTTGTACTTTTTGTTCCAAAAGGTTTTTCAATTTAATATACTAATTTTATTTATTTAAAATAAAGAGAATTTATACATAGATGCAAAATATAACATGTACGTGGAACGCTAAAAATTAATAGTTACATAAAAATATTTTCAAAATGTCAGAAATTAGAGAGAATTATACAAGGATTGAAAAATGTAAATTTTATCGTTCGAGAGGTTTGATCAATTATCTAATTTAAGCACTTAATTGTATTGATTTTTAAAATATTGATTTTTAAATGTTGAGGAGGTTATTCACGCTTTTTCTAATTTTATAAATAACATTTTATATAATTCATCTGCCATTTCCTTACATGAAAGGAAATAAATGAACTTAAAATTATCGCAAGAAACATCAATTTCATAAGAACGTTCTAATTTTTTATAATGACCATAAAATTAGAAAAATCGTGAGCAGTCCCCTCATCAAGCCATCATCTTCGTACAGCCGTCCCTTTTCGAAAAATTTCATCTAATAAGCCCAAAAGCGACGATAGGATCGAAATTCCAGCCCCGGAGCCGGCGAAAACTTAAGTATAGCACATCCGAAAAATTAATCTCGCCGGTCTCGGGGATAAAAAAAAAGAGAAGGAGAAGAAGGAATCCCCGGCGAGACGAGGCGGTCCCCGTCGCCCGGCGCGTAGGGCCGATTTTTCGGTGCATGCAGTTCGGACTAACCGCACTGGGTTAGCGATGGCACACGGTCTGCGCGCCTCGCCTTATCATCTCGCCTCCTGCAAACCAGTTCTCGGACGCCTCGGTGCTCTTACTGCCTCCTGCGAAGCGATCGCCCCTCTCGCGGCTCCTCTCGGCCGTCGGGGCGTTTTTAAAGGCGACTTCACTTTTGCGCAACGAGGCGATCGTTTTTTTTTTTGTTCCTTTCGAGAATTTTGCGCGAACTTCGTGGGGAGAAATGAAAATTATCGAGTGATTTTTCGACGGCGAGACGGCGCGGTATGATTTTTTTTTGTGTCAAGAGGTCTCGAGCGATATTTTCGCGTCTTGGTTTATCGCGGTGAGGTAACTCCGTGGCCGAAAACGGGCTCCTCTGGTCGAAAAGGGGAAAAATAATAAAAATATGCGGTAACGTTATGCGGCTCCTTGCGCAATGTTTTATTTTCTTGGTGAAAATAAAGCGAGGTGGTTATTGCCCTCATTTCGTCATATTTATTTATTCTTTTAAACATGGAATCAAATTTTTAAATGTAATTTAATAATTTAACTTTACGAATGAGACTTTCATTACTACTAACAATTTATTTATAGAATGGTAAAGAAATGTATAAATTCAAATAATTTTGTATTAAAATAAAGAAACGTTATTGCAATTTCTTTTTTTTTATAAAAATAAAGAAATTGTATGCTTTTCTTATAGTTTAAATTACAAAAAAATTTTAACTGAATATATTGCCTGCTTTACATTTTCTGCTTCGCATACATACTTTTTAAAATTCATGCAGCATTGACGTCATTGATTCTCTTAACTCAGCACTTTTTATTTTATTCCTCAATTAATAGAATTCAAACAATTTATTTCGCAAATAAAATCGTAATTTCGTCTTGGAGCAAAAATAAATATTTTATTTCGCTTAATAAAATAAATATATTTTTAAGATCGAACAATCAAACTTGTTCTGAATAAACTTCATTTTCGTCCAAAATAAATTTGTTCTCGAAGCAACATAAAACATATTATGAAAATCTAAGAAGCATTTAAGGCTTTCACAATGGTCAATTCTACCATTCAATTTTTTTTCAGTGGTATAAAGGCTTCTTTATGTCGACGTTTAATGAACCAATGTTCACTTCTTTATAGCTGTCTCGAAAGTTTTTCACGTATTAATCTTAAAAAGTGAAATTCGATGCTACAGCAAAATACCGATATAAAAAAGTTTTCACACCATTGAAATCCGGAAAACCTAATTAAAATGCACATTACAACCCAAAGCAAAAGCATGTATCGCTCTAAATCTCATCCAGTGAAATTTCACTAATTTTCAGTGAATTTCACTGATTTTCCAGTGCAGATCAGGTCACTTTCACTGGTTTGCCCTGATCCTCACTGAAAATTAGTAAAATTTCACTGAATGAGATTTAGAGGGTAACTTAAAACTTCAGTACATTATCAAATATTTTCTCACTGCAACAAGCATTTCTGAAGAGAAAAATAAATTCCAGATCGCCATTGGAAGCAGAAGAAAAATAAATTAACGAGAAAAAAAAGGTCCCCTCGCAAAAAGCATTTCTCCGACTGCACATCCGTCACTCTTCGATTTTCATGGCCGCGAGCCGAGCAGTTAGTAGCCGCGCGACCAAGAAAAACCCACGTCGTCCCCCCGCGAGTCGCCGCCTCACCTACACGCTCTCCCCCGTCGTTATGCCCGCACCTCCACAGGCATCCCCGCGGCATGTGCACACAGCGCGCCGGAGCGACTTTTCGCGCTGCGCGCGGCGCACGCGCGCTCGGGATATATCCTGCATCTCCTCGGCGGCGCTCCGCGCGCCCTTTCTCTTTCGCTGGCGGCTCACCTTGCTCCCCGGCGCGTTTCATTTCGCCGGAGCGACGGAGGCGGGAGGGGGGGGAGGGGGATCGGCGGCGGCGACCGTGAAACCGGTTCGCTTCCCCGGAGCGCCCTCGCGCCGCTTTTTCCCCCGGCTCGCCTGGCGACCATCGCGGCGCGATCCTGCGTAAGCCGCGCGCGGCCCGAATATTCTCGCCGCGGTGCTTTACTATATATAGGCGCGACCGGAGGAGCCCGCTGCAGGATCCTGCACGGGGGAGAGATCGGCATTTTTCGTGCCGATCGACGCCCCGGAGTCGAGCGAGCGCCCCGAGCGCGCAGACGTCGTTCCGGCTGCGCCGCTGCGATTTGGCTTTTGCCGGGAGAGTGCGGTGTAGTTTTATGTCCGATGAGTAGCTTCGGAACAGTTAATGCGATTATTAAGTAAAATTTTGAGATTCTATTGCGAAACTTATTTGTATTTTCATTTTGTTGTCGATATGGAGTCTGTTTAATAAAAACCAACAATATTTTAGAATACGTAGAAAAAAATCTGCAGATTCTTCGTCTGCAAAATATTCTGAAAAATGTTTCTGTAAAAAATACTGCAGAAAATATTTCTATACAAATTTCTGCAGACATTTTACCTGAAAATAATGTCCAGACTAATTTTTGTTTCGAGTATTTTTAATTTATTTTTCCTTATTTCGTTTTATTTATATAAATGCTATTTATAGTGGGTTTGAATTACTTGCTTGATTACATTATTATATTTTTAAATACAAAAACTACTATTTCTTTTATTAGATTTTCCATAACGGTAAGAAATCCTCTTGGTGTATTCCAATTGTTATGTGATCGATTGATGTTGTCTGATGAATAAATTGACTCCTTGATGCAACTGCATGCACAATTCTATTTTTAAAAACCTTTATAAAACGCGCTTATAAAATCATGATGATAAAAGATATTAAATTTACAGCATAGAAATTTTAGAATCATACATTTACAGCGAACGACTTAATAAATCAGTATCAAGCGTATAGTACTTTTCTCCGTACAACGAAAAGGAGAAAAATAGCCAACAAATCGATCCGTCGAAGTGCACGTCTGGAGCGGCGAGCGCTGAAATCCGCATTGTCCGAGGGCGAGCGAATCACCCGCAGACTCGCGCCGCGCGTATACTTACGCGCGCGCTCTCGAGGCTGCCGCGGGGCTGTGGCGCGCGCGCATTCCACGTCTCGCGAGAGAGGCAGGAGATACAGGGCGGACGGCGCCCGGCAAAAACCCGTCGCCTTGGCCTTGCCGCCGTGCCCCATCAGCTGATGCCGCCGCTCTCCGTGAGATCCGTTCGAGGGATCGTTTCATGAGCAATGCCTAGCTTTTTTGCCCCGCTGATTGTCAATTCTTCGAAAATTTTCAGATAAAATAGATGATCGAGTTGAGAAATCATTTCATTGACCAAGATCGGTGAAATTTCGGTACTGTATAAAGAGAACAATACGAAAATCTTGAATTTAGCAATTAGAATTTGATGAAACGTTTTACTCATCCTGTCGAAATTTTTTTGTCTCCTAAAGGAATTTAGAATTGAAAGGCTTTCCGATTTTGATTTCTAAAATTATAATTGCGAACGGAATCCTATACAATCTACTCGTGAAAAATATGAGGAAAGTTTGCTTTCCCACATGCAAAATTTCCTCCTAGAAAATTTGCTATACCATAAACACAAATTTATTTTATTTTTCAATAATAAGTTTAAGTCAACTAGCCTTTAACAAAATAATTACGAGTAATTAACTGTTGTCATTCAAGTAGGACATAATACGCTTAAGAAGATACTTGTATTTATTTTATTCCTCGCATTGCCGTTCACGTGGCATCAACGTGGTGCAGGTGGAAAAAAGTATGTAAGGTGCTGGCGGCGCGTTACCCGGTGCTTTATACGGATTCCCGAGCACACCCGTACGGGTGAACCGAGAAAAATGGCCCTCGCTCGCTCTCGTCCTTTATTACTAATTATCCGGCATTTCCATTGCGGATTCTAAAGACTGGAAGGACTGGATTCCCTCTTTCTTTGCCTTCCACGGTACTCCGACTTTATTCCCGAGCGCTCACCGCGTACGGGAGTGCATTCTTATTCGGGCAGCTCCTACTACTATCGGTTAAAAAAAGATAGACAGCTCGCTTTAAATGCATGTAACTATTGCAAAAAAAATCGCTTAGAAAA
>JAXIUT010000009.1:25760074-25785374 GCA_035586675.1 Eurytoma californica | reverse complement strand
AGATCTTATTAGCTTTCATAGATAAGAGAAATAATATATTTTATAACGAATTTCTTTAGAAGATTTGTGTGATATAAGGAAACTTCATGAGAACGCTTTCTTGCAAATATTTGTACATATTGAGAAAATGGAAGTAATATATCTTTCTTTGTATTAATGTTTTATACTTTTATTTTTCTATTTTAGATGTTCTCTGTTGATGTTAATTTTCATTTTTTTATTTAACATTAATTCTTAATACATAAAATGTGATTAAGTGAATTAATAAAAGAGATATAATTTGTAACAGCAGAGGGAAAATCCAGAAACTGATAAAAACTGAATGTTCCAAAAGAGACGAATTTATAATGATGAGCAAATATGTACAACATTAAATTTGTGCATTTTAGCTTTGCATGCTCATGCGATAAAGGATAATATTGTCTTTTGGTAGGAAACAATGTCTACCAAATCAAGGTCTAGATTAGATAAAAAAAAAATTGTATATAAAGTCAAAAGTCAAAATTTTTTAACTTATCTATTACTCAAAATGAAGTTCATTGCAGTCAGTTTTCTAGTGCTTGCTGTTGACTGCACATTATCATTTAAATTAGATACTTCAACTGCAGCTGATGGAAATAATCTCATTACAAATATTCTCAATGGTAAGAATATTATTATATATACATTCTGTGCGAATTTATAATATTAGATTATATAAAGAAGTCAAAGAAAATTATTTAAAATACTACAGTAAATATATAACAATTGCTAATTATCATTAGTTCACTTCGTGGTGATTGTTTCACTTTTTATATAATAAGGCTTGTTTTGTCAGATTCTCGTTTTGTAATTATATATTCTTGCTTCCGACCATCAACTTTCCTAGAAGGTAGTAAAAAGTTTTAGGTAATGAATATGTTACAAGCTTTAGAAAATATTAAAAATGAAAATACTTTTTTTAAAAAATGTTCTTAAACACAAGAATTGCACATTCTAAAAACTGAATATTTTTACTTAAACAGATATATAAAACAAACTTCTATCTTAAATAGAATATGTCAAAACTTTGTTTTCGTCGACACGATAATACTTTCTCTAAAAGGAAACCACATAATATTTTTTATTTTATCTAGATTTAGGCTTTGCTCCAATATAATCAGAAAAATCTACTACTGCAACGGTAACCATTAACGGTGATGTAGACGTTCTTTGCTATTCTATGAGAATTTCTTGAAAATATAAAGAATTTTGTATCAATTAACAGTAATTGAATATCCTTCCTTCATTCTATCCTTAATAGTATACTGTCCTGAATATAGTAAAAAGTTAGATAATGTGCCACATCTTATTAATTTTTATACAATACTTGTACATATTGTGATAAATGATATATCTTTCTTTGTAATGGTGTTTTAAATTTCAAGACATTTTCATTTCAGATGTCCTCTGCATGTTGATGTTATTTTTAATTTTTTATTTAAAATTCTTAATAAATAAAATGTGAATAAGTGAATTAATAAATGAAAAACATTTTAAAATTCCCTTTTTACAAAAGCATATAAAGACGCCTCGTCCAATATTATATTGGTGAAGAAAAGAATCCCCCCGCTAGCTCGGGTACGTGGGGTCGCTAAGCCCAAAGTCCCGTATAGGACCCCCTGCGTTGAATATACTGGCAACGCTAATACGATTACAATGTTTTCACTAAAACATAAATTAAATTTAAAACATAAATAATGTTTTATCCTCAACTACTGTCTTAACAGGATGTCAAATCTTGTAGGAATCTGCATTATCGACATGAGCATTTTATTTATTATTAAAAATGAAAATCATTTTTCAAAATTCAGCCAAAGTACTACCCTCCGTAAGTGTGTAAGGAAACGTAAAAACATTTTCAGCCAATTACATCTATAAATGGTTTCAGGATATTGTTTGAAAATTTTTCAAATAATTTCAAAGTTATTATAAGAACGACAATTTGTAAATGTAATTGGCTGAAATTTTTTTACAGTTTCCTTACACACTTATGGAGGGCAGTACGTTGGCCGAATTTTAAAAAATGATTTTCATTTTTAGTAATAAATAAAATGCTTATGCCGATAATGCAGATTCCTACAAGAGGGTTTGACACCCCCTTGATTGAATATTCATTGAATGCAATTTAATTGAAAATTCCGCCAACAGTAGAAGCTCTACTTTATCAACTGACGATAATTAATAAAAAATTACTCCATGCATGTCTATATATACTGTGACGTTCCTATACGTTACTTATGTATTTTACGTAAATTAACTTGTTACAGTTAATTAAATTATGTGAAAATAAGAATTATGTATGTATTTTGAATAAAGTAAAGCTTTGAGTTTAATTAGTTAAAATATAGTAAAGTATTATCGAAATTATATTAAGACTTGGTCCGCTAAAATAATACAGTAGAGTTCGGGTTAAGGTGAATTTGTAGGAACAGGTGAGGGTTTTCCCAGAATTATTGCGGGTTTTCCAAAGAACCGACGTCTTGGGAAAACCTGATGTTACAAAACAAAAATATATATTGATTTAAAACATTAGTGACTCCATAACATTACAACTTTACCTTGGGAGAAATTCTTGTAATTATGCGCCAATCGACATGCTATGCTAAATACTAATCCAGTGGCCTTTCAAACACTCTCCTCCCCTCCACTCCGCATACTTCCCCGACGATTTCCTGGGGTCTCTCACTTCAGTCACGGAACAAAGTGCATTGTTACTACATTCCTAACCTCGAAAACCACGACAGAATTGCAAACAAACGAGTCCGTGCAGTGTGCATATGTGTTGACACGTGACACTTATCATTTTGGTTGATCGGATGCTCCGCAGTTCCTGGGGCCGCGATAACGTCGCCCAGTGAGCGCCGCGACCCGATGACGCGTTCGATTTTTCATCGCGCATTTACGCTCCAAAATTGTTTACCTCGGTAGTGTCGGACGCTCGCCGCGTGAGGCTTAGTCACTTGTCTGTTAGCTTGGGGTCCAGATGCATTGTTCACGCACGGGTTTTAACGTGGCATCGTGCTTCAACAGAATCTTTGGCTCGAGTGACTGAGTGTTTTAATTTGTGTTGCCGAAACGAAGGTTAGATATGGCGATTAAAATTTCGGTGCTGTGTGCGCTTCTGTTGCTGGCGATTGGATGCGCAAGTGCTACGAGGAGAGAAGTGAGTTTGTTTGTTTTTATAATGTCAACCTTGACTGTGCTTCATTTTTTCGTTTGACGATTTTTTTTATTGTTGGCTTTCAATTATTTCGTTCGTTTGTAATATGCGACGCGATTTACGGTAGGCGGAATGAATCGGAAATTTGTGGTTGTCATCGATTGTTTACATTTTATCGAAGATCAGTCATCAGCTGTTCTTTAGTTTGAACCATGTTTTTGTACTGTAAGATTTTTAGAATAATACAGTTTTAATTAGTACTTCATGAGATTTCAAATAGCTATTTATTATATCATTTAATTATTTGAAGTTATAAATATTTCATTTTTATATACTATACTTACTGTATCTTTGCTCTACAAAGATAAGTAGACAATGAATCTGACTTGAATACTTGCAATGAAATGTAAAAAATTCATCTGTCAAGATAAAATTGAATCGATTGCGGGTACATTTAAGTAGCTATTAAATCGCTAGTACATTTTGTATTATACTTATGATTTACTATATTTTACAGTTGGATTATTCATTTAATGAAGGTTGCGAAGAATTATGCAAAAATACAAAAATAAAACTTGGTCATGTAAGTGCTATTGGACCAAATGATACGTTGCATTACCTTTGGGACTTTACGGAAAATCCTACTATCTTAATTGTGGTTACACCGGTTAAAGCGAAATTACAAGTCAGTTGGTGCGATTATTTAGCTAGAAAACCATATTCACTGAATTTTACCGAAAAACCAATCTACTCTTTTGGAGTAGCAATAGAAAGGGTAATATTCTTTAAAATAATTATATTATAATATTTATTGTACTCTTTATTTACTTATTATTCATTGTATAAATGCTAAAATATTTACAAATTTATCTTTGCAGTTACTTGAATTTGATGATGTCAACAATCAAGGAAGAATTGATCAAGTGAATAAAAATAGCATTACTGAGTTGAAATTTGAAAATTTTCAATGGCATAATAAAAATTTCTCAAAACATGAAAATTTTGTTGAATTCTATGCAGAAGCAAGTGATTATAAAAACCGTAAAAATAATGACACAAGAGATGGAACTATTAAATTTCTAGTTAGTAAAATAGTCATAAATGAAATATCAATATTAAAGTACTGTATTCTTTTCTTCAATAATATTTTTATTTTCTAGATGCAAGGATTTGGTTCTGTAAACCATTCTCACATTACTCCTTGCATGTTGCATTCTGAAAATTCTACACAAGTGGACATTATAATTGATAAATTAGATACTAAAAAGGAATATAATCACAGTCGCTTTGCTATGGAACTATTAATTATAAGTGAAAGTAATCCTAATTTAAGACTGTTGTATGACACGAAAAGAAAACTAGATGATGAGTTCACACCAGGAATTTTTGAGGTTTTTATATTTTATAAATTTGTGACTTTTTACAAAATATTTATTTAATAATCTTTTAATTTTTAGACAATTGAATTAACTACACCATATGTGCAAGATAAATGGGCATATCTGCAGTGGAGACCTGTATCTTACATCAGTCCTGATCGAGATGTCACAAATTCCAGTGGCACGATCTTCTATCCTGTAAAAAATGCAACACCCGATGATTACTTTTCAACAAATAACTTATTGTACATGTACTACGGAGAAAATATGTTTAACTATTTGAGCCAAAGAATAAATGTTTCATTAGGTCAAGGAGAAGATAGTTTTTATAAAGAAACTAAATATGCTACATGGTAAGAGTGTAAAATAAAATAGTATATTAATAATTCACTTGAAAGTAATAAAATTTTGTATGATTTTTTAGGACATTTATTGCTGGTTATGGAACTCCGCCAGATGAGCGGTTTTCCAATATAGTCATAATGATTATCGCCATTGGTATCGGCCTCCCTATATTAATACTGTCACTATCAGGAATCTACATGTGTGTGCGTCGGATACGAAAAAATTCAAACGAATTCACATAAAGTAGATAAAAAAACACTGCCATTTCTGTTTCTAAGTTTTATCTTAAAACAGACACAAAATATCTTTCAAAATATGTGAATGCTTCTACCACAAGGGGAATTCCAGTATACTTTTTGTGTATACTTTAAAAAGAATTGTCACTATAAAATTGAAGTTGAAACTACAAGGAGATGATTTTTGCCAATATAATAAAATTTGTAAGATAAATTAAAACATTAAATTTTTGTAGGATTTTGAATACTTAAGCAATGGCCGAGTGTGTCCTTTAACATGCATATTCATTTGTTGGATTTATAGTTTGCAGTTTACGAATAAAACTGATAGTGGATTTTGTACATTTTTTTTTATCAAAAGACAAAGCATAAGCACTGCGATTTCTAAGCATTTATAAAGTAATTTGAAAATTTGAAAAAAACACATCAGCTTTCATTACTACACGTGATTCTATAGTATGAAATAGTGAATGTTATATTTTTATATGTGTAAATGACGACTGTTATGTTATATATTTAACAGTTAACGAAAGCAATTGTAGACAATTGAAGTTGGCCAAAAAATATTTTAAAAAATTATTCAAAAAAGTTAATTGTATGTCAATACAGATGTATGTACAGATCACAATAGAAAATAATAAGCGGAAACATGACAGATATTTAATTTTTATAAGTAGTTTATACGTATAAATTAAATGTAATTTTGTAAAGATTCTCGAAGATGTTTAGTTTATTGCTGTATTATAAAATTGTGATATATTTAAATTAATGAATTTTTCATATCATTAATTAGAACTCGACAATTTTTGATAAGTTTTTAATACATCAAAAGGTCAATTTATCAAAAAACTAACATTTTTATACGGATTGTAATTCGATTGTTAATTTTTGTGGACTCGAAAATGTTTTAAAATTTAGTTTTTATGATTGTTAATAAATATTTTCTAAAGTGCTTATAATTTTTAAACAAAATGTAAAAATTTCTCTGCACATGTTATTTTTACAAGCAATAGTTGTTTCTATATTGTTAAATATTTTTCACGATTCCGCCATAATAATAATGATAATTAGTGTGTTCGTTACTTTATTGAAACATCTATTTTTAAGATAATTAAGACAAGTTTACCGTTTGCAATAATACTATTTGCAATAAAGAAAAAACCTCAGGCACAAGCATAAATATTTTCTTGTATAAAAAAAAAATTTATATTAAAAAAATAAATAAATGATATTATTTTCTTAAAATTACCCTTGTACAATTAAATTTAAACTTTGTATGATATTAATTATGTGGAGTTAGAGAAAGCTAATATTTTTAAGGAGTTTGCTGTTGTTTTTGATAAATTATTATTAAAAGTTAATTCTGTTATAGATTATATCTTTAAGATACATTACTTGTTCATGCATGTATATTTAGATTTTGTTATAAGAAAAGTTCAATCAGTTTACCATTGATTTTGCAAATATGCAGCATGTAAAACAAAATAACAATTGCATATTTAAAGTCATAACTGTTAAAGAATCGCACAAAATTTTCAATTTCACTTTATTTCATATTTTTATTGAAATTTTTTAAATCCGGTAATAAATATCCAGTTATTGAACATTATTTCAACCTAAACTAGGCACTTTCGAAAATTAAAAAAATTATCTACTTTTTATAGCAGAGTATCTAAACTTTGTAGATTGTGGAATAACAAATTATGGTAGACTTAAGTAAATATAATAATGTGTACACATTTAAAGTGGCTCCGGCACCGATAGCAAGTTCTGCAGTGAACCGTATTTTCTGTAATAATATATCTACACAAAGTAATGTATTAAGTTAATTTTAATCTTATAAACTTTGTCTTTTTTTACTTACTTGGAGGTCGCATAAGCCTTTATAAACAATTTCATACATTATTTAGTAAGGCAAAAGTTTGTTAAAAATTGCTATAAAAATTTATATTTTGTACTTTTTATTAGAATTTTTCAGATTTTATTATTAGCAATTATGCTGTTCACCGGAGTCACTTTAGAAAAAAAGAATATGTATTATTAAAATAAAAATAAAAATATATTATGTAATTCATTACCTCACTACGTGAACATCATACAACGGAATTATACTGTAAAGGGATTTAATCCCATATATTTTGTAAAATAAAAAATAAATAAAAATACACTAATTGAAAATGCAATAGTTTTCCTCAGAAAAATTTTTGGAGTTGAAAAAAAAATTAGTTTCCACTTTTATTAGATAAAAGAAATAGAAAATAGAAAATAGAAATATAAAAATATTAGAAAAAGAAATAGAAATAAGTAGAATTTATTGTGAATAAAATTTCGCCCTTAAAAACGGAAAATAAAAAACGTTTCAAAGCCAATTTAATGCATTCCTGAAAATAAATCTATTGACCACTTCACTTTCAGTGCCTAATAATTAAAAAAATGCGCATCCTCGTAGTTACCTGCAGCTTCGGTGTTAATTGTAAGCCTCTTCGGGAAAGATTTGGTGTAAACGCACGTGAAAAAGCATTCACGTGCGTAAAGTATCATAAATTGACGATTGAGTGTCATAAGCTTTTTCGTTTATTGAAAATATCTTTGAAAAACTCGACTATTAACAAAGATTGAATCACTTACGGAAAGTAGTCGATGTATAATTCAATCATCGAAATGAAAAGGAAAAAAGGGGGGGATCAACGCAAAAACGCCTCTCGACGTCGATGATGAATGAGGCGGAAGGGTGGGCGGGGGGTATAGGAAAAAACGTAAAGAATAAGATAAAAATGCGTAAGTACAGACATATTATCTACAAATGTATAAGGAGATTTGAAAATTCGTCTGCGTGTTTTCGTCGCCTAAGATTATTAAAAAGGGGACCAATCAACGATACATTCGCTTAAGTTTTATGTATTATAATCTTGGTATATTAATAATATCGTGTATAACAAAGCGGTAACAACTTGTTAATTTTTAACTATTACGATAATAATTATTTATTTTATAATTACAATAATCAATATAAGGGTCGTTTTTGTTTTTTTTTTCTTTCTTTAACTAATATAAGTAACAAATCAATCTCTCTCGTTTTTTTTTGTTTAATCCTCCGTCAATCGAATATATAAATCCTTTGCTAGAATCATCTTTTTTTATTCTTTATTATTTGCAATTTTTCGCCTCGTTTTCGCCGCTTTTCGTCGCAAACCCCCACCGCTTTACACATTAAACGCTTCATCCGAATCCTTTCGACTCTCGCTCATACCTCTCCGTAAATTACAACGTCGCTTCGCTCTCGCTCTCACTCTCGCTCTCCTCTTTCACGATTTTTTTTGTATAATTTAATTTATTTGTTTTTTTTTTTAACTTTTGGGTTCAACAATTCGTCGGTCACCGTCGCTCCCTCTGTACACCGCGAGATTTCTTTTTCCCAACCACGTGGCCAGCCGATTCCACGGCGATAATTAACAACGGATTAAAAACGCAATCGATCGATCGTTTTTTTCTTTTTTTTTTTTAAATATTGTGCAAATAACTCGTTTCCCGTCTTTTCGCGTCTACGCCTTACAAGTCGCTCTCGAAACCGTCGGTTTTTTCCGATTCGCTTCGCGGGGCGCGCGACGACGCGGACGTGGCCGACGACGGGGCGTGCGGGAGGCGAGGCCGCGCGCAGGGGAAGATTTGCTGCGGCCCTCGCCGCCCTTCGCGAATCGGCGTCCCCGCCTAAGCAGTCGTATTTATTTATTTATTTTTTTTTTCTCGGGGCGGACAGGCCGGTACGCGGCTCCCGTCGTCGGACGTCCCACGTCACCTTCGAGTATGTGGGGGAGGAGGGGAGAGGTGACGCGCGCGCGCGGTCGCCGAGAAAAGGAGACGAGAGGAGGCTCGTTCGCGAGGAGTTGGTACACTTCGCGCGCACGTCGCCGTCGCGCTGCGAACTTTTTTTTTCTCGTTCATTCGTTCGTTCTCTTTGTCTTTCAAAATGGCCATTGGTTTTTTCTTTATTTTTTGTTAAATTAATTCGTTTACTCTTTTTTTTTCGTGGGTTTTTTGGTTTCACCGTGACATCGAATGCGTACGCAATCAAAACGAATTTCTCTCGACGTTCCCGTCGGTTTTTTTTCCCTCTCTGCTACGCTGCATTTAGCTTTTTTTGTTTACTCTTTTGAAGGTTTCCTTTGTTTTCGGTTAGCTTTTGTTACGATAACGGACAAATCATGTCTTTTTGTGTGTATTTTTTTTCTTTTTAAATAACGCCTCGATAGCTAGCTTGATTTTTTTTTGTTTGCTTAAAATTGGATTCTTAGCTCATCTACCTATGACCCATGGCAGTTGCTTGTTCATTATACTGGCCGACAGGCTCTGTTGTTATTTTAGTTTAGTTTTATTTTTTATTTTATTTTATACTTTTTTTTTTAAATATCTTTAAAGTATTTCATGTTTTTCTGCTTGTTTAGCTTCACACTTTACAATAGCCTTTCTAGTAATGTGATTTTTTGTGTTTTTATTATCGCACGATTTTTTTTTTTTTATTTTAAAACAACGATTTTTTTCCGAGAGTCTTCAGAGAGATTTATTTATTTTATTTTATATATTTTTTTTGTTCGTCTAGAAAGCCCGCAGTTTTTTTTAAATGTATAATCCGTTTCTCGTTCGCTTGTGTCTCTGCGTTTATCATATCAGCACGTTACTCGTTCTCCCTTAAAAGTGTTTTTTTTTTTACTTTTTTTTTTACTAGCCATTAAGAAAAAGTTTCTGTCCGTCAGCGCGCGCAATTCGCAATGTTATTATTTTTTTTTTATTTACCCTTTAAATGAACGCGTGTAAATTATGCCTTTTGCGTAATGCTTCTCTCGCACACAGCGACGCCGTCGCCGAATTACACACTGGGGGGAGGCGTACAAGGGAGTGCGAGAAAACGTCGCCCGTCGACGTTCGATCCGCGTCTTTTTCGCTCGCGTCCCACAAAATGGAAACATCACCCACGGTAAAAATTTAGTCCGCTGAAAAGAAATTTCTTTTTTTTCTCGTCAGAATGGGGGACGGGCCGTGCCGCGCGCCTGGAGCTTCGAGATCCCGGATCGAGTACAGTGGGCTGCGCAGGGCCGGCGCCTGGGCGCGCCGGCACTGCCATCGGGGAAGTACGTACACCGTGTATAGAGTCTCGCGTCGATCGCGAAGCCTCGAAGCTCCCTCGGTCTATTTGTTTGCTCTTCGGAGTCGGCAGGGGGTGGCCAATGGTCGCGGGTCCGGCCGGAGGGGAGCGCACCGGCGGCGCGGACTCGCGGGGGGCCGGTGTGCGGAGGTGTGTTGCGCCGGTCGCAGCATCGTCCGCCGGCGAGGAGTCGCGCGATGTCGCCGCGAGTCGACGGGTTCCGTGGCGCCGCCGTGGGGAGGCCATGAGCGACGCAGTGGCGAAGTTTGGATGGGACCGCGGCATTGCGCCTTACCGGTGCCTCGGCACGGGACCCGGGCCTCGACGCATCGCGGAGGCCGATGCTTGTTCGAATCGTAGCGACGATTCTCCCCCTCGGCGCGGACTTTTCCCACTTTTTTAAAACTGTTTTTTATCCTAAACTGCGAATGACGTTTAAAAGTGGGCACGGGTTATTTAAAGTGGGCATTATGCAAGTAGAGCGTAAAATTTCGGTAAATTTTAATTTTGATCGAGCTAAAACAGCGATGAGGATGAGACTCACCTTACGTCCGCAGTGTGAATACTATTTTTTAAGCACAAGGTGTAAACATATATTTTTCGAAATTTCTTAGCAGACGCAAAGGCTGTTTTTCGCCCTAGGGCATAAAGAACGAATTTTGCCCCCTAGTTGTATAGTACATTACTTTTGATCGAACAATCGTTTTTTCTTGCACTTTAATAGAATTTATTTCCAAACTGAATTTGTTCCATTGAATATTCCGTACTTACCAATTTTAAATAGCGAATTTTCACTATTAGTTAGTGATAAGTACCTAATATGCACTGGAAATACTGCACTGCTTTTTTATACTGAATGAATGCACAATACTGAAATGAGCAATTTAAGCTGGGTATGACCAGAGAAAAAGATTTTACTTTTTTCTACTTATACGTTTTTTGTCATTCAAAGTTCAAATTATTTATTTTAACATTCTGCATTGATTGCTTATTCAAAAAATGTTTAAAATAACTATTAAAGTGGAAAGATTATTTTAGTGAAAATGAACTTTCTATACCAATCGTATGCTTTTATCGTCAAATGCAGCTTGAGATTTTCTTTTAATTTCACGAATAACGACGGCCGCGGCAAGAGGTCGTGCACGAGCCGTTGGTTGCCCTCTAGTCGGTGGTTGGTAAATGGCCACGCGCGATTGATCGAGGAAGTTTTGCGTTGAGTTCAATCGCCCGTGCACCTTGGTCGTGGCGAACGGAAAGAAAGCAGCCGCCGGGGGAGGGGCTACGCCGAGTGTGAAAATAAAATGATGAGCAGTTACCCGCGCGGATGCCCTATTACTTACAAGTATATAGTAATTATAACGAGTATAGTGTACGTCGAGCCTTAAAAAAATATTTGTGCAATTGATTCTTTTTTTTTTTATTAATATTTAGTTTATTTTTTACGTTATTTTATTTATCACTATTCTCGCACTCGTTTCTCGTTACTCCCTTTGCACGCGATTACTTTCGCTCACTCGAAGTCGCGTTACTTTTTTTTCTCATTTAAATCGCATGCGCGCGAACTACATCTTTTAAAATGCAAATATCTCTCGTCTAGTCTTAGTACGTAAGTAACGTTGCGAGTTTCCGAAGGATATCTCCCGTGTACTTGTGTTTCTTTCCTTTTTTTTTTTTTTTTGAAATCTCGTCTTCATATACGTACATTTTTTTTATTATGTCGGTGCTCAATACAAGCGGGACGGCAAGCGGACCGAGATCTAGTTTACATTTTTCATGCCTCGGACGATCAAATCAAGGTTTAATGTAGCGAACGAAAGTTCAATGGAAAGATGTAACTCTGAGGTCGAAGCTCTATATGCGTTATTTCGAGCGATGTAGCGGAAACGCCATTTTCTAAGCGCAAAGCTTGAACAAGTGGCGTGGAAACTTTTCCTCGATTTACATTGCTTTATCCAATTCAATCTTCCTTTCTTGTGCATAAAGAGGAATTTTAAAATGATTTCTTTTCCTCGATTCATGAATACGCAATACCTGATAAGAAGATTGCGTTCAGTAATTCATCGCTACGTCGCTCGAAAGTTTAGCCGAGAAGAAAGAATCAGCGGCTTATCGTGCACGATCTCGATCCAAAATTAGAGAGAAAAAAACTTTAGAAAAAAAAATTGGACCGAAGCGAACTTTCTGACATCCACATGGTTCGCTTGTCTCACGTATCTGCGTTTTCCGAACGGTTACACGTGGGGCCCGACGATTGCTCGCACTCTCCCTTTATATAAATATCGCAGCGCTGTCTCTCTCACTCTCTCTCTCTCTCTCTCTCACTCTCTCTCTCTCTCTCGCTTTCTTTCGCCTTCATTGTTATTTATTTTATATATTTTTTTTATTCCTTTAAACGCGTAAGTGTAAAGCTTATTTGCTGTGAATTTGTATCAATAATAACAAAATAAAGCACTTATAGCTCGCTGCAAAACTCCAAAGTGCAAATAACTCTCGGTATTTTCGTCGCTCGCTCGTTGCACACTCGCTTTTACACGCTCATAGCCCACACGCATGCGCGCTCGCACTCTATTACAATGCTCTTGTATTTTATTTTAATATCTCCTCGCTTATGCTTCTTTGGTTTTTTTTTTATTTTTTGTTAGTCGAGTCCTTCGCTCGCATCGCACAGTCACACACGAAAAATTTGCGTTTTTTATTAATTATTTTATTTTTTTTTTCCTCTGGTATATCCTCTTCATCTACGTAAATTAATACGCCTGGCGTCGCGCACACAAAGTTCGTGTATTGTAATCTTCTTCTCGTCCGACGCGTGTAGCGGTGAGACGAGCGCAAAAAATTTGAACACGAGTCACAAAAGCGTCCCTCGTCACGCTCGTCCGCTGCACGCGAGTTCGCTCGTCGACGGGTGTGTGTGTGAGTGTGTTTAGGGTGTATGTACCGTGAACGCTCGCGAATCGAAAAAAAAAACAGTTATCCATTACGCAGAGCGCGAATCGCATTTTTTGTTTATTTATAATAATATATTTTATATTATTTTTATTTTATTCATATTTTTTTGTTTCATTTACTTCATTTATAATCATCTTATTTCCCTTGAGTAAAAAGTACGTTTATTAGATTGTACAAATGTACGTGTGCGATCCATAAGCAGCGAAGATGCAAATCGAATTCATTTTTTTTATTATTCTTATACTTCTTTATATAATATGTACAGAAATTCTCGTGGTGAAAAATGACTCGAAGGTGATACGCAGTGGCATTTTCTTTTGTTTAATATCCTCTGGTGAGTGGCTTACAATTTTTTTTCCTCCTCCTTCGTTACATCGTATCTCCCGACTTGTCTTCATTCGTGTTGCGTGCTTAATTATACGTGCGTGCACCATTTGTTTCAACAGTTTGTTTTTTTTTTTTAAATTTGTTTATTAAAGTCTTGCAACAATATGCACGTAAATCTCCCATCGACTCGAGTCGCGATTCACCCGCTGACTCATGTCACCTCTTAATCCCTTGCGAAACTCTCCGCTTCTCGTACGCATTTACATTATTATATAATATATTTCACATGGAATCGCGAGGACGAAAAAGTGTGTACGTGTGTTTACGTGTGTCCAAAAAAAAGAAAAGACGACGTCGATTCGTAGATTCCCGATCTGTAGAGGAAGTGATCGGGTCGACGATCGACGCGCGGCTTTCCTTTTTTTCCCTTCTCCTTTCCTCCCACGCAAAGTACCTTTACAACCAATTCTTTATCACCTAAAACATTTGCGCGTGAGTGTGTGTGTTGTGTATGTGTACGTGTATTTCGCATGTACGCTTTATCTTTATTTACTTTAAATTAACGCGCACCGTTTCGGTCGATGTGCGAAACGACGACGACGACGATATTTCGTTAGTTCGTCTGAGCAATGACGATTTCGTTTTTTTTACTTTTGAAAATCAGCTATGACGCTTAATCTCAATTGCAAGTGAATGCCGCGCGATTGTGCCTTAGGAGCGGAAGAAAAATTTAGCTGTGCGACGTGATAGATCATAGGAAAAAACACCGCGTCCCCGTCGACGGGGCAAACGCGATCCCCCGATCGACGTCTGGGGCAATCGCGTTTGCAACGACGCCGACGGGGCTCAAGTTTTCAAGCTCTTGCTCGAGTGTTCGCACGTCCAATGCGACAGTAACTTTTTTTTCTCGTATGCGGATGCGTGAAAGGTTGCGTTTGCGATTGCTAGCTGCGCTTTTTTTTTTAACTCGAAAATTCAGCACGCGGGGAGGCGGCGATGCGAAAACTTGGTTTGACCTCGCCGTCGAGGTGCACTTGAAACTTCGTTCCAAAGTTTTCTGCGTTCGACTCCTTTTTTGTTCATCGTCGAACTCGCGAGAAAGACAGAGAGAGGCTCGTTTTATTTTAAATACAACGGTATAACGTTCGTGCGCGTCGCGGCTTTATCTTTGTGCGGCGAGATGTGTGTGAGGGATTGCTTCGTCGTCGTTTATTACTAGGATCGCTTCGCGTTCTCTTAATCTGCGCGCGTCGATAATCGAGTTCGCGATTCGCGATTGAAAAATTTCGTTGGATCATCTTTGTTCTGTTCGCCTAAATTCGATAAGAAACGGAAATGAACGAGCGATAAAGTCTAAACGAGGAAACGAAATTGTACGCTCGACATCGTCATAACGCGTGCTCTCTTAAGGCAACTCGTTGGAGGAATTTCTTAAGGTAGTTTGATGAACCGCAAGGCTGCACCGTCCAAGTTACGTTTAAAAAAGTCGCGTGAGTACAGAAGTTCGAAAGAAGGCTCCTCGGTTCGCGGCAGACGCGTCGAAAACGACGGGAGGGACTCTACGTATAGTAAAGAAAGTGCAGAGGCGGGCGTTATAAAAATAGTACAGGGGGTAGGTGCGCAGGCAGAAGCTCGGCGGAGCGTTTTTACGATTTCTCGGGAGGATCCTAACTGTCGCTTTTAAAAAAGTAGTCGTACGTCGGTCGGGTGCGGCTCTCTCTCTCTTTCGGGGCCTAGCAACCGAAGCGCCTCCGTCTCCGTGGGCACGGGCGGTCGGTGGGGGGTATCGTCATCGCGGACTCAGGGCCCGGGGGCCGGGGGAGCCTCGTGGGGCTCCTCGGCGGCGGGCGTCGTCGTCGCCGTGTCCGATCATCAGACGTCCGCGGTGCGCGAGGTGACGCTCGGCGAGCGGCTGTGTATGACGACGCGGTGGCCGTTCTTGGTGCTGAAGCCGTCGCTCTCGACGAGCACCGCCGTCTGGAGCACGTGGCCGTCCGAGTCGGGCTGCGGGCTGCCCGCGGAGGAGGCCGCCCCCTCAGGCTGCGGCTGCTGCTGTGGGCCGCCGCCGCCGTTCTGGCCGCCGTTGGGCGGGGGCGGCTGGGGGGCGGCGTCGGCGTGGCTGTGGTCGTGGTCGGTGGTCGCGCCGTCGACGTCGCTGTCGCCCAGGCGCTGCTGCTTGTGCTTGCGCCAGGCGTTCTGTATGAGCCTGGCGCAGTACTCCTCGCGCTGCCGCCACAGGGTCGAGGAGACCGGCTCGTAACCGACCTCGCCCGGCCGGGTCTGCACCTCGGCGAGCTCGCCGGTCTCCTCGATGGCGTTGCCCTTCCGTGCGAAAAAGTCCTTGGTGAGAGCGTCGAGGATATCCACGCAAAACATAAGGTCCCCCTTACATATGGGAATATCCATCGATACAATCTTATATTTGTTGGGCTTGTGAATTTGGAGCGGCGGCTCGAGGACGTCGAGGAAGTCCGAGAGCTGGTCGTAGCGTATGTACTGGGTGCCGTCGGGGTCGAACTGCTGCCAGATCTCGTAGTACATGTCATAGTCGTCGTCGGTGAGACCTTCTTGGACGTCCTCAGTGGCTTGCGAGTAATTCTCGAGAATGACAGCGATGTACATGTTGATGACGATCAGGAAACTGATAACGAGATAGGAGAGTAAGTAGGCTATGCCGATGGTCGAGGAGCCGCAGTTACCCGGATAGCCGATCTCGTTATTCGGCTCCTGGCAGTCCTCTTCGTTAATAATGCCGTCGAGGACGCCGTCCCATCCGGCCGACGTCGACATCTGCAACAGACAAAAATATTTTATTATTTTCTTCAAATTTAATTTTAACCCGCAGGTACTTTATTTTGTTTATAATAAAAAAATTAAATTGAAATATATCAAACATTCATTCGAACGGATATTCAAACTACGTAATCTCTGCCGCCGCATATGAATAATTGACTTTACAGTCACTTTTGAAATTGAATCATTAAAAATTGCAAAATTATGTTTCTGATATCAAATTTTACTACTGATTTAAAATATCTATTTTATATTCAATAGGAGTATTCATCAAGATTTTGATATTCTAACAAATTCATTGTAGTGAAAATGAACATCATCAAAATATTTGCACAGACCGTTCGTATTTCTACATGATTATTAAAAATCTTTCGAACACTAGAGCCATTTAAATCGAATATTTCACTGGAAACATAAATTAAATTAAAATTAGTTTTTTAGTAAATTATGATTGTAAAAGGCTTAATCTAACTTAAACTTAAAAACCGCTTAACAGATCATAAACTTTACCTTTTTCAAGCTCTGTTACAGACACATTCAAACTTACTTGAAAAAGCAATATCATCGACTGGCCAAATGTCTTAAAGTTGTAAACGTCATCGAGACCACTTTTCTCCTTGACGTGCATGAAGAAGGACATGCCGAATATCGCGAAGATGAACATGACCAGAAAGAGCAGCAGGCAGATGTTGAAGAGCGCCGGGAGGGACATGGCCAGCGCGAACAGTAGTGTTCTTATACCCTTGGCACCTTTCACCAGACGGAGTACTCGACCGACTTTCGCCACTCGCACTACCCTGAGTAAGGTCGGCGACACGAAGTACTTTTCGATGATGTCGCTCAGCACCAGATCTACATTGACGCCAAAGAGAGAAAAAAAGGGTGCGGCTCGTTATTCGTGCTTTTTAGCAAGCTTCGATTAGGTAAGCGTTCATTCAGGGGTCTAGGGGATTCATTCGCGCTAGAACTTTTTCACCTCTTGTATGCCATTTTTTGTAATCTTTTAATTTTTTATATTTCAAACCTATTATGATTTTAGGCTTGTAGAGGTGAAAAGTTTCGAGTTTACGTGCTGATTTAAAAGTTCTGGTAAAGCGAAATTAATATTTATCTCATTTAATTTAGCACAATTTTTTTCATTTAAGTAATTGCTCAATGTATGTTCGCTTTACCATATTTCGCAAATATAAAAACTTTCTTATTTTTCATGCATTATATACGCCTTAGATTGCACTATAATCTAACTCACAAAGTGCATTATGATTTGCCTATTGTAAAGGGTAGGGGTCTAAGTGTTAATGTTGTCTAAGTATCGGTTTTGTAAGATAGATAATTTTGTTTCATTTGTATCTATTTGATTTCTTGTAGATTTTTGTCAGTGTACTAATGTTCTGTATAATATTGAAGTCTAATGACTAATCGTAAAACGTGCATTGGATTAAGCTAATACTTTTTCAAATTATAAGAGCCCTTGATGGTATGCGTTTTTGTTCATCGTTAAAAAATGAATATAATGATAAAAGAAGATAACATTCCTTCTATGTCAAATGTAATATGAAAACAAAATTATGTGAAATTTCTAAAATATCATTAATTAGGTGAAAAAAACTAATTCATCTAGTTCAATAATCTAAAATCTAATTGTAAAATCTCAATATTAAAAAAGAAGTAATAAAATTTTGTATACATCTACTCCTAGAGGAGTTTGATGAAGTAACTTACGTCTTGAGCTTATTCAGATTACTTCCTACCCATTTACACACTTTGTTTTCTCTTACAGTCAGTTCACACGTGTGCTCATAGCGAGAGCAGTTAACGAACATAAAATAAATTAATTCTATAACTAATAATGACGAAATAATAAATTATTAACGTACAACTGAAACATAAGAGTGTGTTTGGCGCTATTAAAATAATTGAGTCAAGTGTGTGCAATCAATTTTTTAAATAATAAATTACGGAATAATATTTATAACGTAAAATAATTAATTAGTGTAGTAGTAGTATTAAGTAATTATAAAATTAACAGTTAAAATAACGAATTAACTTCTCGCAACAAAAGCACACGCATGATTCCCTCTGTTTTGTCAGGGGTTTTTCTGACCGAAAGAGAATCTCATCTACTACACATTAGTTTCCAACGGGATTAACTCAGTCCTCAACTAAGTCCTAGGGCTCATCTTATAGAGGGTCTAACGGGTACAGTGGGAGAGAAGGGAGGGTCAACATCAACTTTCAATTTGGACATCAATGTCAGGCTACATAACGTAATGGCATTGGTCAGTTGCTGTAACTCCAGTGAAGCCGATGCCTGTTTGCTCTCGCTTTACTTTTATTTTGAAAAAAATCCTAAGTATAACGCTAAGTTCTAATCATAATACGTGCATAGTAACGTGCTTGCATGAGATACAAAAAAAATTGTCATTGATATAGGCCAAGGCATCGATCATCAGCGGCTTGTTGTGTGTTCATCGTAAAATGAGTGAGAAGTACATAGATTTATTCGAGAGAAACAAACAGGTCTTTGGGGCGGGTCGCGCGGACCCGCGGTATCATGTGAGCCTGGCTTACTCACTGGAGTTGTTCGCAACTGAGGTAATCATTACGTTACATTACCTAATATTGACAATGTAACAACAACGAAATCGAAGATATTCCAGGGCTCCTTGAAGTAGTGGTAGCGCAGCGCGAACATCTTCAGCAGACACTCGCTGGTGAATACCGCGATGAAGACCATGTTCAGGTAGTCCAGTACGGCGCTGAACGTGGCACTCTGCTGGTAGTGATCGAGCGTCATCGTCAGCATGTTCAGCCCGATGATCAGCATGATTGTCATATCGAACTTCTTGTCCGTCGCTATTTCGAACACGATCGCCTGTGGCCTCCACTGAAAGTAGATATTGGTCTATTAGTCTTTCATCTGATGAAAACTCGGTCAAAGGAATTTTATAAACTATGTGTATATTTTTTTTTTCTAACTCTAGGGTCTTTTAATGTCGATTTGTTATAGGTACTATTTTTTATAATGTCCTACGTATTACAAAGTGAACGATTGTGTAAGGAAGACTATTGTTTGATGGGGATAATTCTGATGTAATCAGAGTCATACATTCTTCTTCATCAACTTCCATTTTTGTTAATACTTTTAGTACTTTTAAAAGTTTACCCCATTTTTTGTCTGCGAGAATTTCAATCTTGTAAGATTTGAGCTTCTAAATGTCTATTTAGCAGAAGCATATACTGCCAAACATTTATACAATGTGGCCCAATTTGTGCCTAAACATTAGGTATGACTAAGTAAGTTTATACCTTTTTTAATTCCTCATTATCTTATATACTTTATGAAAACGTGCGAATGATTCCGCATGCGACTTACCTCTTCAAGGTCTGAATATTTAAAAACACTTTTTTTAAATTTTCTATTTATATTATTTTTATCATAATCAAATAACTATTCTACAAACTATATTAGTCTAGTTCAAATTGATTTTTGTACACTAAAAATTTTGTTCTTTTTGTTCTATCTTTAAAGAAATGCAAAAAATGTATTAGGAAAATTGAGTCTTTAAATTGTTATAATCATGTCCTTGATTAATAATTACTATAAAGCAGTGCATCTTTTTTTACTATAATATAGCTTATGCAGCACCTGATTAAGCATCAATACCTAAATAGAATCGAAATTCGCGGAGAAAAATGAAGGAAAAATCTTTACAGTGATTTGATTTATTGTACATAAATAAAATTGAATAAAATAGAGTACTAAAAGATTAACAAGAGAGGAAATGAAAATTGAAGTGTAATGGATGACCTGATAAGACCTTTAAAACAATATTTGTCTTTCTATATCTTTTTTTACAATTTCAGTGATTACTAATCACTTTATTAAAAACCATTTGTCCTATATTAAAAAATTTATGAAATGAAAAATTAACTACAAATATCTAAATCATAATAAAAATAGAAAAGTTTCGTAATAAATTTTGTACAAATAAAAACCAAAACATTTGTATTAAAAAAAATCATCCCAATTTGAAATGTAATAATGTTATTTTAAATAAGTTTTGCTTTATTGAAACAAATTTATAAAAACATGCATATTATATATATATTTTTTTTTAAATCAGATCGAATTATCATGCCAGAAAATAAATATACAAACCATTGTTTAAAAGAAATTTTATGATCAATATTAAAAGAAATAAAAAATTCTTTGCATGCAATGCAGAAGAACGATGCAATAAAAAAATAGTAATGAATGATGATTTAATGATTTCACCTGCTTTTGAAAGAATACATAGAACCTATCAACCAGGTATTTAGGTCTAAAATTTCATCGTTCGAAATAAATTAAGATTCCGTCACAAAGTCGAAATCTCTATTATTCCAACAATAATTTTAATAAATAAAACCTTGCTAATTAAAAATAATTTTTTGCATTGTGGTCCAAAATTCATAACATCTATTACTGCTTAGCCTCAGCAGATTTTTAAGTTTTCCCGTTGATATAACTTTTCGAGCCCTTCCTGCTTTGTCCTCGAAATATTCATTTTTTAAATATACAAAGTAAAACAGAGATTAATTTTCATAATTTTTTACTAAGATCTACGAAAAATTTTCTAATCTAAAACGTAAAAAGTATCTAGAGCTCGGTATGCGTCGTTTCGAATTCGTGTGTGAATGTTGTCGAAACGAAAAATTTGTGTTTATTTGTTAAAATCCATCTTATACTCTTTCATACTGAATTGAGCACAATTTTTTGCCGCACAAATAACTTCTGATTAATAGTATAGAAAAAGACTTTCATACTTGACCCTTTAAGTGGAAGCGCTCGAAAAATAAAATTTTTGTATATTTCTTAGATTGGTAACGCAAATGTTTTCTTTTTATTACATCAATTGCAAAAATAAAATCTAGAAAGTTCTATACACAGGCGATACCATCTCCAAGAAAAGAGAAGGCTGAACTTCAGAATACCACTTAAGCAGGGGTTTTCAAATATAATTTCGTAAAAATTAATTGAAAAGTATCTTGAAAAATAAATTGCAAGTGACCAGCTAGCTTTTATTTCTGAAGAACAGGCAATCTTTATAAAAGACACTTCCACCATTGATGAGTTAAGTATAAACTTTAAAAGTTTTATCCTATTAAAGGTCATTACTCAAACAGCGAATTACATCATCATCTTATGATAAGTACTCATTCAAAAAATATTAAATTGACTTATACATTATAATTCATAATCATAAGATGACATATTTATACTGATTAGTTGTGACCCATAATTGGCAAGTGTGTGGCAAAATATTGCGATCAGTACAAAATGATAAACTCAAACGACACCTGTGTATCGTCTAAATGCTCTACTGATTTTTGGATCACCATTAAAATTCTCATGTTAGTACGACAATGAAAAAATACAGCAAAAGGGGTGATTCAAAAAGGATTTGAAGAACAAAAAACAAAATGTGTTCGTAGCGTAGCTACTAGATAATAAAATAAAAATCGAGTCCGGTAAAGAGGGATTCGAACGTAATTAAAAGCTTTACCCTTGGTCGCGGAATGGCCTTCAGTGGCTTTTTGCTGCCCATCTTTTTCATGGCATTGTAGTACTTTTTCTGGTCCTCCGTCATGAACATCTCGAGTGAGCCGCCGGCTTTTTTCTTCTGCTCGTTGAAGTTGTCAATGATAACTCCGATAAACAGATTGAGAGTAAAAAACGATCCGAAGATGATGAAAAATACAAAATATAGGTACATGTAAATGTTCGTTTCGCGAATCGGCTGCTTATTTATCTGAAAACAATCAATGGCAACCATTTTTCAGCCGTTCTTCAATAATTGCAATTTTGAAAGATCATTTACAAATTAATCAATGTTTTTCCGAACTGTGAAAGTATTCGATTCTAATAATTACCTGAAAATAGTATACAAAGAATATATTTTGTATTGTAGACTTTTATTATGTTTCTTTTTTTAAATGAGTCTTTGCTTTTTTACAGAATTGTTAAATAAAATAGTGCGTGATAACTTTCAAAAAAAGTAAAACTTTTAAAAATAATATACGACTAAATTCAGTATAGAATACTTTTACAGCTCTGATGTTACAACAAACTGAAGTATAAACCGATTTTTTGGAAAAATACGTACTTCTCTCGAGTCAATGGCGTCGTTCATGATTTGGATCCAGCCTTTGAAAGTGGCTACTTGAAATAGACACAAGTAAGCTTTGCCCACGTGATCGAAATTCATCGGCGAATTTTCCCACGTGTAGTTTTCAGCGATGCAAGCGTTGCGATCGGGAATAATTTCGTAACTTAGCGTAGATTTATTTGCGTCGACGCACTGCAAAAATTATGATAAATTAGTATCATAAAGAATTAAGAATTCACAATTTACCATTTTATATGTACGTCCTGGATTTAATTTAAATAAACTGCTAATAAGTACTTTAAACGATATAAAAAACATGAATGTGAAGGAAGCCTCGAATTTTTGTCAACTTGCAGCCATTGAAGAATCGATTTGAACGATGATTTTGAACAATTGCTTATTTTATGGTAATAAACGTTGGAATATTTGCAAAATTTCTCAAATAATAATTTTTTCGTTGAATAACAAATTTATGTAAAATTATCAAAAAAGCGCAACATTCTGATCTTATAAATGATGGTTTGATTTCGAATTACCTTGAAATATTTTCCGGCAAACAACTGGACACCCATAATCGCGAAAATGAGCCAGAATATGAGGCACACTAGCAGCACATTGAAGATGGATGGAATAGCTTGGACCAGCGCGTTGACGACGACCTAAGCGAGAGAAAGTTGCGAAATGAATTTTCTACTCCTCAGCTCTACTATTTCTCTAAATCTATATATATATTTTTTTCACTGTGCCATTTGTACACATGAGCACAATTTAAAAGTATTTTAACAATTATTGCTACTGTTCAGCTAAATAATCAAAGCTTTTATCAGTGCTCTCTGCGATAAAATCACTTTAAAATCATAGATAAATTTAGTGTCTATTCATTGTATTCACGCAAAAAATCAACATACTTTTGTATTATATAGAAATCAAATTTGAGTCTAAAATAAGCTTATATAAATCAACATATATTTTATGCAGTCCATTGTACTTTTCATGTTTCATACATGGCTCGTGTACTGTACGTAAGCTTTCATAATAAAGCTAGTTTTATCAGTAGTATTGTGTTCAACGCATAATCAGGATAACTGTACAATAAACAATCAAGTGTCAGTATCATTTAAATATGACGTTTTGCAGTTTTCCTGATTCGGCGGTACTGTGTGTCTGTCAGGTGAGCCACAAAAAAAATCAAATGCACATAAAACACAACAGACGATCTACAAAAAGAAAGTGCACACATTCTCAGCAAAGGAACGTCATTCACAGTGCATGTTAGACACTTGCCAGAAGCGAACACGTGCAGGCCTATCAATTAGAGCGGATGGGGTGCAAGTATTATCAAAGTCGCTTTTCTATTTTTTCCACGAAATAATGTTTAGCAAACAGAAAATGTTAAAAATAAAACATAACATATTTGTTTGAGCTAATTACGATGCAGTTAAATTTATCATTCATGTAACAATAGTTTACATTGCTATTTAATTTTACAAAAAACTATTTTTTATCGAATATTTGTTCACTACTGGACTAATGGATTTGTATTAGAATTGTTTATCTGGAAAATCCCGTAAATTTACTTTTGTTAATCCATTTATTGAGCGTATTACTCGACTCGTAAGAAAAGCGATTTTGCAAATCATTCTCATAAGGAAGTCGTTGACGTCAGCCGCTAGGGAACATTTAAACGAATGCGCCGCAGAGCCATTTCGAGAGCGATTGGCAGTAAAGAGAACGCACGAACAAAAAGAAATAAAGTAGATGAGGTTCGAACGAGCAAAGAACTTATTTACAGAAACGAAAAAAAAAAACAAACAAACAAATAAATAAATAATCTGTGAAGGAACTCAAAAGATGAGCGTCGGTGTTATGTCGGGGTATCGTGAACTCGGATGCAGCTTCTTCTTTCAAGAAACCCAATGTCTCAGCGACCTTACTTCCTCCAAATGAAAGAAAACAATGCTCCCTCATCCTCGAAAAAAAAATATATAAATAAATGATCTGATACGTAAGATATGCTCAGTCGCATGAATGCTGGGGTGGATCTGACTCTCCCTACGGCTATCACTCTGTCGTCGATTCACGCATTTGAAATTACAATGTAGAAGGGGTTCATGTATCTACTTGCTGCTCAGAAGCTGTGCATCATCCATCAGCCACTCGGATGCATTGGATCATACAATAGATTTCGGTATCACGTGCAGATTACTTTTATGGTGATTGGGAATCTCTGCCTTTGGATGATCTACTTATTTCGATTGAGCATAATGAGTGTATTAAATCTACTTATATTGCGATATTTTTCACGAATGTAAACTTGTGCGAATTTATACGAAAAGTGGAGTACTTTTTTCACGTGTTATTTTTGGAATAAAAGCATTTCACGCATTGTCATTTTAAATTATAAATTATTTTAATTCGGTGTCACTAAAAATTCAATTATAATAGGTGATAACAAAGTTCTTGAAACCTGCAATGTTTTTATACAATTCAATACACCATAATTTATATAATATTAAAAAATTTATATTCACAATATCGATATATATATCGATTGGATGTCTGCTAATTACTACTACTAATTAAAAACAGGATAAAAAACTTGCTTAAATTTATGTATAAGGACTAATGTAGAGAAGAGCGGGGCATAGCAGGCAGTGGGGCAATGTGAACCTTCGGGGCATAATGGGCCACCCCATTAAATATGTTTCATTTGCTTTGAAACATATTTATTAACAAGTCTCATTGAAAATAAAGCTTTTTAAAAGAATATCATTTTTACATTGCTGTATTACTATATA